>BMAC01000347.1:857122-899416 GCA_014905375.1 Phtheirospermum japonicum
TTTTCAGGAATGAAAGAGCGGAGGAGTGTTGCCTGATGGGTCTTGAACGTAGCATATGAATGGTTGAGTAACTTGATCCATCTCGTGATTGATCTTCTGTATGGTTAATGCTAAGAATGATTTCCTGGGATTATTGCCAAGGTTGAACTCCTTTCTGTTGTATTGGATCATTTGTTCTTCTTTTATTAGGATTTGAATAATCTTTTATAATTGTGTTGGTGATGAATTGCGAATTGAGAGATGGAATCTCGAGTTCGAGTTTTTGATGATAGTTTTATGTGCTGAATTTATTATATTATTGGCAATTTTGGTGCACCTGCTTTCATTTTTTTTTTAATTTTTTCTACTTTCTAGAAGGTATTATTCAATATCCGTTCTAGAAATTAGACTTCTGAAAACAGACTTTAGAAGGTATATTTTAAAAACTGTCCGTAGAATCCACCGCCGTTGTTTTTTAAGGCGGTTCTTAAATAGCCGTAAAAAGAATCACTTTCTACGGCGGTTCAAGAAAAACCGCCGTAAAAAGGCCCACTTTCTACGGCGGTTTTAGAAAAACCGCCGTAAAAAGCCCCACTTTTAAGGCAGTTTTGAAAACCGCCGTAAATATTTACGGCGGTAGATACAAAGGCGGTTCAAAAACCGCCTTAAAAAGTGAAAAATAACCGCCTTAAAATCCTGTTTCTGTAGTAGTGAACCCATCGTTTCTAACCCCAGAATATTAACAAATTAGCTAAACATAATTAATTCGATATCAAAACATGTCGTGGAATAATTCATAATTGAAATACGAGTTCAAAATACAATACTTAACCAAGGAATAATGGATTGTTCTTCGTCCTATATAAGCTTGATCCTCCGTTTTGCTCTCACTTAGTATATTTGGTGTTCTCCAACTTCTCCAGTCTCTCTAAACTCAGTTCTATGCCCTCCTCTTTATAGTCGAAGCTTGAAAGGAAGCTTTAAATTCAAAATTGATGCAATTCGTAATGCTCCCAGATGCATCACGGTCGAGATGTAAATTGTGACCACTGGATTGAAAAATGGCCATTTTTCACGGGATGTGTCATGATCTCGACTCAAGCTGTGATATATTTTCCTGAAGTTCATTAATTTCCTTGGTCGTGTTCATCATGACATTGACTCTTAAATACTCAAATCTGAATTCTTTGTGGGCTAAGTCCGTTTTTGGTCCCAATGGACTTCAAACCTCAACTTTTCAATCCACACATTGATTCTTCACTCTTTCACTGTTATCAAGTGACTCATCCCAATAATACAAAATATCCATTCATATTCCTCCAAAACGAGCAAACACGTAACAACTTCCAAATAATATAAAACATACATCAAATTAAGTTGTTCATGCTAAAATTATGATTAAATCATCACATAATAACCAAAAAAGTCCATGCAAAAACCGTGTTTATTAACTCCCCCTAACTTAATTGATTGTGCATCATCGAAGAAACAAAATAGAAATGAAAAAATATCATGGATATGGTGAAATTATGATGACATATTTCCTTCAGAAATAATTTCTCAAAATGAAAACAATCTATAAAAAATTCAATAAAGATGCCCCTTTTACCTTTTCCCTTATGCTCTGAATCAATGATTCTCACAAAGCAAATGTTTTGCTCATCTCACAAGTGTATGAATGGTATATGTATGCGATGTATGCATTCTAACATAAGCTTGCAAATTGTTTATCTCTCCACTACTTGTCGTGTGTGGAAGAAAAGAAGCATAAAAGGGTCTTTATTTGGTTGTAATGTAGGCTCTTTAGTTTTGTATGAAATATTTATATAAAAATGACTATAATACGAACTAACGCACAAGAATATAAAATCTACCACTAAATTCTGCAAACATTTGAAGCTTCTAACCATTGAATATCAACAAACACTTCAGCTCATCCTAAAACCAATATGTATTTTAACAAAGCCTTTGGAAGTTTGGGCTCAACAACCAACCCTATCGTCAAACTCCCCCTTTTTTTATTGGGATCTTTGATGCCTATTTTATTTATAGTGTAATGACACAGTTATTCCCAGCATCATTTTAACTTTATTCATCTAACATAAACTCAGTTTTCATCAAAATACACGCAATGCATGTTGAGTCACGTATTTTTAAAATACGTGATTTAATAATTAATGATTTATTTTATCATATTTAATATTTTGACTTTCTTGCCAAGTTTTAATTGTTTAGGTAAAGATTTAATATTTATCATCTTTGGTAATTATCATGTATATTATTTAGTCTTAGATTAGAATGTAATTCTCTTTCTCTTACATAGAAGCTGTATGTTGCAGTATATATTATTTGGGAGTCTAAGACTTTATCTTGTTTCCTTTATATTAATATATATCTACAATATATTATGTATATTTCTTTCCTTAGAGTAGTAGTTGATTTTTAGGCTAGTAAATATTGTTAGGACTCTAGAGATTTGATCTTATATCCTTACTAATGATATTTACTTGCTTTATTTTCCATATATCTTTTTTCTTTATTTTGGAGATCTTTTATACAGTCAAGGTGTACCTACATAAAGTTGAGGGATTGCTCACTAATGGCTCACTCTTTCAGATAAGCAAAATCGTTTGAGAGCATATTGTATTCTTGCTGCAAATCTGCGTATTTGGTGGATGCGACTGCAAATACCTTCGACATCCAATAGTATCCTTCAACTAGAATTATTTTATTCAGTTTTTACTATTTTTATTCAGACCCAATCTTATGATTTTGAATCTTATTTTTTGAAAGAGTTATATTGATTTTGATCATATCTACTGTTAAAGAGTTTTTAGTTTATCTTTACTTGTGGGTTACAGCTTTTGTAATCATTAAAACAAAAGTTTTGATTATTAAAGATTTTTGCCTTGTTGGCTCAACTATAAGAATAAATTATTCTTATAGTTAGAAGTTTAATACGTATGTCTTTTATTTTTCTTTACTGTTTATTTTATTCACAACACAAACATTTTATATTGATCAAAATTGTGAATCAAGGTCTGTAATTCTTTCAAAACATAACAAAAGTCTTGAGAGTGTAATCAAGACAAATCGTATTATTGTGGTAAACAAAGAATAAGCTAAAAGGCTCAAATGGGCTAAATAGGGAAAATTTTATTTATAGTGACTATTTATTTGTAGAAGGCTAAAAGAGTGTCAAGAATTGCCTAAAATCATTTTCAAATCTTTTGCACTCAGCCTTGAGACAATAACTAGAGCAATATCTAAAGAGATATAAACATGACTGATAAATCACATAAATAGAAACAGACTGCAGTAATTTAGTAGTCATAATGACCCAGATCTCACAAGCAAAATCATTTTTCAGAGCAAGATGTTCAAGATAATTTTATAAAGGCATACCTAACTAGTTCAATCATGTACTTCATAAATATATAAGCTTTTATAAAATCAACTCATCATTAGCATATCGGCAACAAACCATATATAATCCACAAAAATGTAAATTCCAACTGCATCTTATTTTAAACATCGATATAATCCACAATTCCCATCTATATCTAAGAAAATAATTAAACATTCTCAAACAAAATAAAATAAAACAATGCAATCCTAAGTGATATGTGAAAAGCAGTAATACATTTATACATGTCCAAGGAAGACTGCATTTTCACCCCACCCCACCCCACCCCACGCCACCCCAAACTTGTTTTCTACTCTGCAGAAATAAGCTTGGAAAACAAGAAGTGTCCACCTTAGCCGAAACTCACATAATTACGAAGATGAGGGTGGGGTTTGTTCAGATTCATAATGGCCGATATCCACATGATAATTGTTGATTCCTTGAATAATGTACAAAATGGATATTACATCTCCTCGTAAGAGGTTTATGTCACTCGATAACTCATTATAATTTACATTCGAGTTGTCCATCATCTCTTCCAATCTCATCATTATATCCTCACCATGATCCCCTCGCATGGACCATCTCACTAATGGATTAGAAGTTTCCAGTTCATCAAAGTATTCCGTAGTCACGCTCGTTCATGGTGCATGGCTCGGACTACCCCCAACATATTGCAATTCTTTTCGTTGAAGGGCTTGTTTGACTACATGATGTGGAGGTGCATCTAATCCACAATTTGTCTAATCACATAGTTTGCCTATGAAGGTGATAGTCGTATTCAGGAGGGGAAACTCACCATCCATCTTTTTTTTAAAGAAAATTTTGATCTTTATATGGAACAACCATTTTTACCATCTTCAAATGGTCGATATCTGCCTCCATGCACTTGAGGATAATTTCCTCATTCTCAAAATCTAAATTAAGTCCAGCTGCGATTTTCATGATCATTCCTCGGATACAGATGGTCCCCGAAACCAACCTTATTTTATTTTTAAACTGTTCACAAAGGATCCTCATGTTGAACGTTGTCCCTGTCAACATACACCACAAAGCAAATAACTCTTACTTTCTCACACCTACATTTTCTTGACTTATTATCACTGTTACATCCATCACACATTCACGTAACAAAAACCGGGTTCTAGATTTTTTGTGCTTTGGTTGGCTTCGTACTAAACCTCTGAAAAGTCACCCATATCAACCTTTTTTTTGTTATATTATTCCAAAACTCATAAAGTTTATAGTGAGGTGGATAAATGGCGTAAAAAGCACCGAAAGGAATTTAGAAAAGGAGGTTGAGCCCATCCACAGTGACCTCATACATCACATTACCCAACTGGAACCGATTCCAGATCCTTTGTCTATTTGTTCCTCGTGAGCTCAAAGGTGTTTAAGAAATCCAACATCATTTGTTTGTAAGTTAGCCATCGTCCCTTCATCAAAACCTCACTTGAATCTATTTGATCATATAGTTGTTAAAATCCTCTTTGATGTTAAGCACTTGCATACATGGTGGGCACACATACTTTGTGGAAAAACTCTGAGTCAGCTTAAATAGTCCCAAGTGGCTCGTTGCTTGTTGGTGGACAATACTACTCTGAGTAAAGTCGGATCGATCCCCAGGTTTCCCATAAATGTCGGTTCTTATGGTGGCAGTGATGGACTTCTTTCATCTTGGGCTGCACAATTTCCAGCCAACAGATGACCTCTTTGTGCATTCATGGATGCACGTCTTGATGTCATGATCCTAAAAGTAATTCATACAAACTAATGTGAGATGAGAAAGTCGATAGAAAAATGGATCACACAAACTAATTATTCTAATATCAACTATAATACACATGCTTCAATTGTAAAATAGAGCCATAATACAGAGTACTCCACACATAAAACATTATATCCCCATTGGACCTAATAAGCGCAATAACTAAATCAATCAACTCCATAAAATAACTAACGGTGAAGTTCAAAATTTTTAAGACCAATGATCAAATTATTTGGCTATGACCCCAGTTCCTTCATAAAGTGCCCAAAACAACAATTTAAAGGCTTGAGCGTAAATAAACAAATTTATTCTAACTACCGTAACAACCCTTCATGCCACAAATCTCACAAAAACTCATAAAAATCTCAATGTAAGCATGCATACCAAGTGTTCGATGAATTTCTATGTGAAAACTCAACTTCAAATTTGAAAATCCAAAGCGCCCACATTAATATCAAACAATATCATCATTTTATACATATATAAGCTACAAAAAACAAAAATATGTGAGAATATCAAATCAAATTCAATAATTTGCAAACTCCCCAATAAATAAGAACCCTAATTCAACACTTCAGATTTTTCATCTTGTTCTTGAAATTGGATGATGAAAATAACTTTAATGATGTGGGTTTGCTTTAGATGCTAAAAACTTAATGTATTTTGGAGAAAATTTTGAAGAAGGTTCAAGAGAAAAGCGGGTGGTTCGTGGTTTTGAAGTGGAAGAAAGAAATAATGATTTTTTTTAAATAGTCACGGGTGGGGTCGTGGTTTGCAAAGAAACACCCGATAGGCTCCCCATTCTTTGACACTTGTCACAGCAAAGAACAAACTAATAACAGTCTTTATAAATTGAAAATCAATAAAAACCACTTTGTAGATCTTCTTAGAGGCTCAATTTGATGCACGGTGTCCTCCACTCGGTGATGAATGACATTGGGTCATGATGTCCTCCTATACTTCTCGAGGAACACATCTTTGTATTACTGCATCAGTACAATGTCTAAACAAAAATGGTTCATCCCACATAAAAGTTTTTATATCATGAATAAAAATTTCTTTTGATATTAAGATAAATAGGGGGAATGAACATCGTCAACCAAATAATCAATAAAATCAGTATACCAGGAAGTCTTAGGATCAACATATAAAATATGTTCATCTCGGAAATATTCGTTAATTGGTACCTCTTGATTTTCACCTTCTACCAGATTCTATAGTCGATAAAGGTGGTTCGTCTCTACATTCTCGCATCCTCTTCGATCTCTAATCTACAACTCAAACTCTTAAAGCAAAATAATCCACCTAATAAATCTCGATTTCACCCTTTCTTCTCAAATAGATTTTGAATATTGCATTATCTGCATACATAATAGTTTTTGTTCTTATCATAGAGTACCCAAATTTGTCAAGAGCATACACTATCGCCAACATCTCTCTATCGGTTATGGTGCAGTTAAAGTGAGTGGTGTTGAGAGTTCTACTTTCATAACAAAACACCCAAAATCAATTGTCTCTCTTTTGCCCAACATTTACACCAACTGCTATATCACTTGTGTCACACATCAACTCAATGGTCGCGACCAATCGGGTGCTACCAGCACTGGAGCACTAACTAATGTCGACTACAATGTCTCAAAAGCTTGTATAATATCAAAAAAATCAAAAGCAGTATCTTTCGCAAGTAATTGAAATAGAGGTTTAGTAATTTTTGAGAAGTCATGAATAAACTTCCTATAAAACCCAAGATAGCCTAAGAAACTCCTTATATACTTCTCATTCATTGGAGTTGGAAGTTTCTCGATAGGCACTATCTTGATTCGATCAACTTCTAAACCTACTGAAGATACACGATGACCAAGAACTATGCTTTCATGTACCATAAAGTGACATTTTTCCAATTGAGGACCACATTGGTGTCCTCACATCTCTGTAACACCAACGTTAGTTTTTTGAAACAGTGATCAAAAGTTGAACAAAAGATAGAAAAATCATCCATGGAAACCTCTATAATATTCTCAATTATATTATTAAAAATAGACATCATAGATCTTTGAAAAGTGGTTAAGGAATTACGTAATCAAAATGGCATAAGATGAAAAGAATAAGGACGCGTAAAAGTAGTCTTTTCTTAATCTTCAGGTGCAATCATGATTGGATTGTAACCCCAAGTAACCATCAAGAAGCAATGATACTTATAACCAACCAATCTACAATGCATTTGATCAACAAAGGGAAGATATAAACTGTTTTATTGAGTGACTGCATTCAGTTTATGTTAATCAATACAAACTCTCCAACCAGTGACTACCCTAGTAACTATCAACTCATCGTTATCATCTTTAAACACAGTTATTCCCCTTTCTTAGGCACAACTTGAGTAGGGATCACCCATTCACTATAAAAAATAGCAAAAACAATCCCCACATCTAACCACCTAAGTACTTCTTTTCTTACTACCTCTTGCATAATCGGATTCAACTTCCTTTTTTTTGCACAAATGGTTATATATATCTTTTAACAAAGTCTTATGCATGCAAGTAGACGGGTTAATTCCTTTCAAATCTAAAATTGACCATCCTATAACAATTATGTTTTCTCAAAATTTTCAACAATCTATCAAGTTCAGAATTAAAAAGATAAGCCAGAATTACCAAGTATATGTCGTTCCCATTAAGAAAGGTATATTTCAAATTATTTGGTAGTGTTTTCAATTTAATTGTAAGATCTTTATTCTCATCATCTTTTGGATTTACTTTCTCATCCGCGTCTTCTTTCATTAGTTCAACAAACTTTGCTTCTTTCTTCGAGATCCCCTATAAAGCATCCAAAGCACTTACATAGTTCATAACATCATCATTATCAATATCAACATGAAAACTAAAAAAAAAAGATTAGTGCAAATAAAATTCTAAATAATCTTGATTTGAAGATGTAATCAAGCCATTACCAACACAAGTCTCAACAATGTCTATCACTTTACATTCTTCAGCCCTTTGAAAACTATTCTCATCATGAATCCTCATAACATGAAATATAAAAAACTATATGCTCATCATTGACAAGCAATGTGTTTTCTTCCTTTTGAACGACAATAAGATCCCTACCCGTAACAAAGATGGATGCCCAAGTATCAACGACATATCCTCGTCATCCTCCATGTCCAAGACCACAAAATCTACCGGGAAGATGAAAATTTTCACCTTCATGAGCACATTTTTTTATTATACCTTGAAGTCCGATTGATGTCAGTTTGGTGACTAATATTTTACTTCTTGAAGATCTACAACGTCATCAAATATATGCTCACTCCCAAATGACATAAAGCTCTCTTAAATAAATTTGCCCCAATAATGCAAGAGGTTTTAAAGCTATATAAATCCTTGCATTTGAGAAGAATCTTCTTTTTCATCAACACAATACATTCTTCAATAAGGTTCACAATTTCATATGCTCTAAGTTTTCCATTTTAGCGACAATGTCCTTCAAGAACTTTTCATATTTAAGCATATTTTGTAAATCATCAACAAAAGGAATATTAATATAGATTTTTTAAGAAATATAAAGAGATTTTGCAAACTGATCATCTAGTGTTTTCTTTTGTAATCATGTGGAAAAGGTAAAGTATTAGAAGTACAAAGGGAAGTAGGAGTAGATTTTGACTTCTCAGCTTCTTTTTCATTCTCTACTTGCATTTCTTTCTCGCAACTTGCTTATCGATTACTTTTTCTGCCTCTTTCGTAATCTTTTGGGTTCAAAACCTTGTGTCACTTGACCTTTGTACTCAGTGTCATTCCTCAAACAAGCGGTCTTGCATTTCTTTTGGATTAACTTTCGTGTTACTCGCAAATTGACCCTTTTGATATTGATTTCATATAATAGTAGCCAACTAGTAAATTTGTGTTCTAATTGACTTCATGTGGATCCCAACTGGCCCATTTACTTGAGAAGAATTTACCTTAATCTTATCAAGTCTAGTTTCACCTTTTTCGAAATGGGCTATCGTTTTACTCATAAAAGATGTGAACATCTCTTCCATGCTCAACTTCATCCCCTCGTTAATCATTTCATTTATAACCGAGAAGCCCGGTGCTGCATTATTCAGATTAGCATGTGAAAATTTTGGGTGACTTCTCATCACACTACTACAAATCCCCCCTTTAACATCGATTTTTTTTTACTAATAGGCAGTTCTACAACCGATGCATATTAGACTGATGCTAAAAATTGGGACTTTAGGCATCAGTTCTACAACCGATGCCAATAACTGACATAAGCATCGGTTCTATATATAGGCATCGGTTTTGGTCAAACAACCGATGCCTAATGTATAGATATAGGCATCATTTTTTTATTAACAACCGATACCTAATGTATATATATACGCATCAGTTTTGGTCAAACAAACGATGCCTAATGTCTATATATAGACATCAATTGTTTGACCACAACCAATGCCTAGTGTCTCTCTATATGCCTCGATTTTGGTCAAACAACCGATGCCTATAATATCTCTATAGGCATCAGTCCTGGTCAAACTATCGATGCCTAATGTATGTATATAGGCATCGATCATGGTCAAATAGTTGATGCCTAATCTATATTTATAGGCATCGATCTCGGTGAAACAATCGATGCCTATAATCATTTAATTAATAATTAAAAGAAGCATAACTCTGAAGGTATAGGTTGTGGTCAAACAACTGATGCCTATAATATCTCTATAGGCATCGGTCCTGGTCAAACTATCGATGCCTAATGTATATATATAGGCATCGATCTTGGTCAAACAACTGATACCTAATCTATATTTATAGGCCTCAATTTTGGTCAAACAATCGAGTCCTATAATTATATATTAATAATTAAAAAGAAGCATGTAGGCATTTTGTTGTCATACAAACCGATGCTCATTCGGGTGATTATATGCATCGATTTATATATGCAAACCGATGCATAATTGTAAATTCTGAAGAAAAAAAAATCAAAAATCAAAATCTTATTTAATACCTGTCCAAAAAATTAATAACTAATACCATTTGCAGAAAATAATTTAATACTATTAATACCTAATATCTGTCTAAAAATAGAAAATAATATATGAAAATAAGAATTAACTAACATCAATAAATTATGTGTACTCATTGCTCAAGTAGCAAACCATGTCTATATGAAAATTGTTATAAAACTCAAGTTGAACGAACAAATTACTTGTACTCATCGCACAAGTAGCAACAAACCATGTCATTATGTAAGCTGATATAAAACTTCAACGACAACAATGTCAATAAACTATTACTGAAGTTTAAAAGTGAATCCACACAAATCAATTAACTCAAGACATAAAAATAATAACCAAAAACTCAGTAAGATAGACTTAAGGTTAGCCAACAAATTGTGTGCTTCAATATAATTACAAGGAGTAAGCGCTATAGCCTGTTTCCAATACTCCCCGGTCGGAATAGGCGGATTAATTCCTTCCCTTAGAACCGTACTTGAGAGTTTCCTACCTCTCGCTCCATGCTTTCATGGGAAATTGTTTATTGTCTTCCAATGACAGAGTAGGGAAAACCTGGCAGACAAGCTGAAATTCGCCTTGAATGGAAAATTAACCAATGGATGTCCGAAGTTTGCTACATTAAAACAGCCTTTCACAGGGTTCGGTTTAACGGGTCCATATTAGATTGGTTTCATTAACTTAAACATATTATTATTAATCTTTCACTACTGGAAATTTTCGTAGTTGCTGCTGCAAAAGATGGTCCATGGCAAACAGCAGGTGATAAGGAAAGAAGTAGGGTTTCAGAATTTAGGAATTCTTGCACAATTTGTAGCTCAGTGAACAATCAACCTCAGTGAGATTGGTTCGAATGATAATAGTTGGGCAAATCCGATCTCAGTGATAATCTCAATCATTTCCTAGCAAAATACCCAATCTGGCGCGAATTGGAGTGAAAATAAAAAAAAAAACTGATTTCTAAGTTATTCAAAAGTATTTTATACAATATTTCGTGTCTCATGGGCAAAATAAACCTTTAACACGTGGCCAAATCTTATATTATATGCATAGGTTATATACAAATAACCGATGACCATAAGTTTTATTAGACAATTAAACATCGGTTATTAGGAATAACCGATGCCATTAATTGTAAATAAGATTTTAAAATTTTGGCCCGTGTTCTGGGATGCCCAGCTCCACATATTTCAAAAATATTTTGGAAATGGCGTGGAGGCAAACATCTAAGTTCACTGTGGGAAGAGAAAAATGCAGTTGTGATGATGATGTCATTTTTAGGACATCATGGACCGACCTCAATTCTGGGATATAAGTTGTCCAAGATTTTGTGTAAGAGTTAGATTTGAAAACCTAATGCTTGAATTTATTTACAATTTCAGAAATTAGGGCTTATAATGATTTGGGGGTTCGGGGGTTTATATCAGACGTTAACACGGGATCGATTGAATGTAGTTAATTACATCATTGTTGTTGAGATTTGTGGGACTGTGGTCTGGGGTTTTTTGGGTGCAAGATTTCGTGCAAATGTTTTATTTGAAACCCTATTTCTTGAATTTATGTTCAATTTGTGAGAGATTAGGGCTAACAATGATTTGGGGGGTTTTAAGGGTTTTGGGGATTTTATAGGAAATTCAATTATTTAATGGGTTTGTTTGCATTAGTTTCATTCGAGTAAATGGAATGTAGGAGCCTGGAGGTTCGAGTTTTTCAAATGGCTTGAGGGCCCACTGTTCTCAAGAGCTAGTCAAATTAATCTCGGACTTTTAAGACGAAAAATAGATTTGAAGCTGAAGTTCAAGTGTTTGAGGCTGACGTTAAGAATATTGAATTAGATGTGAAGAAGCATGAAACAAACCTGAAAGCATTTGTAGCTGAGAATTGTAAGCTTGAAGAATATGTGAAGAAGAAGCAAAATCGGTAATGTTGGTTGTGCACGGCGCTTTTGATTTCTTGGTTTTTTATCTGGATCAAGAACAATTGACCCAGTGGTTAGTGTATGCAGTTTATTTCTGTTGGGAATGAATCTGGGGTATGTTGTGTTATGTATATGTTGTTTATTTTTTTTCTTTTCTAGGGTATGTTCTAAATAGATTGATGGGGGTAGTTTTGGCGGTCGTTTTCTTTCGTTGTTCTGTTGTCTTAGCGGCTTGTCGCCTTATGTAAAATTGACACTTTCTCTATCATGTACATTTTCTTAAGGTTATTCTAGTATAAGACCCGTGTGTGACAAGAATGACTTATTTAAGGAAAATCGTAATTAAGCAAGAAACTATTTTGGGTGTTTCCCTTTTTAAGTTGATTGGTCCATACTATATAAACATCCAACATTATCTTTATACAAAATATATCATTCTTATTGGTGATATTTTTTAATCAAAATTATGGAACCAATTACTCTTTTACAAATATTTTATGAATTATGGTATTACATTCACTAATATATTATGATTTTTGTTAAAATATAAAAGGAAGGTGGATTGTACGCTAGTCTAACTTATTGAATCAAAACAAGTTGCAACTTTTTTCTAGGATTATTAGTTCACAAAACTAATTTGTTGTGAAATACGCAGTGCACATAAAAACTTGTGTACATGATAAAACTAAATAATTTTAGATCTTGTCGACATGATTTGGACATCATAATTTCTCTTATGAGGTAACAAATAAGAAAAGATGTATATGTATGATACATAATAATAAGATCATTCATAATACTGCAGGTTATATATACATAAAGATAGTAGTTCAAAATATGCAGCACCAGAAGATCATCTTCATGCTATAAGTATGTTCTTAAATAACACAATTGTAAACAGAAACATACTAATAACTACCAGTCTTGAATGGATTGCTATATCCACACAGCAAAAACCAAAATATGCAGCACCAGATGATCATTTTCATGCTATAAGCACGTTTTTAAATGACACAATTATAAGAAGAAACATACTAATAACTACCAGCCTTGGATGACTTGCTATATCCACACAACAAAACCAAAGATGTGACATTCTGGAGCTTAAGGAGGATGGTTGAATTGAGTGGCAATAATAAGTCATCAATCATCTCCTTGCAGCCACTAAAGAAATGACGGCAATCTGCATGCTCTATTACATCAACAACCCAGTGTTGATCTTCTGGCCCTAGGAATGTAGACTTATTCTCATGACCATTTTCTCTTGAAACTACATGATCAGTCTAGAAGGCCTTTTGAATAGCCTATAAAAATTTAACATGATTAGAAGCTACTTACAACATATCAATAATGGTTGATGGAAAGTGTATTAGTTGCAGATAATTTAGAATATCTTCAACTTACAATTCGTCCACGGTCAAGTGCAGTCTTCGATATTTTAATTTCGATAAAAGGTTCTTCATGCTTGTGAATCTCATTCTTACAATAATAATCATGGCTTGCAACACCTTTACCATTGAAGACGATTACATCAAAAAATATAACGTTCATTATTAATGAACACAACGAAGAATCATCTTCGATGTTGTTGTCATTAACAAACTCTAACCACTCACCAATAAACCTGGACTACAATAAACAATGAAGAATAGAGTATAATGCAAACAACACAATAGCATAAGGATTCACAACATGCATAGCTATTCAACACAGAAGTAAAACTCTCAATCATACTGTTTCCAAAAATGTAAACAACAAATCAAGAATAATACAAAGAATTATATAGTTCATAATTATTAATACCCCGATATTATTTCCAGTTTTTTATAATAATAGTAACACCAATTTGAACACAGAAGAACAAAAATAACACAAGTCGAATAAGAGTTCTTAACATGCAAAATTATTCACATCATTAAATATAATTCATAATTATTAATACATTGACCTTATTTTTAGTGTCTTTATAATATTAGTAACTCCAATTTGAAGACAGAAGAACGCAAACAACACAAATCGAATAAGGGTTCAATTTTGGAATAATTTAATTTGCAGTGTTTTTATTAAATGATTTCGACAACTTGAATTAGATATTGAGAGAATAAACCTCATCACTGTCTTTACCAACAAACTCGACAGTCACATCCCAAGTAAACCCATGGGAATTACGCAAAGTAAATTGTTAAAACTTCACGGTTTTCTTTGGGATATACTGCAATCGTATCGAGAAGGATTATTCAGAATTACAACAAATCAGAAATACAATTAGAAGAAAGAATAATCAAAAAATAATCAGAAGAGAAAAGAAAATACGGATTGAAATTAGAATAAAAAATAATCACCACTGAATTGAATAATAACAACAACAAATCAACATGCAACTGATACGTATTACCCTGAATTTCATATTCTAGAAGGAAAAGACTATGTAATATAACAAGAAAGCTTCTTGTTGTTTAGATTTACACATATGAGATGATTACAAAAATACATTTGGGTATTTCGACTTTCAATAAAACCACATTTAACTTACTAAATAACAATGACACCCTTCAAGTATCCCAAATACCATCCACCATTAAATTTAATTTTATATATTTATGGTAAGTGAAAATATATGTCTTATCACGCTATAGAGTAGGCCATTACAATGTTTTCATAACAAGCATTTTGCTAAATTTCAAATTCACCAAAACAACGAGCTCCTTATTAATTGTTGTATGAAAAAAGAACATGGGGCCTCAAGATCTAGGGAAAACTGAAAGTTTTCCATAAACTGATATATTAACAATTTACACAATGCATTCATAACAAGTATTTTGCTAAAAGAACCAAATTCACCAAAACAAAGAGAGCTCAAACAATAACAAAACCAAACTGAAACAACAATAAAAAGTGTTTTTTTCCACTAAAACAAAAAAAAATAAAAAAATAAAAAACACATCTTGAGAAAATGAACAACCACCATGGAGATGAAGCACAATGTGAAGAGTCAATTCCTAACCTCCTCCCATCTTCAAGCTTCTTCCAAGCAAAGGATGCATGTTTATAATTGAAAGAAAAATGAGTCATGTGTAGCTGCTATAATTTATTATGACTGAGGTATATTTGTTTGGAGAAAAAAGATAATCTTACACATGTAAAATATATTATTCTTGATTGTAAATCCACTCTCCTTCTCCATGGTCAGAACGAGTATAACCATCTCCTCAGGTTATTGGAGGTTCATTAATACAAATGGAAAATGGTGGAGTTTCATCAGAGTGGTCGTACTCGTCTTCATCTACGACATAGATAACACCAACAATACTCCTTTTGTTGAGAAGGACCAAAGACCACTTAGAATCGGCAGGATCAGAGACATAATAAACTTGTTTTTCTTGTGATGCAAGTACAAATGGATCATCCCGATAACCCGATCAACTAAAATCAACTGAAGCGGATCCCAAATCATCTACCCTCACACACCATCCGTTGTCAACCCAACTACATCAAAAAAAGAGGAGTCTTGAACTCTTTATAGTCAAGTTCCCAAATGTCCTCAATGACCCCATAGAATAGTATAGAAGCATCCACTGGTCTTTTACCTTTCGCACTCGAATAATTGCTCGTTAATGCAACTATTGAGACACCACAATTTTGTAACACACTTTTATCATCTTGACGTTTTGTTTAAAAAGTATGTCCATTGATATCATAACCTTCATAACACCTCACATGTGAAGCAGACCCATATGCTAACAAACTTTTTCGTTGATAGTATTACTGTCTCTTTGAACCATTTATAAAATGTGCGATTATGTTCCTTGGTCACCCATATTTCATCTTCTGAAAGATTATACATTTTTAAAATGGACATGCGTCGGTCAAGGTATGGATTAAACTAAGAAATGTGTTGCAATACGAGTTTGTGTGCCTAGATGCACATTTAAGAATTTGCAAAAACTGATTTAAGCTCAATAGTACTTTTTCCTGCAAGCCTTCCCTCGTTGTGAGATTTAGGAATGTCAATAGTTTCAACATTCGCTAAATAATCTGCACAAAACTCAATAACCTCCTCGGCAGCGTAACCTTCAATGATACTCCCTTCAGGCCGAGAACGATTCCTCATAAATCCTTTTAATATACCCATGTATCTCTCAAACGAGTACATGTACCTCAAGAAAACCCGCCCACACAACTTAACTTCTCTAACCAAGTGAACAATTAAGTGCACAATAATTCAATAAATGATGGAGGAAAAAACATTTCAAACTCATATAAAGTTTTAACAATGTCGGCCGGCAAATCATTTAATTTCTCAGGATCTATAACTTTATTAGAAGATTGCGTTGAAGAAAAGACAAAGCTTTGTTATGGTACGCCTCACATATTTTTGTAACGAGCCTCGAATATCAACTGTTAATATGTGCTGCATAAAGATATGACAATCATGAGACTTCATACCAACCAATTCTAGGTCCTTCATTGAAACGAGCTTTTTAATATTTTAAGAATAAGCATAGGGAAACTTAATTTTATTCAAACACTCACGAAAACTAATTTTCTCTTGTTTAGACATGACAAGATGGAGGTAGGTAAGTTTGCTTGTCAGTTTTTCTTGGTTCTAACTTCTCCCGTATCCCCATTTCCACCAAGTCTTGTCTAGGTTTAATTCCATATTTTGTCTTACAAGGAGTGTTTAATAATGTTCCAATAACACTATCATATACATTCTTTTCAACGTGCATCACATCTATACAATGTATAAGCAACAAATGTTCCCAGTATGGCAGACCCCAAAATATGGATTTCTTCTTCCAACCACCCGTTAAGAAATTTTTAGAAAGTTTTCCGAACTCAACATCAATATCTTTTACAAGATTGTAAACTGCACATCCAGATAATAGCGATCGAGCAACTCGGTCAAGATTTTTCCCATTTAAAATCATATTTTTTTCGATAACGATGCTGACTTGGGAGACTATTCCGGGTATCCATGTACACATTTTTTCTATCGTTTTTCAACCAAATACTACTTGTCTCATCTTCGCAAATGGGGCTTGCCTTACCTCCTTTATTTGCGTAACCTGACAAGTTACCATATGTTGAAAAATCATTAATCGTGCAAAATGTCATGGCTCGTAAGGTGAAATTTATTTGAGTATAAGCATCGAACACTAACACACGCTCATTCCATAATTTTTTATAATCTCAATAAGAGGTGACAAAGTACACATATATGTCATTCCCTAGTTGTTTAGGTCCATATATCAACAAAGACAACATGATGTACTTGCGCTTCATGCATAGCCGAGGAGGAAGATTATAAATTGCTAACAAAACTGGCCAAGTACTATGACAACTGCTCATGTTTCCATGGGGGTTCATTTCATTCGTGCACAGTCCAAGACAAAGATTCCTCTTCTCACTACCGAATTCTGGAAACTTACTATCAATGTTTCTCCATTGCGCAGAATCGGCCTAATGTCATAGTTTTCCATCTTCTTTCCTTCCTTCAGCATGCCACTGCAAATTCTTCACTTCCTTTGCATTTGAAAACAAACATTTGAATCTGGGAATAATCGGGAGATAGTATAACACCTTTTCCGGAGGTCCTTTTTTATTTACAAGCTCATGATCATCATTGTATGCTTTTTAATAGCGTGATTCCCCGCATTTCAAACACTCCTGCAAATCCTTGAATTCATTCCGATACAATATTCAATCATTTGGACATGGATGTATCCTCTCGATCTCCAGATCCAACTAGCACAACATTTTATTCGCCTCGTAGGTTGAAGTGGGAAGCTCGTTATCATCAGGAAATACATCTTTGAGAAGCACTAGTAACCTCGTGAAACTCGTATCATTCCATCCACTCTTTGTCATTTGGTTATATAGATTAAGTATGAAAGATAACTTTGTAAATTTGCTACATTTAGGGTACAACGGTTTTATAGCATCAACAAATAATCTTTTAATCGCAGCAACATTATTGATATAACCTCCTATATCATGCAACATTTCATATAATCAATCACTATTTACATCCTCGTCTTTTTCTGTATTACTATAACTATTATCATACGTAGACGGAGCTATCGAGTGAGATGTATTATCAGTCAGAGTTAAAGCTTCAACATGCCATATCCATCGTCAATAACCTTCTTTAAAACCACAGTATCAAATGGCTCCTCACTTGGTTTGAACTCTGAAATTATCTTAGATCTTTGCAATCAACACAATGACTCACAATCATTTGTCAATCATACTTTTATTCTCCACAACAAATTTCAAAAAACTTTCAACCCCTTGTATATATTCAAGTTTATTACGTCGACCATACATCCAAATTCGATCCATATATATCTACCACTGCACAATTAAATTAAAAATTCAATAAATAAACTAACAAAGAAGCAAAAATTAATTTACCAGAAAACATGAAAATTAGATATTCCATAATGAAGCATGTAACTTTGTTTTTTTTTTTTTTCTTATTTTTACTATTTTTTATTACTCTGTTGTCTTGACCTGATATATAGTGTTAGGTTCGTATTATATTATAATTAACTTTGGGATATCAAGTTCAACTTATTATTATTATTATTATTATTATTATTATTATTATTATTATTATTATTATTATTATTATTATTATTATTATTATTATATTGTCTTGCAAGCAACCGTAGCTTGTTGGGTGGGTACTTCGACTGCCTTGTATCAGGTGAAGGGAGGGGTGCTCCGAGAAATCCTTTCTTTCTCGTCAACTTAAGGGTTTTTAAAACATTTGAAGAAATATTGCAACAAATTAAGTGTTGAGTAAAACTTTTGTTTATATCAAATCAAATCAGAAGATATGTTTATGGGGCTGAGAATTGAAAATTTGCACACAGTAGTTAATTAAAGATTTTCACACAGTAGTTGGTTAAAAATAGTAGTTTATTCCAAAAGCAAGATAAAAAAAAGTACAAATGCAAAAAAAAAAGTAAAATGCAGAAAAAAGAAATTAAGTGGTTGGCAGCCTCCTCTTCGTCCCTGCCTGAGCACGATCCACATCGCCATCATCATATCGTGCGTCAAGTTTGGTGATGAGAACGGATTCGAGTTTGAAGATGGAGAGAACCACCTCACCCCAATTAACATTTATATTGCTCAAAATGTCGGTGAGTGCTTCTAACTGGCGGCTAGCTTCCTCATATCTGTGGAACGTTCTTCCTGCATTTGCTTCATCAACGCGATAATTTTGTTTTTCCTAAGATTCCAAAAGCTTGTGGAGCGGTCTCTCCATGGTGTTGTCAGCCATTATTTGTAATGCAGATTAATTTATTTAGCCAAATAGGGAGTATTGCAGTTTAATTATTGGGATGAAGATTAATTTAGTAAAGGAGGGGGTATTTATACAAGTTCATAATGAATATTCAATCCAAAAATTTGGGTAGAATATGGAATAGATTTTGAATTTTAGTTCATCAATTAAATGCTACGTGAAGATTTAATTCAGAAATTTTGGTAGAAAATAGGTTTTGAATTGTTCACCAATTTTAAAATGCCCGCGGTTAAGAGAATTCAGCAATTAACATATGCATCGATTCTGGAGATTAAACCAATGCTATAGTTTTTCAACAACAAAGTAAAATTTTAAATTTATTATATACATTGGTTGTAAGAAAATAACCGATTCATCAGTTTTGGAATTTTGTTCAGCAAATTTCGTAATACTGCATTACAGAGATGTGCCAAAATCTGATGAACATATGCATTGGTTCTAAATCAACAACCGATACTCATATCCAAAGTATACACATCGGTTCAGGAGAACAAATCGATGTTATAGTTTTCCAACAAAATGTAAAAATTTTAATTTAACATATGCATCGGTTCTAAATCATCAACTGATGCTCATATTTAATCATAGGCATCGGTTTTGTTGACTAACAGATGCCTATATATTTTAATGAGATCTGGATTTTTTTATCATTATAGATATTGGTCATATCTAAACAACCGACGCACATAAGTTTTCTCAGACTATTATAGGCATTGCTTATTTGGTAAAACTAATGTATGCAACTTTTATTTATTACAAAAAAAAGAACCGCGCGACCATAAACATCGGTTTCTGCTTAACAACTGATGCCTATAAACCTTTTTAATTATAAAAAATACCCCGCACGACATTAGGCGTCGGTTATTTACTACAATTGATGCCTATACCCTCGTTCCAATGGATTTCTTTGTAGTATTGTCACCAGATTGTATAGATTTCCTCCTAGGTTGTTTTGGTAGTTGATGAGATTTCTTTTAATTCAAGAAGTTCACATCTTCGGCCGAATTAGTCATGGCAACTCCACTCATGTGGCCCACTGGAGTCTCTAAGCTTCGTGACATATCATATTGAACTTACTATTTATGGTTGCAATAGATGTCAAAGCAGTCATCACCTCATTCATATTCACGATTACTACTTTCTTCAAAATACAATGCTCCACTGCCTATTGGTAATTATTTGCCACCATTTCTTCCAACATGTTCATGACATCGATGGTACTTCCAGTTACTCCTCCTATGAGTCACATACAATTAACTTTATTTTCCCACTTAGCTCATTATAAAAATAATAGACTTGTTGATCGTTGGGAAAACCATGTTGAGGGCATTTTCTCAAAAGCTCCCTAAACCTCTCCCAAGCTTCATGCAAGTGTTCTCCGTATAATTAGTGAAATTGGGTAATCTCACTCTTCAGCTTCAATGTCTTTCTTGGAGGAAAGGACTTAAAAAACGAGTTTTTGACACACCTTTGCACATGTGTTGATAACTTTGGATCTCAAGGTATTATACAAGAACTCCTCCTTATCCCTTAGAGAGAAATGTAAAAGGTGAAGTTTTATCGCATCGTTTGGAAAACCATTCATCTTGATTATTCCACAAATTTCGAGGAACTATGGCAGATGCACATTAGGATTCTCACTCACACTCCTCCAAATTTGTTTTATTAAACCATAGTAGTCAACCCCATCTTCAACTCAAAGTTGTTTGTTTGAATTGATGGACTGCTCATTCCTCTGTAAGCTCTATTGACTTCGGGCTGACACATTTCTCGAATGGGTGGCTCATTTTGTGGAGGAGGAGCGGCCCATGTGTTGATAAATTTGGATATCAATGTTTTTTTATGAGAACTCCACCTTATTCCTCGGAGAGAAAAGGAATAGCAAAGTTTTATCGCATCGTTTGGAAAACCATTAATCTTAATTATTCCACAAATTTTGAGGAACTACGCCAGATGCACATTAGAATTCTCACTCACACCTCCAACAAATTTGTTTTCCTGAATCATACCCCATCTTCATCTCAAAGTTGTTTGTTTGAATTGATGTACTTCATTCCTATGTAAGCTCTATTGAGTTCAGACTGACACATTTCTCTAATGGGTGGCTCATTTTTTGGGGGAGGAGCGTTTTGCTGATCCCTCATTGAGTTATTCTAGCGACAAGTTGCTTCAATCTCGAGATCATTCCGTTATGTAGGTAAACCTTTAGAACAAGTTCACATACACTAAATGAAAACTCGGTCAACAAAATAAGAATACTCTCAATAAAAGAAGTAAATGTATCAAATTAAAACTACTTTATATTTTATATTTTCGCTAATTATTATTCAATTATTCTCCGAAAATGGCGCCAAAAACTTGTTCTCTATTTTATTTCATTTTAAGTGAAAGTGTATGGTGTAGATGTAGGATATGATGAGTAAAGTATGAAAGAATTGTAGGCCTCGAATTCATAGTATAGCAATAAAATACGTCTATGTTATGAAGAGTGTAAACAACAAGAGTAGAAAATTAAAAATAAAACGTATTAGAATTTTGACTATAAGAATATTTATTCGTATAATCAATCCAACAAGACGAATATCTTTAATAACTAAAACTTGTGTCTCAATTATTATGAAGAGTCATAATCGACTAAGTAAAGATAAACTAAGAACTCCTAAGGAGTTGATATGATATAAATCAGTACGGCTCTTCTAAAAATTTCACAATCGCATGATTGGATATTAACAAAAACTGAAAATAATGGAAGAAAAAAACTTAAACTACATGATATTATCACAGATGCCAAAAGCATTTGCAGTCCCATCCGACAAAACAGAAAAAATGCAGCTCAAATAAAATAGCTCTCAACTCTCAAAGCTTGATATTTTCTCTTTGAATTTGAGCAGTCCTCGGCTTTATATAAGCACACCTTACATGTAAACAAGACCTACAAAATAAGAAAAAATATAGACATAATGTGTTGTACGTAAATAACATTAGTAAGGAAACAAGATAATATTTTAGAGTCTTATATAATATTAACTAGGCACATACAAATCTTATACCGAGTAGAGAGAATAAAAAACTAATCTAATAATAAATAATATACATTATAATTATAACAAGGATGATAAATATCAAATCATTCCTAATCAATTAAATCTTCCTAGGAAAGTCACAATAATATTTTAGACAATATAATATTTAAGAAAAATATTTTTGTCCAATACATGAACACGTATTCTTGAACTCAACAAGATATTGTTCCACAAGGATAAAATGATATAAGATTAATAATTAATATAATATTTATAACTTAATTTTATTTAAACTAATCAAATAATAAGTGGTTTTGTTTGATCACAAATTAAAAACTAGAATTGTATTAAAGTAAAATAACATAAGTAGAAGCTCAAAGAATCAACCAACAAACATTAAGAAAATATGATCAACACTTAGAAAAATATAAATTAGTGGTTCGATTCAATGAGCCATTCAATGAAGTCTCATTCCAATTAATCTAGTATTGGTTATCAACTCAATTCATTATAAGCCAATCGCACAGTTTGTCTAATCCTTCTATCAAAATGATTAAGTTATAGATCATAAGCATTAAATAATATATCTATTTGAAATTACACTTATAACTCCAAAGGGTTTAAAGTATTTCTTAACTTCACATGTAATCTCAAATCTCTCGATCTTATTGATTAGTGTGTATTGTATTCAGAGTTCTAATAATAAATCTCATCTCTCGATTCGATTTAGTACAACTTAACAATCATAATGATGATCAACTAATTACGACATAATCTCACAAATCAAGAACACAAAATAATGAAAAGATCATACTCGATTAATAGAAAATCAATAACATCAAAAAACACATCGTTTCTAATCCCAAAATATTAATGAATTAGTTAGACATAATCAATTAAATATCAAAACATGTCATGGAATAATTATTAATTGAAATGCGGGTTCAAAATACAAGATTAAACCCGAGAATTCTAAGTTACTTTTCGTGTTCTCGTACTAGCTCTTCTTGATCCTCCGTTTCGCTCTCACTTGGTATATTTGGTGTTCTCCAACCTCTCCAACCTCTCTAAATTTAGTTCTATACCCTCCTCCTTATAGTCAAAGTTGTAAATAGAGCATTAAAATCAAAATCAATGCAAATCGTCGTGGATGACATCACGGTTGAGATGTATGTTGAAAATTGGATTAATTCTAATTAAATGGTACAGCGATAATTCATGTTAATGAATTATATAGGATTAATCTACGTGTCGTGTAGATAATTGTAGTATTTCTAATTTCTCAAATCCATTTATTGGTGAGTGAGAAATGATGCTTGGAGGTTGAACGGTTTGCTTTAATGCATTATCGGTTATCCCACATTGAAGGTTAGTCAATGTGGAAGAGAGTTTAAAAATGATTACATTTCTTTAATGTATATCAAGTGGGCCAGAGAGTGTTGTGGGCTTTGTGTAAACGAACCTCACATGGGATCTTGGACTTGGGTTCGCCAGTCCGCCTTCGGCGGAGCCGAGCGGATCCGAGCCCGGTCCCGGACCCAGACCTGGACTTGGGACTTGGGTCTTGGGTCTTGGGTCTTGGGCAATTGGTCCAAATTGGCTGGTCCAATTGAGGTGGTCCGTGTGGGGTTCGGGTTCTGGCTCAACCCTGGTTTCTTTTTTGAACCTACACGCACCTGAAAAGCTCTGACCGTTACGAAAACAGCTACCTGACCGTTCAGGTCAAAAGTCAGACGTTTCCAAACATTTGAATTCAAACATGCAATGTATTTGCACGCTGAACCAGTCCAGGTTCATGCTGGCTATACCTGACTGTTTGAATGGCTTTATGACGCCTTTAAGGACGTCATTAAGCAGGCTGTTACCTACCCAGGAAACCCTCTATAAAAGGGTGAGTTCTCTTGCATTTTTCCATACACGGAATACACCTAAACATACGAAAATCACCTGAACTCTCCAGCATACATAGTTTTCTGCATTTTGTTTTTGTACGTAGCTCGTTCCACTTTCTTCCAGTTCACCGGAGCTCTGGTATTTACGGTGCTGTAATACCAGAGATGAAGTCATTTCACCTTTGGAGACGAATAGCCAAAACTGAAGGGCACTACAGGGGCTATTTCGTCTTGCGGATAGAGAATTTTTCTCGACTCGACTTGATACTTTTACAGTTTCTATTTTCTACTATTTCCAGTTTGCGATTTACTTATTTTAGTTCCTGTTTGTGCTCGATTCAGTTGTAGTAGTTTTCCAAACAATCGCAAGACGAAATAATTTAATTTGTAATTTGTAATATCCCTAACTGGAAAAGAATGTCGACCTCCATCACTTCGATCAGTTCAACCGTTCCTGCTGTTACCTCTACCATTTCGACGACGACCACGTTGACCACTGCCCCTGCAGTCACGAACACTACGATGATTGGCGCCTCTACGCCAAACACTACCATGAGTCAAGCTGACTTCCTCTTCAGCCAAGGGACCATCGACACCCTCTTGGAGACACTTTAAAGGCGTCTCTCTTCGAACAACCCGAACTTAGCCTCTGCTGGTTTGTTCCCTTACGAGGTGGGGACTTCGGACCAAACTGATTCAGCATCGGCTGTGATCCATCCTACTGGGATGACGGGAACTACGATTCCGAGCATGTTCTCAAGCACGGCTTCGGCTGCTGGTTCATTCCCTTATGGGATGGGGACTTCAGTACAAAATGTGTCAGCTTCGGCTGGAATCCATTCCACTGGGATGACGGGAACTTTTCGCAACGGCTCCGCTGACGTACTCACATGTATCTGCTACCCACTCAACGGGTACGATGGGGACTTTTGTTCCAACAATGACCGCTCTGGTGCACTCCTCTCGGATCATGCCCACTGCGGAGAAGCCTCCAAAATTCAATGGGGAAGGCTTCAAGAGGTGGCAAAAAAAGATGCTTTTCTACCTCACGATGCTTGGTTTCGCTAACTTCGTGAAGGAAGACGAACCACCTATTCCGGACAAGGATGAGACTAGTTTCCATGTTCACGCTGCCTTCGATAATTGGCACAATGGGGACTATCTGTGTAAAGGTTTTCTTTTAAGTAGCCTAGAAGATAGCCTGAGTAACGTGTACTCGGATGTTAAGACCTCCAAGAAAATATGGGAGGTACTTGAGAAGAAATACAGTTCCGACGAGGCTAGAACTAGGAAATTTGTAGTCAAGAACTTCATGGACTACAAGATGGTGGACTCTCGCTTGGTTATGGAACAAGTTCAAAAGTTCCAAATGCTGGTGAATGATGTCCACGCCGAGGGGATGATTCTTCCGGATGCTTTCACGGCAGCTGCCATGATTGATAAGCTTCCACCAAACTGGAAAGACTTCAAGACGTACCTCAAACATAAACGAAAGGCGATGTCTCTTGAAGATGTTATCCGGAAGGTGCAAATTGTGTCCGAAGTTCGAACTCAATACAAGATTTCGAAAAGTTCAGATGAACCTCGATTAAACTTGCTTGAGCGAGGAGACAACTCGAAGAAGAGGCCGCGTCCCGGCAACTCGAAGCCTAAAGCTCCTTCTTCTAAGAAGTTCGAAGGCAAATGCTACAATTGCGGTTATACGGGACACATGTCTAAGGAATGCCGCAAGCCAAAGCAAAAGAAGGCCAGGCCGAGCTCACACATAGCCGAGAGAGAGCTGACTAAGGATGACCTCATTGCGGTTATCACTGAAGAAGCTAACATGATCGAGAACTGCGGTCAATGGTTCATCGACACTGCTGCAACCGCCCATGTGTGTGCTGATCAGAGCTTGTTCTCCAAATACCTTCCTTTTGAGGGAAGGAAGTTGAACATGGGAAATCAAGCTTCTTCGAAAGTTGTTGGTACTGGTACGGTTGTCCTCAAAATGACTTCCGGCAAGGAGATCACTCTGAATGAGGTGCTGCACGTTCCGGACACCCGGAAGAACTTAGTCTCTTGTTCAATACTAGTTAGTCGTTGCTTTAAACTTGTATTTGAGGCTAATAAGTTTGTATTGTCTAAGTTTGGGACACCTCTAGGTAAGGGTTACCTTACAGATGGTTTGTTCAAACTAAGTGTAATGGCTATACGCCCAAAACAAGTCATTAATAAAATTGCTTCTAATTCCTCTTACTTGACTGAGTGCTCTAGTTTATGGCATTGTAGATTAGGCCACGTTAATCTAAATGCAATAAAACGTTTGTCAAATCTCAATTTACTTAAGGTAAATGAATTTGTTAATAAAAGTAAGTGTGGAATTTGTGTAGAAGCAAAAATGACTAAATTACCGTTTAAATTGGTAGAAAGGAGCACGACACCTTTAGAATTAATTCACATGGATGTATGTGATTTAAAGTTTGTGCAAACTAGAGGTGGTAAAAAGTATTTTATTACTTTCATTGACGATTGCACAAGATACTGTTACCTTTATCTTTTGAGAGGTAAAGATGAGGCTATTAAAGCTTTCAAGAACTTCAAAAATGAAGCCGAAAAACAACTTAACTGCAAAATCAAATCTATCCGGAGTGATAGAGGAGGGGAATACGTAGCTCCATTTGAGGAGTTGTGCAACGAAAGTGGCATAATTCATCAAACTACAGCTCCGTATTCACCTCAATCGAACGGAGTTGCAGAACGCAAGAATCGTACTTTGAAAGAGATGATGAATGCGTTGTTTATTAGTTCTGGGTTACCTTAGAACATGTGGGGGGAAGCTGTTTTAACAGCTAACTACATCCTCAATAAAACTCCACTAAAAGAAAGGGACGAAACTTTCTATGAGTTGTGGAAAGGAAGGAAACCTTCTTAAAAATACCTCAAAGTGTGGGGGTGTTTAGCGAAGGTAGAAGTGCCTCTACCGAAACAAGTGACAATCGGACCCAAAACGGTTGATTGTATCTTTATTGGTTATGCACYGAATAGMAGCGCCTATCGATTTATAATCCATAGGTCAGATGTTCCGGACATGAATGTCGGAACTACCATTGAGTCAAGGAATGCGATATTCTTTGAAGACATCTATCCTTCTAAGGATAAAGCAGCTTCCAGTTCAAACACTGATAATGCTGAAGGAATTACAAGTCAAGAACTTGTGGGGGTTGAACCTAAGTCTCGTAAATGACCTGGTTCAGAACTTGAAGCTCTTCGAGCTAAAGTTGTTAAGGATTTCGGTTCCGATTATGTGGTTTTCATGTTGGATGAAGAACCAAATTCTTTGAAAGAAGCTTTTTCACGGACTGATAGTTCATTTTGGAAGGAAGCTGTACAGAGCGAGATCGACTCGATCATGCAGAACCATACTTGGATTCTGACTGACTTACTTGAAGGTTGTAAACCTTTAGGAAGTAAATGGATTCTGAAACGAAAATTCAAAGCTGACGGATCAATCGATAAGTATAAAGCTCGTTTGCTTGTGAAAGGATTTCTCCAAAAGGAGGGTTATGATTTCTTTGATACTTACTCTCCTGTTACGAGAATTACCTCTATCCAGGTGCTTCTTGCGATTGATACTTTGCACAATCTAGAGATTCACCTAATGGATGTAAAAACTGCTTTTCTAAATGGCGAGTTAAAAGAGGAAATTTACATGGAACAACCAGAAGGTTTTGTTAAACCTGGACAAGAAAGAAAGGTGTGCAAACTGGTTAAGTCATTATATGTGCCCCTCTAGATCCGCCCAAAGCATACGAATATGACGCAATAAAGAACAAGAAGTAACATGTAGGCAACTGAAGGTGTTCGATAATCAAATTAGGGCCAAAAGGAATCATAAAATTCACTATATTCTAAACGCTGAAAGAATAACAATCTTGATTAGAAAAAGAAAATAACAATGGAATTCAATCACCTTATATTAACAAATTCAGTCGCAAACCCAACAATTAAATGAAAATCTAAATACAAGCAACCAACATCTAACACAAATATTAAAATCTACAAGAAAAATGATAGAAATCAACTGTTGAAATTACCCAAACAATTCTTCAAATCCTAATCACTGAAAGAGACTAAGGAGCTCCCAACGAGCTGGTTTCTCAATATCTAAATCACTGTAGTCTTCAAAATTAATAACGAAAGGCAAATTATCAAGAGAGGAATAAGGGATGAATCATGTGTTTGAAAATATAACTTTCTAGGTCAGAAAAAGGTAAGTCTACAGATCTCCATGCAGCTGGGAAATATTGTACATTAAATAGTATGAGTCGAGGAGGGCAACGTGGTAATTTTATCCAAAAATGATGACCACGATCGACCGTTGACTTGCATTGATCGATGGTATCACTATCATCGATCTTACGTTGATGACTATTGTCGATCAACGATGGCGTATTGTTATTGGCAGGTCGATCGACTAGGGTTGTCGAAGTAGTGGCAGGCGCACCTCGACATGGCGCGTTGATCGATGATATGGGTATTCCTCGGTAGGTCGATCGGCTAAATCTTTCGACATGCGCGAGGTGTGCATTGGTGATGCAACAATGATGCGTCGATTGCAGGTTGACTGATGGACATGTTTCACGAACCTTTGTCAAGTTCTCGTCGATCCGAACTGGTCGTAACTCTTGGGGACGCGCTTGGCTCCGCTCGGATGACTAAGACAAGAAAACCAAACTAGGAATGAATATTTACAAATGATATGAGAAAGAATACTTAACTGAATAAATCAACACGAGCTACATAAAAGCTAAAAGAAGGGAAAATGAGAGAAAACACGACCTAAAACCCACTACAACACACAAAACAAGATGCAAAAACAAATAAAAATCACACATAAATATGTACGATTCAACTTCCCCACACTTAGATTTTTGCTTGTCCTCAAGAAAAACCGAGTCTAGACATAGATAAATAAAAATCTAACCACCCAATAAACTAAAAACTAATGTATTCAAATGATTCAAGGAGTTATGCACTAAATCAATTGAAAGCTCAACTAAAAGGACAACACGATATATTGAGATAAGAGGTTTAGAGTCCATTATGAACGCCTAGAAGTAATGTGTTTCCCTTCATGCACGTCCCCCATCTATGCCTTGGCTAAGATCTACTCACGCTCAAACCACTAAGTCGGCACCCTACTAGCCCAATCATCTATACGCCTATTTAACAATAAAATCTAAAAAGTTAAAATAAAAATGCGTACAAGGGTTACACGACTTATTATATACACATCAATTATACAAGGATTTCTCTTCTTGTACCATTTTCTTTTTCTTTTTTCTCTTTTTCTTTTTTTCTTTTTCTTTTTTTTTTATTTCTGATAAGTACCCATAAAGGCGAGGTACTGGACGAACACAAAATTTCCAACTCAGAAATGAGAGTTCATTGACTCCAATCTCTTGTTGCTAAATGAAACTTACAATATTTTCCGATAAGCACATAGAGTTTTTAACGTCTCCACAAATCAAATGAGAAATTTACAAAAATTCCTATAGAGGGCATTTGAAAATGGGGCAAGTAGAGAGTATTCGAATCTCGAAATGAATTTCATGAATAGAAGAAGGTCAAAACACTTCATAGTTTTCCTATACTTCATACCCTGCAATTACACTAATGTCGAACGAAAATTTGAACAACCTATCCAAAGCATCTAACCATGTCACTTTGTCAATGTTCCAACCAATATCAATCCAAATGACTCAAATCATGTACACAAGAAAGCATACAAAAGAATTTACTAATCAAGGACACCCCCACCCCCCACCCCACCCACCCCCACACACACTTAAACCATGCAATGTCCACATTGCACATAAAATATGGTAAAAGGGGAGATAAAGAGAGAAAAGTCCCTATAGTCGCACTTGTGATGATGAGTCGAGCGTGAAGTGACATTCAATGGGCAGTCGAGTCGAGAGGAACCTATAAAAAGGGTGAGTGGAAAAGAACAAAATACACAAAAACACAAGATAAACCAAAAATGTTTTTTTTTTTAGAAATTAAGTGGGAGGGTCATAATCAAGATCCATCTCCAGATGGGAATCAGTCTCTTGAGAAGAAGTTGCATGGCTGAGATTTTCTTCGAGTCAGGAGAGGCGAGCTCTTAACCTCCAAAAACTTCGACTATTGGTTTCATGATTTTTATCAATTTTCTCATTGATGATTTGGAGTTTATCGAACATCCTTATTTGAAATTCTCGACTTTCCTCAAAAGAATTGATCTCAACCTTGGCGTGAGTCCGATTCGGTTTGTGTAACTTCTTCTTCCTCATTTACTTCTGCGTGTTGAGTCGAAGGTCCTCCTTGCCCGAGGTCTCATGGGCGAGTCGAAGATATCGTGTTTCATTTGGCCATCGAGAGGTTGGGGACCCCAAGTGCCGCTAGGCCCATGTCGACCAAATTGTACCGAAGTGACGGGTGATGCTGGTTATGAATGGGGCGAAGGATAGGAGGCATGTTTTGTTTCTCAGCTTCTTCTGCAATATATTATGAATTTCGTTCAAGAGAAGAGGAAAGAGACGCGGGTGTTCACTGTTGATGAGGCACTACAACACGTAAAACTCTGATTTGGTAGCGTTGTTCACCTCTTGTTTGCATAGAACTACATGGGCGAGGATGTTATAAGTGACGTAGATTGTGTTGTCTTGAATCCTTGTAATCAGATACCGAATGTAGGAGCTTGTATTTACCCCCGTAAATTCATACCAAAAAGTAAAAGCTTTAATGTTGACTTGAGGCATTAGGAGAAGACCATTTCTATCAAACCCGAACTCTTCTTCAAATAAATGTTTGTTCCCCGAATTTTTTTTTCACCAAGTCGGCAAGTGAACATTGGATAGGCAAAGATGGTTAAAGTGGTGAAAAACTCGAGCACGAGTTTGCAATACCTAGGAAGGTCCATCTGAAATAATGTGGTGCACCCGATCCCCTCGATATATCTTAAAATGGTTTCGTAATGTTTTGAGCCTTCTTGGGCCCATTCCTTCATATCGTCAAAATCGATCGCTCGATGTGCCACAAATCCCCAAGTTCTGATTGTAACAAAAACCTTTCCCTAATCTTTCAAGTAAATAGGAAACGAGGCCTCGTATTTGGCCAAAATACCTTTCCTTTTTCCCACCCGAGACGTAGAAATAGTTTGAAGCAAGCGGGGATCGAAAAGACAAAATTTAGAAGAGTGTACTGTTTAGGGAATTTCATCGAGCACGTGGTGTGCGAGATTTTTAAAGAGAAGATTTGGAGAAAAAATGAACAAGAGAAACAATAACCCAACCAAGAGATTTAATACGACAAAAACATCGATAAGCTCAAGTGAAGTACCTTGATTTTTAAATGAAAAGACGTAAGCTTCGAATGAAACGAGCTCGGACCATTTTTGTTGTGGAAGGAAATGGAGGAAATTGGTGACCAAGAATTGAATGGAGGTTACAACTAGCCGTAGTTAGTTGACCATGATTAGAGAATCGGCAGAAAAAGAGTGAGTTTGCCAAAAAATGAGAGAGAAGCAAGAGAGAGCACGAAGAGTTTGATGGGTTTCTTGGGAAATAAAAGAGGAAGAATGAAAAGATTTGGGGTGGAGGTGTATTTATAAACCAGAAATGGGTCGGGCCAAAAGTGAAATAGATTGGGTCGAAAATCTGAATTTTTGAGTCAGCGATCGGGTCAGGTCTGGGTAAACGATCGGGCCGGGTCTGGGTCCACATTGATAGGGGCGTCGAACGATGGCCAATCAACGAGTTGGACAGAGAGTTCTTGTCGACGAAGGCATCAAACGACGATCCATCGATGGGTTGGACAGAGAGTTCTCGTTGACGTATGCATTGATCATAGTCCATCGATGGGTTGGATAGAGAGTTGGCATTGACCTATGCATCGATCGATGGTCCATAGAAGGATTGGAAAGAGAGTTCTCATCGATTTGGGTTTCGATCGACAGCCCATCGATGGGTTGGACAAAGAGTTCTCATCAATAAAATGCGTCGATCGAAGGTCCATCGACGGGTTGGACAAAGAGTTTTTGTCGATGCCAATGCAAAATCGATGGTTAATTGATGTGTGCATTTGTACTTGTTCAACTTCGCGTTGACCAATGCGTCGATCAATGGGTATTTCCTTGTGACTCATTTTCTCTCCCCTGACCACCATTTCTCGAGCAAAACCTCAAACCTTTTGAAAATGCCTCTGGGGGTGCATAATCGGTCTTTTATCTCTAACGTAATACTTCCTTCTACATGGAAAACAAGAAAACAACCAAAAGAAAGAAGAACAAAACAAAACAAACAAAAACAAAAAAGAAAAGAGAAGAGAAGTTAATGGACGAATATACAAGAATGCAAAAAAATATCAAAATAAGAATATGAAATACTTGGGTTGCCTCGCAGGAAGTGTTTATTTAGCGTCCCTAGCTTGAAGAATTCGTGTTAGCTAGGCGATAAATAGGTCTTCAAGAATATCGAACTCGATATCATGGGTTAGTTTTGATCCTTAAAAATATGCTTTGACACGATGACCGTTGACTTGGAAACTTTCTTGGGTCATCTTGTTGAATAATTTCACCACACCATATGGCATAACATCCTTGACCAACAATGGACTACTCCATTGTGACTTGAGCTTCCCGGGAAATAAATGGAGGCGAGAGTCATAGAGTAAAACTTGTATGCCGGCTTTGAGATCTTTAGTAATGAGCTTCTTATTGTGTTGAAGCTTCACTTTCTTTTTATATATTTTGGCATTTTCATAAGCGTCATTTTGTATCTCATCAAGCTCTTAGAGTTGTAACCCCCGCACATCGCCGACTTGTTTCAAATCAAAATTTACGGCTCGTATAGCCCAATAGGCTCGGTTCTCAATTTTGATCAGAAGGTGGCACGCCCTGATGTATACTATTCGATAAGGGCTAGTTCCTAAAACCATCTTGTACGCGGTCTTATATGCCCAAAGAGCATCTTTAAGCTTAGTCGACTACTCCTTCCAACTCGGTTGGACGGTTTTCTCAAGGATTTCTTTGATTTGTTTGTTGCTTGTCTCAACTTATCCCGACGTCTAATGGTGGTACACTGTGACCACCTTATGCTTGATCCCATATCGTGCCACCAATCTTGAAAACAACTTATTTCAAGAATGGGTACCTCCGTCACTAATGATGAGTCTCGAGAACCTAAAATAACTAATGATGTTCTCCTGCACGAACTTAAGTAAAGTCTTGGAGTTTCAGGTCTTGGTGGGGATAGCTTCAACCCATTTGGACACGTAGTCGAAGGATACTAAAATGTACTCGTACCCAAAAGAAGTCGGGAACGGTCCCGTAAAATCTATGCCCCAAACATCAAATATTTCCACAATAATGTTGCTCATCAAAGGCATATCATTCCTCTTTCTAATATTCCCTGTTTGTTGGCATCGGTCGCAGGATTTGAGAAATTCATGAGCATCTTTAAAAAGTGTCAGCCAATAATATCCCAATTGAAGGACTTTGAAAGCGGTCTTTTGTCTTCCAAAATGGTTGCCTCATTACTGATCATGGCAAAAAGATAAGATTCTTTGTTGCTCATCTTTGGGAATGCATGTTTGAATAATACCATCCTTCCTAAACTGAAAAAGACATGGATCCTCCCAAAAGTGATGCCTATAAATTTAAAGAAGTATCTTCTTTTCTTAGAAGGATAAATTGGCTCTCAAATGGCCACACGTAAGATAGTTAATAATACCTGCATACCAAGGGGTGGGGTGAGAAGAAATAGCATACATAAATTCATAGAAAAGCATTATTAATACGTTCATGCTCATGCAGATGGTCTTCTACAATTGTACAATAAATGGTCGGTAACTACAATCTCACAACATTTCTTATCATGAATCTCGACATCAAATTCTTGCAATAGAAGTATCCATCGAATCTAACGCAGCTTGCTTCGAGTTTTATTAAAAAGGTGACGGAGAGCCTTGTGATCTCTGTGGATAACCTTAGAACCAACTATGTAAGAGCGAGATTCTTCAAGTGAGAAAACTATGGCCAAAAGTTCTTTTTAGATGGTGGTATAATCCCTTTGAGCCTCATTAACATAAGATTTAGATACTAAATGACGCGACCAAAAAGTATTCCATGAAAACCTCAAGGAATTCATCAATCATATTCGTGAGAACAGATAGCATGCAATGATGGAAAATTATCGGCGCATTGCAAAGACCAAAAGGCATCCTCCAAAAAGCGAACGTCCCAAATGGGCATGTGAAGGTTGTCTTATTCTGGTCTTCCCGAGCTATAGCCACTTGATAGTATACGGAAAGGCCGTCGAGGAAATAATAATATTAGTGGCTGACTGATTTGTCGAGCAATTGATCGATGAATGGAAGTGGGAAGTGTTCTTTCCTTGTGGCGGCATTAATCTTCTTATATTTAATGCACATGCGCCAACCGGTGGTCAATCGAGTGGGTACAATCTCACCCTTGTTATTTTTGATGATCGTGATGCCACCCTTTTTGGGAACCACATGAACTGGGCTTACCCACTTAGTATCGGGCATGGGAAAAATGATTCCTTCATCAATCAACTTAATATTTTCCTTCTTTATGACCTCTGTCAAGTTTGGATTCAAATGACATTGACTATCTCGAACCGGCTTCGTTCCTTCCTCCAAAATAATATGGTGCATGCATGTGGCTGGGCTAATTCCCTTTATGTCCCCAAAACTCCACCCGATAGCTCCTTGAAATCTATTAAGCACGTCAATCAATGATTTCCCTTCTTCACTCGTTAATTCGGCAAAAATGATGACGGGCTTATTTTCACCTTCTTCGAAGAACACATACTTGAGGTGACTTGGAAGGGGCTTGAGTCCTGCTTTAGGTTCAATATCGGGTTTCTCGACTCCTACCTCACAAAGATCAATCACCCCCTCCAAGTTGGGCTCTATCCAATCGTCGTCCTTGGCGAGCCATGAGATATCATCTTGAGTAAGGAATTCATGAATAATGAATTGTTCTTCAAGCTTCTCTTGTACTAGTGGAGTGATGGGATCAATGAATGAACATTCAGTGTTCATCGACGGGGATGGCGTTGCTTGAAAGTCATGAATGGAGAAGGTGATCGTTTCGTCCAAAACGGATAAGATCATACTGCCATTTTTTACATCGATCAATGATTAATTGTGGTCATGAAGGGTCGACCCAATAGAATAGTATGTTTCCGACTATCATATGGCACTTCCCCGACATCCAATATAACATAATCGATGAGAATGATGAGGATGCCGACTTGCACGAGGACATCTTTGACAATTCCAATATCGGATGGAACGATCTGCCAATTGAAGACGCATCTTCGTCGACTTGAGGTTACCTAAATCAAACTGTTCATAAATAGAGAACGGCATTAGATTCATCCCTGCCCCAAGGTCGAGCATACCCCAAGTTTCTTCCCCATTTCCCAACATGATTTTTATGCAAAAACTCCCGGGGTCACTCTCCTTAAGAGGATTACAAAATATAATGCTCGCCGCATTCGAAAAACAATTTTTTTTTCATTTTGACTAAAGCATCTTTTTTTCAAGTAACGAAAGATTAACATTAACTTTAGAAAGCATATTTTAAAGGTCGAGAAATTACTTATCTTGCTTTTCTAGTTGAAGGCAGCTCTGAAATGGAATAGGAGGCCAATACGGGTTGGATGCCTTCTGAAGAACTCTTGAAGGTTCGACTTCCTTCTCAACATTTGTCGATGGTGGGGTAACGTTCATTTCTACGTTGTTATTTTGAAAGGGCAGCAGCGTAGAAGTTTCTTCAGGCGAAGAAACTTTGTTGTCCACAGCCCGGCCCCTCCTAAGCACGGTGAGGGATTGTGCTTGTGATGGTTATCTCGACAATTCTCCTGGCTCACTTTTTCATATTTGTGCAACGAGTTGGCTGGTGGTAGTTTCAAGCCTATCCATCCTCTTCTCGGAGCATTGCATATATTGTGTAAGCGTATGCAATGTTTCTTCAAGAGAAGGCGGAATGGGGGCTTGAGTTGGTGGAGCTTCTTGAAAAGGGGTTTGGTCTTGTGGCAACAGTTGGAAAGGTGGTCGAGTTTGGAAGGAGCCTTTCCCCATTTGTTGTTGTTGGGGGGCGAAATTAATTTACTGGCAAGGCGAGAATTTGACGTGTAGTTCCCCCCATTGGAATTACTCGACCAATAGATGTTTGTGTGATTCCTCCAACCCGGATTATATATTTGCGAGTACGGGTCGTTATTATGTGGGTAGCGACTTTGACACCCCTGCCCAGCTTGATTTGCTTAGTATCCTTGAATGGCTTGGACTTGCTCTTCGATCTTCTCGGGCAGTTCAAACATGGCTTGGCAAAGATTGACTCCATGACCATACACTCCAAAAATCCTACACGTCTCAGTAGGCATTATTGATTGGGGTGCGGTTTGAGTGAGAAGTGTATTTTGAGTTTGCAAGGAGGAAACTTGCCTCGTCAACTCGGCAATCCTCTTCGTGTCCTCGTGAGAGGTACGAGAGATTTCCAATTCATGAATGGCTATCTTCTTCGAGCGGGCACTCTTCTTTTGGGAGTTGTAACTTATTGATTCAAAGATGTCGTACACTCCTTGAGCTGTTCGAGACTCAATATCCCCTACGGCAGCATTGTAAACCATATATTAAAAGTGAAAATAAGCCCGTCATAGAAAAATTAGTTAACTATCTCAAGTGGGTAGTGATGATGTGAGCATTGCGTAAGAAGTCCTTTAAAGTGCTCCCAAGCCTCGTGGAACAGTTCTCCATCCGTTTAACTAATTGAGGCAATCTTTGCCCAAATTTGAGTCGTTGTTTGATTTGAGTATTACTTGCTCATGAATCGATCATACACCATGTCCCAATTTATGAGAGAATCAGACTTTGATGACATGAACCAATTTTTGTCTCGATCATTCAAAGTGTAGGGGAAACACCGCATCTTAAGTTGATCTTTGTTAAGGCCTTGAAAGGGAGTGTTTGCATGACTACATAAAACACTCAAATGTAATTGAGAGGATCTTCTTTCGAAAGCCCGTAGAAGGAAGAAAATTGATTGAAGCGAATTTCCCTGAGCTCATGATCTCTGGCCGTGGGCCCAAAATGGATGCATGACGTGGACGGTCCGAGCAGACTCTCGCATACAAGTTGGTCGGGGTTCTTGATGTTGGTAATGCCCGTTAAGCTGCATGTAAGGTCCCTGAGCTTCTTGTTGGGCTTGTTGGTAGTACGGTTGTTGTGGCTCATGAGGAACATGTGGAACGTGTTGTTGAGGTAGGTGAGGTGCTCGCGGAACTTGATTGTAAGGTGGAGCATCGCGAGGGCCTTAGTTTTGATTAACGTAAGGCATTCGTGCATCTGGATGAGTATGATTCAAGTTCGAATTAATGTACGGGTGGGGAATACCACTTTTCTTGTTTTGATCTTCTGGTAAGTTCGGATTTGCGTCGAGAAGAGCCATCGGTGTCTCATCTATCAGTTCTAGTCGAGGACTATCGCCTTCAACTCCTTCAGGTGTGGCTCTAGTATGATTGGCTCTATTGATGTTATCTATGAATAAGACAAGCTCTCCACCAAGTAATTGTTGTCCTTGCTTACACTCAAAAAATAATTAAATGTATCGAGCCGTAATAAAATAAAATTATACTAAACTAACTAATCACATACGAACAAACATTTGAAAATCCTTTGACACTCCCCGGCAACGGCGCCAGATTTTAAATCGTACTTTTCGTACTTACTTTTTATTATAAAAAGTTTGTCCGCAAGGGAGCGTAGTGGTTGTTATTGGTAAGTTTGACTCGAGTTGAATCTCTCGAGGAATGAAAATCGGAACCGAAATGCTCCTTTTAGCACAATTTAACTAAACACTCGATCAATGAATATTGTGGGTTGTCTTTTCTAGAGAATAAGATTAAATAACACGAATTTAATTTATACGTAACAACTAATTGACAAATCAACACGAATAATAATAGATCTACAAGTATACGAATTGGACGCAATAAAGAACGAAAAGTAACATGTAGGCAACTGAAGGTGATCGATAATCAAATTAAAGCAAAAAGGAATCATAAAACTTTACTATATTTTAAATGCTGAAAGAATAACAATCTTGATTAGAAAATAATAAAAATAACAATGAAACCCAATCACCTTACATTAACATATTAAGTCACAAACCCAGCAATCAAACGAAAATCCAAACGCAAGCAACCAACATATTCAAGAAAAATATTAAGATTAACAAGAAAAATTCTAGAAATCAATTTTCGAAATTACTCAAATTATTCTTTAAGTCCTAAGCACCAAAAGAGAAAGGAGCTCCCAACGAACTGATTTCTCAATATCCAAATCACTGTAGTCTTCAATATCAATAAGAAAGGTAAATTATCAAGAGAGGAATAAGGGATGAATCATGTGTTTGAAAGTGAGCTGTCTAGGTCAGAAAAAGGTAAGTCTGCAGATCTCCACGCAGCTTGGAAGTGTTGTCGCTTAAATAGTGAGAGTCAAGGTGGGCACCATGGTAATCTTATCTAGAAATGACGATCGTCGATCGACCGTGGACTTGCGTCGATTAACGGTATCACTGTCATTAATCTTACGTTGGTGACTATTATCGATCGATGATGGCACATTGTTATTGCCAAGTCGATCGACTAGGGCTGACGAAGAGGCAGTAGGCGCATGCATCGACAGTATTTGGTATACTCGGTAGGTCGATCGACTCGGGATTTCATTGCGGGTGAGAGGTGTCATCGGTGATGTGTCAATGATGAGTCAATTGCAGGTCGACCAATGGATATGTTTTTTGAAACTTTGTCAAGTTTTGTCGATCTGAACTATTTGTAACTCATAGGGATGCACTTGGCTCCGCTCGGATGACTAAAAAGACAAAAACCCAAACAAGAATGGATATTTACAAAACATATGAGAAAGGGTATTGAACTAAATAAAAGTCAACATGAGCTACATAAAAGCTAAAAGAAGGAAAAACGAGATAAAACACGACCTAAAACCCACTCCTACACACAAAATAAGATGCGAAAACAAAAAAAAAATCATACAAAAATATATACCAATCAGTTGCCATGCAATTGGGAAGAATTTAATCCATGCTATCATGTCTTATGTCCCTCAAATCATTTCTTCAACCTCTACAATTAAGAAACGTGCTCATGGTGGCTCTACGATTGATAGGCGTTATATTCGACGCGAAATGAAAGAACACCATGAACTAATTATGAACGACTATTTTGGAGGTAAAATTATTCAAGTATGGACATAAAATTATTCATAAAAATTTTACATGCAATCGAAAATTATGATGATTATTTTACTCAGAAGTTTGACGCGGTTGGAAATATTGGATTGATCCCTTAGCAAAAATGATTGCAACAATTCGTATGCTTACATATGGTTGCAGCTGACCATCTCAATAATCTTTAAATCATAGAGAGCACGACAACCGAAAGCTTGCAACATTTTTTTAATGTCATAATCGAGGTATTCGGAAGTCAATATTTAAGAAAATCAAATCATGAATATATTGCAATATTGTTAAGAGAAGGTGAATAAGTGAAAGGTAAATAATTTTATAAAATTATTTGATTAGAATTTTATGTGGGTAGAACAAAAAATTGATTATATAATCACATAATATAAGAATTCAATACATTATTTTAATATTTTTAACTAAATAATTATTTATGAACATTTGTATATTAATAAATTGTGACTAATTACTATAGCTTTAAGTATTTAAACGTTAGAAATCCACACATAAATGATTTATTACTCTTGATTATATAATTACTTTGGTATAACTTTATATATATATATATATATATATATATATATATATATTAGTTTATTTATCAGGCCCATCAATTAACTCGATGAATTGGTAGTTGAATTACTCAGTGGCTATCTGAGTCAATTACCAGGCTGATTTTAAGAAAATAACTATAATAAAATAGAATACAAAGGCCCTCAATTAAAATCTTAATACGATGACTCATTTATTTGGTATTTCTTTTTTCATTTTTTTATTATTTTATATATTTTTACAATATTTATATATTTTTTTTATTTTCTAGATTTAGGAGATAATTTTTTGTAATGCAACATTAATTAAGTATATTAGTTTATGTTTTAAGATATTTAAGATTTATTTTATTATATTTTATAGCTTTTTGATATTTGTTATTGCTTTATTATCAACTTTCGATARATAAAGAAATATTTAATATTAACTTTATATATTTATTTGATTTACTTTATCACTATCGCCAATTTATCCTTTCAACGTCTTTAAAATAAATATTTAGAAATTAATGATAATTTTATTATATTTTTATCTGATTTCAAAATAATTTCATATATTTTTTATTTCATGTTAGAAATTATTAAGAACCATTTAGAATTAAAACATATATGTTATATTTATTTAAATAAATTTATATTTTTATTATTATTTTATTATTTATAGTATTTTAAGTGTATTTTGTTACTTTTAGAATTTAGTAAATGATTATTCAGATTTAAATTATTTTTAATTTTATTCTATAGAATTGTTGTGAAATAAGACTTAMTTTATATTATTTAAACTATTACTATCTTTGTAATTTTTTTTATTTTTAAACTATTTGATAAATATTTGTATATAAAATATTTTTTTTATATTTAGCATGTTTCATATTTTTTATGATTTATTTATTATTTTATAACATTTATTTGTTTTTTCTTATTATTAAATAATTATTAAGAATTCATAATATTTTAATTCAATTTTAAAATATTTTATGATTTATTTTATATTATTTTATAGTATATATTGTTTTTGACACTTTTTTAATTTTAATTTAATTAATATATATTTATAATCTAAATACAATTTTTTGTATTTATTTAGTTTAATTATATTCTTTTTCAAATTTATACTACAAGTATTATATTTTTATTGGTTAAAGGTTTATTTGATAATTTTATAATTATATTGATATAAATTATATTTAAAATAAATTGTACAACAAAGTACAACTATATTATTCGATCGTACTTAAGTTGTACTCAAACGGATTGATGTGATTTAATTATAACATAATCTAATGATAAACTTTGAGGTACATGTTGACAAACAAGTACAACGGATACTGATAATTAGAAAAACATAAATTTATTATAAGAAGATCTTCATTTTGTCTTTGAATACAAAGACCAAACAACGAGCTGGACTCAATGATTTGTAATAAAAGTGACTAATATAATTGTTTCGCAACTAACTAAATAGGAGAGTTTGAAACTATTGACATGTGATGAGTACAAGTCAAACTATAACTTGACGTATAACGTAGTCTACAAAAAGTTGTTTCATAATATATAAATGTGGAGTTATTTACCTTTAATTTGTTTTAGGGCGCGGATTTACGCACCACATCTATTTATGAGTTCACCAAATAAATTTTTTTTAAAAAATACCAAAATTACCCCCATCAAGTTTTGTTTGAATTATTATAAAGCTTTGAGTTTGATTATTTGCAGAATCTAACTTAGATCAAGCCGGAGAAAAATCGAGCTGAAGCACCGCGACGAAGTTGAGGATTGCAGTGATGTTGTTGCTTAGCGCCATGGTCGGCGGTTAATTGGCTGTGTTTGGGGAATTTGGGGGTTTTGGGTTTGGGGGAATTTTATTTGCTGAATTTGAGTGGAACTATAGGTGTGTGGAGGAACGATCAATCCAGAATATTTTACACACTGTAAAGTTAAAATTGGCGCACGGCGGGGACGCTAGATTCGCCTAACTCGTGATATAATTATTTTGTATAAGTAGTTTAGATAAGTAGTTTTGTATAAGTAGTTTGGATTATTACAAACTACTCTTCCGTTTTATAATTACAAACTGATAAGTAGTTTGGAATTCTGTGTTATGTA
>BMAC01000347.1:921100-951030 GCA_014905375.1 Phtheirospermum japonicum
GTATAATAGAAAATAGAAATAAAAATAATTATAATTAGAGAATATTATAATTATATATATATATATATATATATATATATATATATATATATATTGTTCGAATTGAATATGTGAGTATTTATATTCGTATTCGTTAATAATTCAAATCAAAATATAAATTCAAATTCGAATTAGGATCGATAAAAACGAATCGAGTACTGAATCAAATCAAAAGTGTTATTTTAATTTAAAAAAAAGATAAACACGAATTCTTTTTTAAACTATAAAAAAAAATTCAAATATTTTCTCTATTTTGAACTTTTTCTTTTTTGGTTTTGATCGTCTGTTCGTTTTTGTTCATTTCTTATTTATTATTTTAAGTTGATTTTGAGTTTTGATTGGATAAATCAATTTAAATATTGAAAGTCCCATTATTTTAAATTCCACATTTAAGGAGGCGATTGGATTTACATTATTTAAGGACATGAAAGTTATAATCTTTGTATTCTCAAAGTTTGATTTTTAATATAAAGATTTGAGTTAATATTGTAACTTACCATATTTATAAATATATTTTAGTCAAAGCTTTGAAAGGATAATTAAGTAATTTAATTATATTTTTGAGTTGTTGTTTCGGAGCAATTCGCTCCACCTAGGATCACTGTAATTTTTATTCAATTTTAACCAACAATTAATGCACTTATTATTTATAATAAAACTAGATCCAAACCATCCTATCAATGTTCAAACCATTTAAACAATTATCGGAACTTGAAAAGCTCTTATATATGTCTGGTTCTAACTTTTAGTTCGAAAATAACATCACATTAATTATATTATCTCATACATTATTGTCTCGCTCACTCCGAAATGCAAAATTCAAATCTTGGCCTAAATGCCAAAAAATGGAAAGAAAAGGAGGATAAACACTTGTGTTAGGCCAAATTAATGGTTATCATGAATAAAATGCGAAAAAATGAAAAGAAAAAGATGGCAAACACTTGTGTTAGGCCAAATTAACGGGCCATGACCCGTTAGGCCATCTGACCGGATATTATAATGTATTGGTTTTTGTATTGTGATGTATCGGTTTTTGTACGGTAAAATATTAATTTTTCATAAATTTTTAACCCGTGCTATGATGTATTGATTTTTTGTACTGTGATATTTTTATACTATGGTATATTGGTTTTTTTATTATAATGTATTAGTTTTTGCTCTATAATGTATTAATATGAAATTTTGGCCTAATAGATGATCCGTTAGTCTAGTCTAATAAGAGTGTTGCCCAAATAATAATATACTCAAGAGCTATATTAGGCTTAGATTTCGATTTTTACAACATTATTGTTTCATGATCAGATGATAGCGCCCAATTTATTTTGAGAAGTAATGGGTATTATTAAATAAATATTATAAATTTAATTCGAAATTGGTAAAATAATACACATCGGAGAAAAAAATTACAAAATTGAATCGGGACACCACTCATACTGGCGTTACGGAGTGTTTCTGCAAAAAGAATAGAGCGAGGACGCGAGTGTCGTTCGAGTGTTTTTGAAAAAAAAATATATATATATTTTCGTAATCACCTAAATACAGGAGCCATGAATACCAGGTGCACCTTGTAATTTAATTTATCTTCACATATAACTGGTACATATCATTCACATATAACTAATACATATCATCACAAATAACTTATACATATCATCACAAGTAATTGAGATTCTAAATCTAAAATTTAAAATCCTAAAATTAAAAAAATAAACCTAAAATAAAAATTTAAACCCTAAAAATAGAAAATTAATCCCTAAAATGTAAAACTAAACCCTGAAATTGAATATTAAACTCTAAATCCTAAATTTATATCACATATCATCACATATAACTGACACATATCATCACATATAACTGGCAGAATGATAGATTTTTGTCCGCACCCTAAAATGGAAAATTAAATAAAAAAATAAAAAACTAAACTTTAAAATGAAGTATTAAACCCTAAAATGGAAAATTAATGTCTAAAATGTAAAATTAAACCCTAAAATGAAAAAGTAAACCATAAACTCTAAATTTTTGACACATATCATCACGTATAACTATAATATATCACGTATAACTACAATATATCATCACGTATAACTGTCATATATTATCACGTATAACTATCATATATCATCACGTAAAACAGGGTGCACTTATCAAGGTGCACCTAATAAATTGCCCTGATAGTTAATAACTAACTAAAAAAAATAATATTATTTTTGTATCAAATTATATATTTATCTAGACAAATTCATATAATAATAGGATGACGAAATTATTTCTTTGACGACTAAAGATAGACAACTACATTTTATCTCCTAAAATATCTATTATTGTTATCTATATTTCTTTGACAAATAATCATAACATTTTCCTCTAAAATATAAAAAATACTTGAGATTATGGAGAAAGAATATAGATAACAATAATAGATAATTTTAGTATATGAAATGTAATTGTCTATCTTTAATCGTCACATAAATAATTTTGTCATCCTATTATTATATGAATTTGTCTAGATAAATATATAATTTGATACAAAACTAATATTATTATTTTTAATTAGTTATTATCTATCAACTATGAATTAATATTATTATTTTTAATTAGTTATTATCTATCACCTATATTCATAAATGTTGTTTATCTTTATCATCGTGACCTTTAATTATTTCTAATTAGTTATTATCTATCACTTATATTCATAGCGGTTATCTATCTTTATAATCCTATCTGTATTCATAGCTCTCGTATTCGAGCGATTACGAAAATATTTTTTTTTTTTTGCAAAATTGGCGTCCCGCCCTCTTCGATTTGCAGAAACACTCCGGGATGAGTGGTGTACCGACCTAATTTTGTAATTTTTTTTCAATGTGTATTATTTTACCAATTTCGAATTAAATTTATAATATTTATTTAATAATACCGAAATAATGAGTAACGGACAAGTTCTTGAAATATAAATATAAAAAATGGGAAAAAAAAATGATACTTAGAATTATTACTGAAACAGGCATGTTGTCATCAATAAATTCAGTTGGAGACTATCCCTATCTCTTGAAGAATAATTAATGGGTACCAATGAGTTGAGAACTATACAATTCTATCCAAAATATACCTCTAACTGTAAAATAAATTTCCAGAGAAAGATAGGCCACACATATCAATCGTGTACAATTATATTCATGAAACGCCTGCATGTTGGTCGGAACTAGTGAGCATTTAATTATAGACCCTTTCCATTACACATATATATAAACACAAAAATTCAGATGCATATTTAAATAATATGTGTCACTATACAAAATTTATCATCATTAAATTTTTTTTTGGGTGGTGGGGTGGGGCAATTGTTCCATTGGGGACATGCGGGTGCGTCAATGTGCATATCTCTAGATTGCATGCTAAAATCTTTAAACAATTTGTAATCAAGAATTAGGGCTTCAAGAATGATCTTTGCATCAGTAGTTGATACTGATTCGGGAATGTAATTACACTCATTGCGATAGATTTGTTTGGTCTAGTTGGATGCTGACATTGACCACTCATATATTTGACGAGTTGTTGATTTATTGCTTTTTGAAGTGAATGTGCTTAATGTTTATGATTGGGTACAGTAGGTTTTGTTGGTAAAAAAGATAAAAATAAATTACATAGTAGATTTCCTTTGACAACTTTGCCGGACATTGAGACAAATTTATGATGTCCGTGCATTTTTCAAACTCTTGCTTTTTAAGTATACATCAGGACAACACTTTTGTTATGATAACGAGTTTTGTCAAATTTTATATTAAGAGTCAGGATGGACTAACAGAATATTTGTCGGGCCAAAAATTTATATCGATACATTATAATACAAAAATTAATTTATTACAGTAAAATATTAATAAATTATAATACAAAAATCAATATATTATAGCACGTGTCAGATAGTTATGAAAAATCAATATTTTTAAATACAAAACCAATAATGAATTGTAAGTTTATCTCTGTAATTTTACTTTACAGGCGATTGTCAAATTTCTGAAGACTTGTAATATGACCCATACAAATTGTGTTTGAAGAGCACGATGTCACGGACTCGCGCACCACCATGGTGCACGGCAGCGGAAGTTGTCCGTGCGGCGCCGAGCGAGCCTCTTCGAACATATCAGAGAAGTATAAAGGCACATCGGCGATCCTCGGTTGTGTGGCCATCGAATCACAAGGAACAAGAAAAGGGAAAAAGAAACCAACACATGGAGAATAATAGCTTTATTAAACTCCGACTCGTTGTTAGAAGTCAGATTCTTGTTACAAAGTTCAATAGGACCAGTGACCTATTTATACACTACGATTGGTTAGGGTTAGGGTTGGCTTGCCCTTTCCTCAAGCTACACTCTAGTCCAAAATACTTCGGCTCATCAGCGCCGCTCGACCTTGGAAAACCCTAATCTAGAGTCTATACACGTCCAAGTACGTCCGGCCCAAAAACACGTATGGGAAACCAGTCCGCAAAGGAAACCTACTAACAAAAGACCCGTACCTCACAAGAAAACAGTATCCTGCAAGGATTCTTCTTGCCAAGGAAGTCTCCTACTGGACTTTGGCTCTTGCAAAGCCGAATCGGCCCAGTGCAACCCGATATCTTCGCTTGGCATGAGCTTGCCCGCCAGCCCACGCCACTTGTTGCTGGGCTACGTGCAAAACCTGTCCTCCATGCTCGAATAACTCGGAGAGTCTTGTGCGATGCCAACCTTTCCACGCTCGTCTCTCCTGCTCGCTGTTGACTTGAGTCCTCGCCGTGTGTCGCGGCTTGGTCTCGTGCGCGCGCGCCTGCATGTCGGCCGCGTTTTTCCCTTCGCCTCATCCCGCGTCCCGTTGCCATCCGATCCGCATAGCTTCAGCATCATGCCTTGCTATTGGCGCTGAGCACCCTCGCAGGTCACGCATGCCACACGTCTCGGCAGCCTCGGCCAAACAGCCTCGGTGCCACCCATCACCCGCTCCGCGCCCCTCGCCGAGTGATATTGCGCCGCTTGACGCGCAGATGACTCGTACCGCCGAGTCACATGTCACGGGTTGTGACAATCTCCCCCGCCCAACTCGTAGCGCCCTCGATACAAGACTCACGCGATGGGGTGTCAGACCCTTTCCATGGCTTCCTGTTATAATTGCCTCGAGTGTTGTCGGAACGTCTCATACCGTCCTCGACCTCGCTGCCCCTTGGTTCAGTCAGCCACTTCTATCAGCCTTGTGCGAAAGACTCGCACAAGCCAGCGATGCCCTGCGGCTCGCTAGGCAGAAGGATCTTCTGCTGAACCTATTGTCCACCGTGCAAGACATGATCTGCACACATCCGCCTACGCTTTGCCCAATCCCTGATGGATGAGCTATTCCGGCTTGACCTGGCACGTCAGATCTTCTCCAAGCTTCTTGAGGTATTGGCCGGCCTCTCGAAACTTGGTTGGCATCTCTCTCCCCTGAGATGCTATCCCAGAGATCCTTCCGCTCAACACCCCCTGGCACACACACTGGGTGTCCCTCGGTCTTGGGTCTCTCCGCAGGTGAAATGGCACCCTCGTGCTCGAAGCTCGACCTTGCTGTCGACTCGCCCTTCGCGCATTTGGTTACCGAAATCCCCTCAACCTTGGCCGCTGATGGTGTTACCGGTCTCACTACCGTCCAGTCCATCACTCCACTAAGCCTCCTCTCATCTTGGACCGCCGATGGATCTCTCGGTCTGAATACCGCCCTATCCACCTCTCCGCTCCGTCCCCACGTTGGCTCTGTCCCCAACGTTCTGGTAATATCCCGTAGATATCCAGGCATTGTGCCTGCCCGCACTAGAATTGGGATAGATCCAATCAGGATGACGCCATGCGCCTCGGTCTCAATCGTTGTCCCTCTAGTTACTTTGGGCCATGGGCTCGCCCCTCCCAAGCCTGGTACTTGTTCGGCAAGTACCCGCATCTCCGTATTGATGGTTCTCCCTGTTTAGCCTACCATCGTGGAAATGCTCGGCCTATCTCCTGCCTGACAAGCCAAGTTCATGTGGTTGGCCATCTCACATGTGTGATCTTCGATCCTCGTCCCGCATGATGAACCCAAACACCTCGCATAAGCACAAAGCGTGCTATGTTTGTCTCCTTGATCATCATAGCGCCATGCGTCCGAAAGGGAATTAGGGCACTCACAAGCCCCTACAAGTTGGCTCGGTATGGCCGCCTCGCCGTGGTGCATAGTCGGTTATCCAGCAAGGTTAATTACTCCTTGTGGCTTCCCCGGGACCACCCTTAACCCGTTGATCTTCTTGAGAGTCATCGGCTCGATCGATAAGCCCGACGACAATGTTGACTCATTTCTAGAGTCAACCCTTTGGCTTGCTAGTGAAGGGATTTGCCCGGTCCCTTGCATGGTGCCAACTTTCCCCAAGTCGCCCAGCTCCGTTGGTCCACTAGCTGCCTCTCTCCTTGGTACTCCACGGAAGATCCTCCAGTCATTGGTGTACCTACCGCACCAGCCTCCTTCTCCGGGTGTTATTTCCCGAGCTGTGCCTTGACCAAGGCCATCAATGCCGATGTGGGTGATCGACCCACACAGACAGATACGAGCTCTCCTAATAACTCGTCCTCGGCTTTGGTTCGCTCCCCCACCGTGCCCTTCGCCCATATTGCGAATCAGGTCGGCTTGCCCGGTCTCGAACCTTGCCGTGCGTCGATCGACGTTACACACTCCATGCATCCGCTTCTCTCCCATCCCGATCCTTGGCCATAGGGTTTGACACGCCCTTAGCCACTCCCAGTCATGAATTGACCGCTCCAGTTGCCATATTGCGATCTCGATCCACGAACATATGATCAGAATCGCAGGGTCAACTCGCAGCGAGTGGGTGTTGCCGCTCCTAACAACCCCACCAATTGGTTGCCCCGTCCTGCGCAAAGATGTTGGTGATCCCGCACAAGCCCTCGACCTTTCACACAATTTCGGTTCTTGACCAGGCTTGCGCGTTGGCTCCGCGCAGCCCTTCACTGCCGAGGACCTACCAAGGTCTAAGTTGCCAATCAGGTTATCGATCCACACTGCCTCCTCCGCGTTCTCCAGGATCTCGCCTAAATATGAGTCAGTGACTCGTCCGAGGGTATCAGAATACCCGCACGCCATAGATTCACTCCGAACATGTGCCTCCGCTGGTCCACTTGTCTCGAATCTACTCATGAGATGGGTCGGCCCATCTCCCTCCGTCTTTGCTTTCCCTTGGTCCCTTCTTGGTTCCATTACTTGCAATCTCGGAGAAAGGTCACAAATCTGCCTACCGCGCTGGATCTAGCCTTCGCATAAGGTTTCGTCGATGATGCCCTCGCCGTACTGGATGCAGATCTGCCTACCTGGCCAGATCTTTCCTACTGATGGGGTCTCGCTAGCACAAGAACCACTACGGCACAACACTCTTGTGTCGCACGGATCGTCCTTCCGGTCGGAATATCCCGCAAAGGGGCCTCGGTTCCCCTTGTAAACCTCCCGAATGATCCAACATGTCCCTTGTTCACTTGTTCGAACACCGCCATTAAGATCTGTCCCACATAGACAGGCTCGAGAGCTGGGTTGGCACCGGTGCCAACTTTAACGACTCTTTCGCCTTCTTCGCTGCATACTGTGGGATTTGTAGTCTCGGTAGAATCAGGAGCCGAGTTGGCTCTGATACCACTTGTCACAGACACGCGCACCATCATGGTGCATGGCAGCGGAAGTTGTCCGTGCAGTGCCGAGCGAGCCTCTTCGAACATGTTAGAGAAGCATAAAGGCACCTCGGCAAGCCTCGGTTGTGTGGCCATCGAATCACAAGGAACAAGAAAAGGAAAAAAGAAACCAACACATGGAGAATAATAACTTTATTAAACTCCGACTCGTTGTTAGAAATCGGTTTCTTGTTATAAAGTTCAATAGGACGAGTGGCCTATTTATACACTACGATTGCTTAGGGTTAGGGTTGGCTTGCCCCTTCCTCAAGCTACACTCTAGTCCAAAATACTTCAGCCCATCAGCGCCGCTCAACCTTGGGAAACTCTAATCTAGACTCTATACACGTCCAAGTACGTCCGATCCAAAAATACGTATGGGAAACCCGTTCGCAAAGGAAACCTACTAACAAAAGATACGTCCCTCACAAGAAAACAGTATCCTACAAGGATTCTTCTTGCCAAGGAAGTCTCCTACTGGACTTTGAATCTTGGAAAGCCGGATCGGCCCAGTGCACCCCGATATCATCGCCGGTCCACGCCACTTGTTGCTGGCTACTTGCAAAACCTGTCCGCCGTGCCCAAATACCTCGGAGAGTCTCATGTGATGCCAACCGTGCCACACTCGTCTCTCCTGCTCGCTGTTGACTCGAGTCCTCGCCGTGTGCCGCGGCTTGGTCTCGTGCGCGTGCGCCTGCCTGTCGACCGCGCTTGTACCTACGCCTTGTCCCGCATCCCGTTGCCATCCGGTCCGCATAGTTTTTGCATCATGCCTTGCTATTTCCACAACCCGACTGCGTCACGTCATCTGGTTTTGATCACAAAACTACAAAAAAAAAAAGTGGTGTAGGGGGTAAAATGAAATTCGCGCATAGTTTAGATGGCGGTTTGTTGAAAAAAAATGTTCGTATGGTAAACTGTAAAAATCGAAATAGCTGGGGGCAAAAAGTCTTTTTCCCTTAGCTTTGAACTGCCTTAAAATTCGTACTCTTTTTTTCCTTTCTGTACCCTCTTCCTGCACAATTAAAACATAATTCATAGCCAACACACACATATATACCAAGTATGTAAATCGACAGATAAATAATAACTTTATCTAGTTTGTTATACCAACCATGCCAAACATATTCTCCGAATCTTACAACACAATCTCATTAATACACATAGAAAATCAACAAATGTATAAGTGCATTAAAATTATGAATTTAAAAGAATGTCACTAAAACATCTTGCAGAAATATTTTGGATATCGGCGAACTCCAATGGTGTGAGTAGGAATCTTGATTTGCTATCCAATCCTTTGATGAAAATATTGAAACAAAAATATTAGATTTATTATAGCATAATAACATAAAACTTGTAACTATATTAATGATTCGCACGTTTCACTTTTGTACATATTTTGAGTCACGTTTGAGTCTTTTTAGTGTCTTCTTAGGTCAAGAATAAGCTAGTTTGCATGATTTTGCATAATTTGGCCTTTCGCTTAACTTTTCGACTTTCTATTCAATAATTGGTCATTTTGGACCATTTTTCTTGTTTTTCTCTTTCATCTAGATCACTTGACAAAACCCGAGAGATGAAGATGAAGAATCAGCGCTCGAAGTAGCCAAAAGAACACCTATCCGATCGGATGAGCTCAATGACCAACCAGATTGACTTTCAAAACACGCACCGATCGGATAACCGCTATGTCCGACCGGACGAGAGGACAGAAGCTTTCATCCGGTCAGACTCATGAACAATCCGATCGGATTCATACGTTACAAATGCAGATTTTTGGGATTCTTCAGTTACGAAATGGTTTTGAGCCTTTAAAACTCAAAAATTCTCAGAGAAGACCTATCCTTTCACACCTAAGACTGAATCATATACATTGGAAGAGAGAATTGACAACTTTCTCAACCTTTGACTTATAGCCCTTACGGAAAATTCATTAGAAGTTCGATTGGTTCGTGATAACCGCTGAAGACGGAGGTTCGTGACAAGTCTCCCGAATTCAGCAAGGTTCATCTCATTTCCCGGAATAGCTAAATCTGGTAAAGATTCATCGGAGTATCGTGATTGAGTTTTCTCACGATTTAGTAAACTCTAAACTTTTATCTCATTAATTAGTTTGGTGATTCATGTTAGATAGTGATCCTTTGATATCATGTTTGGATAATTCTTGTGAATTGTTAATGGTTAAGTTTTTATGAACGACTTGGTGACTGATTGTTTTATGATAATTTAGTTGATTCGTATCATCCGGATTTGATAATTGGTGTGGTTTTTTTTAATTAGAATTACGTTTGGATACTGTTTTGTGAATGCATATCTATTGTTCGATGAATTGTTTGAATGAGATTTGGTGGAACGGTCTTTAGATCAAGTAAAAATAATTGTCGTTGAGTTTTTGAATCGAATAAACTATTCTTGCGGAGAGGTTGACGCCCTCAAAGCAAGATAGGTTCATCGAGTTTTCTTAAAATCAAGTTCTTCCGAAATTTTTGGAATAAAACCCCTCTTTGATCGTGTGTTTAGAAATAGTACTTGTGTAATCATTATAATAAACATCGTTGACTCCGTATTTCCACTCCTCGAGAGAATCGACCCGTTTAACTTTCTAATCTACGAGTGACCCCGTTCTCTTGCGGGGGAAATAGCTTGTTTTCAAACGTAGACGCACATGATTTAATTTAGATTTTAATTTTGAAAGGAAATAAAAAGTTCGGATTCAAAATTTGGCGCCGTTGCCGGGGAGTGGCAAAGGTGTTAATGAAGTTTATTCGTGTTAAATTTCTATTTGTTACGTTTATTTTTGTTTTTGGTATACCACTCAATACGTTGAGATTGTTTGTTGTTTATGCAAGGTCGTAGAGGCCTATGAGGTGAACTTACGTCATTCATAGATAACATCAAACGAGTGGGAAAACCAAGGCAACTTTTTCCTTCTCCCGATGGGAATCAATCCGAAGCAACCCAAGCCATCATGTCGACCAATCCACTTAATGGCAGCCGAGGAAACGGAGGAGGAAGAACAAATGGTCGAGGAAGGGGGCAAGACAATCACAACCCTCCTCACGATCAACCATATAGCATGCCACCCAAAGATGACATGCAAAATCAAGATCAAAATCCACAGGATGAAATCCAGAATGAAGATGCACGAACATTTGCTCAACCGAAAATCAAGAGCATGATCGTGACGAAGAACCAAGAGGACATGAATTCCTTGAACATGTTAATCCTACGGCGCACAACAGGGTACCACAACCCCATGAAGACCGCCGAGTAATATGGCCAGAATAACCAGTCAATCGAACGCCACAACATTTCCGAAACCGAGAAGAGGCCCGAGCTTTCAACGCATGGGCAAATCAGAGATTCGAAGACAATCATGTTGGAAATGGTGGGCCCCATCCCCGAAACAACCAATAAAATCATTTTGAATTTGAGAACCGAGCACGAGGACCAAATCATCCAAGGAACGAACAAATGTGCCTTGTTTGGCAAAATGACGAGTACGACCAACATTATGAAGATGAGCAATACAATTTGAATAATGTTGGAGGAAGAAACTTTCATGGAGGCCGAGGAGAACGATATCCAAATGAACGCCGACAAGGAGACCTAGTATGCCCAACCATTGGCCCATATAGTTCAGCTATCGTGTTAGGCCCCGCAGCCCGAGACTACGAGTTAAAGTCTAACATTGTCAACCAATTGCCGACCTTTTATGAAATGCCGAATGAAGACCCGCTTAATTTCATTCGAGAATTTTACGCGGCGGTGTCCAGAATTCCAGCATTTGGACTAAACAAGAATCAACTCAGGATGAGGTGTTTTCCGAGTAGCTTGAAAGACAAGGCCGAGTAGTGGCTTTTGTCATTGCCACCAAATTCCCTCACTAATTGGAATATAGTGTTTAAGAAGTTCGTGGGTAGATTTTATTCGGCTCAAACGACGGCCAAACTAAGGAGAGAAATCACCAACTTCGAGCAAATGGATGGAGAGTCATTCCACGAAGCGTGGGGACGATACAAAGGACTTCTACAAGCATGCCCACATCAATAGTCCCAAAATCATCAAAAACTATTTCCACGAGGATTGTTGCCAAACCTTAAGCAACAAGTTGAGAACAAGGCCGGCGACTTTGGAGACTTAACCGCGATGGAGGTATGGGACTTGTTCGAACTTTTGGGTGAAAAATTTAGGCAAATGAGTTCCAGACCAAGGAGAATTAGAGTGAACGAAGTATCGGAATCAAAAGGGGAGAGTGGAAAACTTGAGGAGCTTACAAAACAAGTTGCGTTGTTGGCTGTAATGATGACGCGCGAGAAGGAAACGATGCACCCGTCACACGAAAAGTGTGGATCTTGTGGAGCATTTAGACATGGAGCTAACACGTGTGACGCAACATTTGACGAATACAAGGACGAAGAGGTGAACGCTGTGCAAGAATTCCAATCCAACAATAAATTTGGTCAAAAGTTCACCAAAACTTACAACTTGTAAAATCCAACTATCCGAGATCATCCGAACCTCAGGTACGGACCGGGAAGTCCAAATTACGTACCACCACCTAAACAAATGTATCCTCAATATTTGGCACCACCACCACCAAACAAAAGTCAAGGAGGACCGAGCAATTACAACTCCTATCAGAACAAGCGGCAAGGTGGTTATCAACAACATTTTCTACAAAGACAAGGTCAACCGCAACAACAACAATATCAAGTTCCACTGCAACAACAACAAGCCCCGATACCCCAAGATTTTGATGAAGAGTTGCGACTTTGGAGGCAAAGGCAAGAGATGGAAACACTACGTAACCGGGAAGAAAACCTTCGAACCATCGAGGAAAATAATCGAACAAAGAAACAAATGGACAAGTTGGAGATGATGATAGGGAAACTTTCCGCTTCCGTGGCAAAATTCGGAGCCGACCACACGAAACTCCCCAGTCAACCCGTGCAATCAATGGCCGTACATGTGCTACGAGGAGGGAAGAAAGTCAATAACGGAATCGGAGTGACATAAGGGGAGGATCATGATGACGAATGGATTTCGAAGGGAAAATCAGCTAAAGAATCCGACCAGATAGGCTAAAAATCCAATCATAATGATGGGCAGAAAGATTTATCCGATCAGACTGGGCAAAAGTCCGATCGGACTGGAAGCCAGAAAGTTTTATCTGACCGGACGAAGCATAATTCTGATCGGACCAGAGGACATGAAGTTTTATTCGATCGGACTGGAGAGGATATCCGGTCGGATGAAACCCATACGCAGGAGAGTTTGAGAATTCTCAAACATTAACGAGTCATCGTGAATTCTGTACCGTTTCCCAACAGACTCAAGCCAGTGAAAGAGAGCAAGAAATTCATGGAGTTCTACAACATGTTGAAGAACGCGCATGAATGTAAACTTACCACTGTTTGATGTGAACAAGGCAATGCCGGGGTACGTGAAAATTTTCAAAGAACTAGCATCAAAGAAGGGGGAAGCTAGAGGCAAACGAAAGAATAGTGTTGTCAAATGAAGTAAGTGCAATTTACCACCAACCACTACCACCGAAAGTGGGTTACCCAGGGAGTTTTTGCATCATGATAACTCTTGGGGATGGGAAAAAAGCTAGAGGAATGCTCGGTTTAGGGGCAGGGATCAATTTGATGCCCTACGCTCTTTACAAACAGTTCAACCTTGGGGAGATGAAACCAACGAGCTTAAGACTTCAGTTAGCTGACCGATCAGTGCGACATCCTCTGGGAGTAGTCGAGGACATTTTGGTAGAAGTCGGTACCTTAGTAGTCCCCATGGACTTTGTGATATTAGACGTCAGAGAAATTTCAAAAAGGATCAAGGAGCACATAATTCTTCTTGGTAGACCTTTCATGGAAACATCACACACCTTGATCGACGTGGGCCAAGGAAAAATGACACTTTCGGTGTTTGATGAATAGGTTACGTTTTCACTTAAAGACATTCAAAGCGTTCCTTCACATTCAATGGAACCCGATTGTTCTTATCTCAATTCAGTGGGTCAATGATTGAAAGAATTGTTCGGCATCACACCTACGGACGAATGGAACGTTGAGGATGACGATTTTAATACGGAGGGGGGGTCGACTTATTTGAGATTAGCGAGGAGCACCTGAGCGAAACGTCTATTCAACTCGTGTTAGAACCTAAAATGGAGTTGAAACCACTTCCGAGCCACCTCAAGTATGTTTTTCTCGAAGCCAACGAGAGAAAACCCGTGATAATTTTCACCGAACTAGCCGAGCATGAAGAAAAATAATTGATCGAGGTACTTAAAAAGTACAAACAAGCAATTGGGTGGAGCATCAGAGTCATTAGAGGAATAAGTTTGGTGACGTGCATGCATCGGATTGAGCTAAAAGAAGGAGCCAAACCAATAAGGTACGGACAAAGACGCTTGAACCTGACGCTTCAGGAGGTAGTTAAAAAGGAAAATTTTAAACTCATCGAAGAAGGAATTATCTACCCCATATCCGATAGTGAGTGGGTCAGCCCAGTGCACGTCGTTTCGAAGAAAGGAGGCATAACAATTGTGGAAAATGAGAAGGGAGAGGTTGTTCCAATGCACTTAACCACCGGGTGGCGCGTGTGTATTGATTACCAAAAACTTGATGAAGCAACAAGAAAGGATCACTTCCCACTTCCATTCATGGATCAAATGCTCGATAAACTGGCAGGGCACGAACTATTGCTTTTTGGATGGCCTTTCAGGCTATTATCAAATAGCGATAGCTCCGGAAGATCAAAAGAAGACCACATTCACGTGTCCTTTTGTCATGTATGCTTACCGGAGGATGCCATTCGGATTATGTAATGCACCAGCAACATTCCAGAGATGCATGCTATACATCTTCACCGAGTTCATTGATGACTTCCTCGAAGTCTTCATGGATAATTTCTTGGTATATGGATCATGTTTCTCTCATTGCTTGAATAATTTATCTAAAGTACTTGAAAGATGTGTAGAGTCTTGTTTGATGTTGAGTTGGGAGAAATCAAACTTTATGGTAAAAAGTGGGATTGTGTGTCAAGCAAAGGGTTGGAAGTTGATAAATCCAAAATTGATGTTATTGAAACCCTCCCACCACCTAAAGATATTAAGGGAATTAGAAGTTTTCTAGAGCACGTGGGATTTTATTGACGTTTCATAAAAGATTTTTCCAAAATTTGTCGCCCGTTGTGTAAATTGTTAAATAAAGATGTGCCTTATGGGTTTGATGATAAATGTCTTTATGCTTTTAACATATTGAAAGAAAAACTCACACAGGCACCAGTTGTAGTTGCACCCAATTAGTCACTACCATTTGTGATTATGTGTGACGCTTCTAACGATGCGGTAGGGGCTATTTTGGGGTAACGGGTCGATAAATTGCTAAGGGTGATCTATTATGCTAGTCTCATGCTAAATAGTGCACAACGTAATTACACCACCACTGAACGTGAATTACTTGCTGTAGTGTTTTCCTTAGATAAATTCCGTTCTTATATTGTTGGGTCAAAAGTAATTGTGCACACCGATCATGTGGCCTTGCACCACTTATTTGTTAAAATCCAAAGTAAACCAAGGTTGATTCGTTGGGCTCTCCTTTTACAAGAGTTCGACATTGGAATCAAAGATAGAAAAGGATGTGAAAATGTGGTTGTCGATCATTTATCTCGCATGTTAGTAGATAGTGAGTCTAGCAAACTTGATTTTGTCAATGATATTTTTCCTTATGAGAATGCTAACACTGTTGAAAACATTGGCGAGCCTTGGTATGCTGATTTTGTCAATTATCTTGCATGTAATATTATCCCTAACCACCTTTCTACCCAAGAAAGAAAGAGATTTTTTTCTAAATGCAGGAGCTTCTTTTTGGATGATCATACCTATATAAACGTTTCAAGGATAGACTCTATCGAAGGTGTGTACCGGACAAAGAGAAGATTGATGTGTTGAGATTTTGTCATGACGAAGGAGGACATTCCGGAAGCCAGAAAACAGCATTCAAAGTCCTCCAACCCGGTTTATATTGGACCTCAATAATCGCCGACGCACACCACTACTGCAAAAGATGCGATAATTGCCAAAGACCGGGCTCAATATGGAAGAAGAACGAGATGCCATTGTTTTCGAATCAAGTAATCAAAATTCTTGATGTATGGGGCATCGATTACATGAGACTATATCCGAAGAGTGGAAAGTATGAGTACATCCTTGTTAGAGTTGATTATGTGTCGAAATGGGTGGAAGAGATACCAACCCGAAAGGCTAACTCCGAGATCGTTCTCAAGTTCTTACACGAGAACATTTTCAGCCGTTTTGGAGTGCCAAGAGTGATCATAAGTGACAAAGGTAGTCATTTATGTAACCGTGCTTTCAACCGGTTGATGCGCAAATACGGGGTATGACATAAAGTAGCAACTCCCTATCATCCACAAATGTCGGGACAAGTGGAAACAAGTAATCGACAAATTAAGGGCATTCTGGAGAAAAAATTAAAGCCAAACCGTAGAGATTGGGCGATGAAACTCATTGATTCATTATGGGCGTATCGAACGGCTCACAAAATGGTTTTGGGCATGAGTCCTTTTCGATTGGTTTATGGTAGGGCCTGTCATCTTCCGGTTGAGTTAGCACACAAAGCGGAATGGGCAATACGAAAACTGAACATGGATGTAAACAAGGCCGGTGAATTTCGGAAGTTGGAATTGAGTGAGCTAGAGGAAATAAGAAATGACTCTTATGAGATGGAGTGGGCGAGCAAGCAAAAGATGAAAGATATGCACGACAAAAAGCCTGTTCCGAAAGAATTGGAGGTAGGGAAACTAGACTTACTATTTAACTCACATTTCAAACTTTTTTCAGGAAAGCTCAAGTCGAAATGGAGTGGGCCATACTTGATCACTAATATTAATAAATTTGGGGCTGTCACTTTATATGACAAGAGAAGCGATTCCATGTTCCAAGTCAATGGTCATCGAGTGAAATTATATCATGGGGGACCCATCCCAAAGACTGATCATGAGGTCATGCTACTTAACGATCCACCTCAAGAGTCTTGAACCAAAACGAGGTAACGTCTAGAAGAGGACGTTAAAAGTTGCACTTCTTGGGAGGTAACCCAAGTGTTTTTATTTTCTTCATTTATGTATGTATTGTTCATATTGGAAAGATATTATTTATGCTTTAAGATGTTTAGAAAGCTTGAAATCAACCTTCAGAACAGAGCATCCGATTGGAGGGATAAAAATAACCGGTCGAATCAAACTTTCTGGACTACAATCCGACCTGACAAGGGTGATGACCGATCGGACATGCTGAATACATACCATCCGGTCGGATAAAAATACCATTCGATCAGATATTGCGGCGAGATCAGCTGATTCTGAACACAGATTTGGTAAGAATATTACGCAAGGTAAGTCTGATTTGGTGAAGATTATGATGAATATTAGCTAATTTTCAATCTTATTAAAACTAGGAATATCTTGATTCTAAAAGTTCCTTAGACTCCCATCCTCTAATCCTCTTATCCCTATAAAAGCCCATCGTTAGTGTTCTTATTCTTCACATCTATCTTTTTCTTTACAAATTCCATGGTGTTTGAATACTCACTGAGAAACATGAGCAAAAACACATCCCCCGTTAACTTTGGTTACGGATGGGTGACTAGAAAAAAATATGAGGATATGGTGGAGAGTTTTGAAACGAAATTGGAGGAGCAACGGGAAAGAATGAACGAGATGAGGGCCGGCATCTCCAACTACATCTACGAGGAGATTACACTCACGGAGGACATAACCACCTAATTAGCACGGATTTGTCTTGATTTTTAGTATCATTTTAGTTTATTTTTCTTATTATTTTTGGTATAAGTTGGGTAGTTTAAGCTTAAATTCGTATATTTGTACTTCCACCTTATTTTACCGCCTTTTGGTCTATATTGATAAAAATAAGTGATTATTTATGGTTTTTCACTTTATAGCTAAGTAACCAGAAGAGTTCAGCACGTAAAAGATGAAGTATGATGATCGAGAGGCAAAGATCGAGCTTTCCGACGAAGAAGTAACAAGAATTTGAAGCTGCCAGGTTTTCTATAACGGTTATTATGCTGGAACCGTTATAGAATTGTTAAAGGAAGATCAGATGCATTAACGGTAGATCCTTAACGTAAAGTGCTACCGCTATCTATAACGGTTACTTACTGCTGCCCAGAACTGTTGCCGAAGTGCAGAAGTACAAAAATGAAGAGTTAACGATAGCTTTCTATAAGGGTTACCTACTGCTACCTTATTGTTAACGCTATCGTTAAGACTGGACAGAGAAGCTAACGGTAGCTCCTTACCGTAAAGTGCTACCAGAAAGTCGGTTTCGTGACTGGTTGCCAAAGATTTCTAAATTCTATAAATAGTACCCCATAAATCCGAATTTTTAAGTTACCTAAGCTATAGTTAGACACAATCATATTCCTAGGGTTTCTAAGGCCTCTTAGGGGCTGACAACCCCAACGAGTGTCGTTTATTTTCTTAGTTACTTTTCATAATTATTAGTTTTAAATTCTTAGACTTTAGATTAGTTTAGATTAACTTTTAGATAGTTTAGATTCAAGATTTCTTCACCAATACGCTGCGATTCGTCTTAGTTAATTAGTAAGTATTTACTTTCATCGCTCTTTAATTTAATTTGCATGCTTTCATGAGTTTAATTAATTTTATTAAATAGTTATTGCTTCCATGACGAATTGATCTTGTGATTGTGTTGAGATAGGGATGATGATTTTGTTGATGTTAGTAAGCTAGATCTAATGGGTCTAGAGCCTAGATTTGTTGTGAACCATCAATTGGTCTTCCCAAGAGATCGTGGAGACGAATCGAAGCTCTAGAGCCCTAGTTTTCTTTAATTGTTTAAAAAATCAATTAATTAATTTTCTCTTAGAATAAATAATTTCTAGATCCAATTTCTCTTAGTTAAATTAATCTTTGATTTAGTTAGTTAATTCTTAGTTTAATTAATCTTAGATTTAATTAACTAGTTCATAGTTTAGATAATTCTTAGAATTAATTAGTTTAATTAATCTTTAGATCTTAAAATTCTCAAACAAATCTTTGACCTTGTGTTATTTTTCTTTAATTTCTTATTCGTGAAACGCTAACACAAAATAAACTTCCGAATCAGTTTTCCTCGAGAGATCGACTTGAGTCAACTTATCAACCTACACGCGATCCCGTACTCTTATGGGCGAGCTTTTTAAAATTGACAAACTTAATAAAAGTAGGTACAAAAAGTTCGAATCAAAATTTTGGCGCCGTAACCAAACTTTTGTGCACCCCAATTAAATATATTTTGGATTAAAAACACGCAAGCTTGCTCGCAAGAGTACGAGGGCACTTGTAGGTTGGAAAGTTGACTCGAGTCGTCTCTCAAGGACAACAAATTATCGGATCTCATATAATTGTTCAAAAACAAGTAACCAAAGTAATTCTTTTGGGGGTTTGTTTGATTTTTTATTAATAACTACGAATTTAGACTTGAACTTAAAAACTAGTTTAATTATCCTAAATTATCAACTAAGAATTTGAAAGTAATTATTTAACCAATTTAAAACCTAAATTAAATTAACAAGTTAATTATCTAAGAAATAACTATATTAAAATTCAAACTAATTAAGAACTCAATAATAAATCTAAAACGCAGCGGCATAAAAATCATTAAACGAACTTAATTAATCCTAATAAATCTACGATCATGCATGAAATAATAAACTACGAAGCTAACGAGACCTTGAACCATGAAAACGAAGCAATAAAACGTAAACTAGATCGCATGAACATTATCAACCAACTCAAGTCTCAAATATCCGAGCATATAATATGAAAACTGAATTAAAACAGAGAATAAATAATGTATAAGTTTCAGCGATTTCAAAATCCGAAAGCTACTTCAAAAACAATAATTTAAAACTAATTATCTAAGCTTAAAAACTAAGGTTTAATCTAAGAAAACAAGTAAAAGGGATAGAAAACTTATTAAGCTACTGGAAAGCAGCAAGAACTTCAGCTAATCCAAAGAGAATCGCTGCAAATCGGATCAAAAATGGACGAACGGCGTCAAACGTGCTCCGAAACTCGTCTTCGTCGAATCTTCGATCTCCTCTTCGATCCTCGCATTTTGGTGTTTAAATTCGACTCTAAACCCTAGGAATATGTTTTTGGTAAATTCTTAGGGTTGAAAGGTCTCGTTAAATTTGTAGTTTATTATTTCATGCATGATCGTAGATTTATTAGGATTAATTAAGTTCGTTTAATGATTTTTATGCCGCTGCGTTTTAGATTTATTATTGAGTTCTTAATTAGATTGAATTTTAATATAGTTATTTCTTATATAATTAACTAGTTAGTTTAATTTAGGTTTTAAATTGGTTAAATAATTACTTTCAAATTCTTAGTTGATAATTTAGGATAATTAAATTAGTTTTTATGTTCAAGTCTTGCAATTTAAATTCGTAGTTATAAATCAAAAATCAAACAAAACCCCCAAAAAAATACTTTGGTTACTTATTTTTGAACAATTATCTGAGATCCGATAATTTGTTGTCCTCGAGAGACGACTCGAGTCAACTTTCCACCCTACAAGCGCCCTCGTACTCTTGCAAGCTAGCTTGCGTGTTTTTAATTCAAAATATATTTAATTGGGATGCACAAAAGTTTGGTTTAAAATTTTGGCGCCGTTGCCGGGGAAAGCTAAGTAGGTTTTGAATTTTGTGTTTGCCCTTCGTGATCTATTTTTATATTTATTTGCTGAGTTTATCTTTAATATTTTATTTTATTTTGAATTTTTCTTTTCGTTTATCTGGTACGTTTATTCTTGTGCGTTGAGTGTTGTGTATGCAAGGTACATCCCTTGAAGACTCGATTTAACGTCCAAAAATAAATTTAAATTAAAAAAAATCAAAAATTCAAAAAAAATAAAATAAAATAAAATAAAAAATTAGTTTTTATTAAATTTTCAAAAAATAAAAATAGTTTTAAAATAATAAAAAAAAGATGTCGGGAAGTCGAGGATATCAATCGACAGCGAACGATGGTATGACAATCCATTTGATTTTCCTGTTCCTGGACCGGCCATTCCGATAAGCCCTGCAATGAGGAATTATGATATTGATGATCTTTACTGCAAGAAGCTGCCGGAATTTAGTGGTCATCCGAGCGACGACCCAGTGAAGTTTATCCAAGAATTTGAAGACGTCACCCGGACTTTTCCTCTTCTTGGCATTACAAGAGAACAAATTAGGAGGCGGCACTTTTTGTGGCAACTAACTGGTAAAGCACGACAATGGTTGGTACATTTGGAGTCCGATTCCTTGCCAACATGGGAAGACGTATACGAATGTTTCATGGAGAAATTCTACACACCTAGATGGCACCAAAACTATTCGAGCCTTGAATGTAGCCGTTGCGGAGCACTTGGGCATTGGGCTACTGAATGCCAAATTACGTTTACCGAAGAGCCACTGGAAGATGATATTGCCATTCGGATCAATACAAACAATGAGCCTTATGCTTCTTACAACCAACTTCCATACTATCCTAGCTGTAAAGAATATGAGCAAGATGATCAAATTTTAGCGCGGCAAGAGGTTCAAGACGCTAAGACCATTTGTTAAGAAGACGACATGGAGCAATTAATGGAAGATGACTTCTCTAAGATTGCGGAGTATTTAGAGAGGTCGAGTGCTCGAATAATAACTTCTTTGGAGGAATCGTCAAACGTGGAGGATGAGGTACCAGTTCTTGATGTTGTGGAGCCCCTTTTAGAGTTTTGCATGGAAGAAGACGACGTTGTGCCGAATTTAGAGAATGTGATTGTTGAGCCTCACGTCATGCCATTGGCATTTTTGGTGGATGTTGAGAATTTAAGTTTATTTGGGGATGATGTAGAGTATGAGCCGACTTTAGAAGATAAATTTACTCCTCTTGTGCTGGATGATTTAGACGTGGAGGACAATGCTGAGTTTTTAAAACGGGCGGCGATAATTTTAGGGATAAATTTGAACGACATTGCTGTGGGAGATGTAAATTTTGATGAAGTTTTGGAGAAGGAATTTATTGAGCCTCTTATTATGCCACCCGAACCATTAATGGATTTTAATTTTGAGGTGGTGGAAGAATTAATCGAGAAGGATATGAAGGCCGAGTCTATTTTTGATCCACCTGATGCTTTGAACGATTTGGAGATGGAGATGGTGGATGATATAGTTGAGGAAATCTCAAAACCCTTGAGCCCAAATTTAGCTTCTAATATTTTTCAAAACATTGAAGGGGATTTTGACAAAACGAAGGAGAATGGATTGGAGGATAAATTCTTATGTTCGACCGATTTCCTCATGTTTCTAGAAGTTGTGGATCACCATGTGCCCAACTTAGTTGTTGATATGTTCGTGGTGATTGATTATTCGCTTTTTAGACCCCCGAAGAGAGTTAATATTTTTATTCTACGAATTGCTTTCCATGCTCGCCTTGGTGATTTAAATTGCCCATGCTTACTCTTAGAGAACTCTAAGGCGTGGCACGATCGTCACTTATTTCTTGATCTGGGATAGCATCGTCTGTAGAAGGCGTCGAGCTTTCGACGTTAAATAAGCACTTCTTGGGAGGCAACCCAAGTGTTTGATTTCTTTTCTATTTTTCTTTCACTTTTATTTTATTTTCTTTATTTATTAGTTGTGTCTATGCTTTGGTACATTTATGCGGTGTTGATGTGCAGAAAGTTTTGAGGACAATCAAGCTGATATTTTTGGATGTTGATCAAGTCATTTCCAATGACGCGATTTGCGGCGAAGGATGATTGCACATAGCTGTTTGGAGAAACTTGACCATTAATTTTCAGGGATGTTTTCTTACTCCTTTCCTCTTTTGATTTGTTTTTCTTTATATTTATGGCAATCAGGAGATTGCAGATTCTTTAGGGGGGATGGGGGATGGTTGACCGTAATTTATATTATATTCTTAAAAAATGTGCAATTTTTAAATTTTTTACGTGATTGATTACTATTCCTACGCCAAATTGTGTTTGTCTGGCTTGCCTGTCGAAGTTAACTAAGTATGATTTGATGTTTTTGTCTTTTGAGCATGTATAAGTGCATAGAATTTTCAAAATTATTTCTATATATTGTAAAATGGTACTTGGATGCAATTGATTTTGCAAAACCTTAAAAGCAACGTCAATTCAAAGATTTTTCATGCAAAAAGCCTGTGAGTAGCCTGAGTGATTATCATCTTTGCATGTGCTTGAATAAGCTTCGGTATTGATATCTCTTTGAAACCGCTGTGTGTAGTTGACTTTGAAAATGACGTTAAGGCACAGAAAAAGCCCTATTCCGGTCATATCCATATATTTTAGCCACTATAAATTCCTAATGAGCCAATCATAGCCAAATAATCCATTTCCATTAGCCATGAGAGTTTTTTATTGAGACCCCTACTAACCCATTAAAAGCGTGAGGTAGGAGTTCGTTATTTTGCTGGTTAGAGTTTTAGAAATTTTATTAGGGATTTATGAATTTTTGTAATTAAGGACCACCATCNAAGAAAAAGGGCGAGGCTAATAGCAAGGGTTGGACGAAGAAAAATAAGAAGTCGAACGAAGTTTTTGACAAGAAGTTTAACGATGGGAGGTTGAAGGTTGGTCAACTAGTGCTATATAATTTCGATCGTMARTTTGATCCAACCARTTTTRAAGTCGCATGGAGTGGACCATTTTTAATAAAGGAGATGGATGAGTATGGTGTAGCCACTATTTACGATGAGAGTACAAAGACGAGATTCCAAGTCCACAAGCATCGGCTTAGGCCTTATTTCAAGAAATATACAAAGAGTCAATACAGAAGCAAGAAGGAGTTCGTGGATCCACCACGAGCTAGAAATTGATCAAGAAACTTGCGTCGAGCTTTGGACGTTAAACAAGCACTTCTTGGGAGGCAACCCAAGCGATAGTTAGTTTTCATTTTCTTTCTTTATTTTATTTTATTTTGTTTCTGTTATTTTTATATTGTGTTAATTGCCGTGGTACGTTTATGTGTGTGTTGATGTGCAGAAAATACAATGAAATCGCTTATTCTGGACAACTAACGGTTATATAGCGGTAACTCGCTACCGCAAGGCCTTACCGCCAGTTCCACTCAAGGCGTTAATGATGACGATCAACCGCTAAATCTACCGCTAGCCATAGCAACCAGGGATAACGATGAGCTTACCGCTAGGCAACCTACCGCTACATGATACAGCTAGTAGCGTTTACCGTTTAATTTTTACGAATTTCATTCTGTCGATCGAGGTCGCAATCCGACCCAAGCTAGACGCAATCCGGCAACATTTTGATGTGCTGCAAACCAGCCATTTACGACGTTGAGCCGCAATCCGGTCGTTTCAAATCCCAATAGACGTGCCACTGGGCACTTGCGCATAGCAATTAATCGCAATCGTGGTTTGTTTTGTTTGTTTTTATAGGTTTGTTTAAGACAATCCAATCACGCGGTGTAAGACGAAGAATAATTGCACAAGCGTTTTTGGAGAGACTCGACTATCAAATTTTTAGGGATGTTTTCTTATCTCCCTTGCTCTTATTTTCTTTTATGTTTATGACAATCAGGAGATTGCCAAATTTTTAGGAAGGGGGGTGGTTGAGTATGATTTATATTTGAAGATTGTGCAAAAATTTGAGTTTTTACGTGATTGGTTACTATTTCTGCGCGATATTGTGTTTGTATGGCTTGCCTGTCAAAGTTAATTAAGTATGATTTGAGATTCTTGTCTTTTGAGCGTACATAAGTGCATAAATTTTTCAAAATTTATTATTTATATATTGTAAAATGGTACTTGGACGTAATTGATTTCGCAAAACCTTAAATACAGCGTCAATTCAAAACTTTTTCATGCAAAAAGCCTGTGAGTAGCCTAAGTGATTATCATCTTTGCATGTGCTTGAATAAGTTTTGATTTGATATCTCTTTGAAACCGATGTGTGTAGTTAACTTTGAAAAGGACGTTAAGGCACAGAAAAAACCCTATTTCCGGCCATATTCATAAATTTTTAGCCACTATAAAGTTTGAATGAGCCAATCATAGCCAAATTACCCATGCCAATAGCCCTGAGTGATTGAGTCAAACCCTACTAAACCATTAAAAGCGTGGGGTAGGAGTTCTTTATTTTTATTGGTTATTAGTGTTTTGGAAAATTTTATTAGGAATTTATGAATAATTGTAATTATTAAGGACCACCATCCTAAAGAAAAAAAATCATAAAAAATAATAAAGTGGGGAAATTAAAAAAAAAAGAAAAAAGAAAAAAGAAGGATGGTGGATAGTGTTGATTAATTGCCTACGCGCTAATAAAGGCTTGTGTTTTATTGTTTATTTTCTTGAAACCTAATGTTTAGAAGGCAAAAGAGTTGTGTAAGAAGAATGTTATAAGCTTCAATTGTGTTTAAGTGGTTTGAGCTACAAGTCGGTTTTAGAGTATCGAATTGAGAAATAGCCTAAGTATAAAGGCTACATTATGAGTGTTTAGTGAGGTTTTTTTTTATTGAGGAGAAGCACTTTGCTTCGTGATTAGAATATGTTTGGTGAGTTATTAATCACGTTAGATCGTGAGTTAGCCATACGACTTATATGTTCCATACCCGTCCAAAGAGCCTTACATTACAACCCGAAAAGACCTTTTCCGATTCTTAGTTCGACAACGCACTTAATTTGCAATTGAAAAGAGATTTATTTTTGGTTCTTATTTATTGTGCATGTATTTGTGTGATTTGAGCGTATACACGTCCCATGCAGCAATGCTTGAGTACTTTTGAGTGAACACCCATATATATTTCCCTTTTGAGAGGATGCATGAATTTGATTTTGGAGCGACCATGTAATAAGGGTGGAGTGTTTGAAGTTGCGTGACTTGTATCTATATTTTCAAAATTATCTATGTAGCATGACACGACTCTTTGCTTGAGCTTATTTTCATTCTTGTTATACTTTAAAACTATCATTTGTTCGAGGACGAACAAACCAATAAAGCGTGGGGTAGTTGATTAGCACGGACTTGTCTTGATTTTTAGTAGTATTTTAGTTTATTTTTCTTATTGTTTTTGGTATAAGCTGGGTAGTTTAAGCTTAAATTCGTATATTTGTACTTCCAGCTTATTTTACCGCTTTTTGGTCTATATTGATGCAAATAAGTGATTATTTGTGGTTTTTCACTTTATAACTAAGTAACCAAAAGAGTTCAGCACGTAAAATATGAAGTATGATGATCGAGAGGCAAAGATCGAGTTTTCCGGTGAAGAAGTAGCAAGAATTTGAAGCTGCCAGGTTTTCTATAACGGTTATTATGCTGGAACCGTTATAGAGTCGTTAAAGGAAGATCAGAGGTATTAACAGTAGATCCTTACCGTAGAGTGCTACCGCTATGTATAACGGTTACTTACTGCTGCCCAGAACCGTTGTCTAAGTGCAGAAGTACAACTGAAGAGTTAACGATAGCTTTCTATAAGGGTTACCTACTGCTACCTTATCGTTAACGCTACCGTTAAGACTGAATAGAGAAGCTAAAGGTAGCTGTTAACGGTAGCTCCTTACTGTAAAATGCTACCAGAAAGTCGGTTTCGTGACTTGTTGTCCAAGGTTTCCAAATTCTATAAATTGTGCCCCATAAATCTGAATTTTTAAGTTACCTAAGCTATAGTTAGACACAATCACATTCCTAGGGTTTCTAAGGCCTCTTAGGGACTGACAACCCTAACGAGTGTCGTTTGTTTTCTTAGTTACTTTTCATAATTCTTAGTTTTAAATTCTTAGACTTTAGATTAGTTTAGATTAACTTTTAGATAGTTCAGATTCAAGATTTCTTCACCAAAACGCTGCGATCCGTCTTATTTAATTAGTAAGTATTTATTTTCATCGCTCTTTAATTTAATTTGCATGCTTTCATGAGTTTAATTAATTTTATTAAAATAATTATTGCTTCCATGATGAATTGATCTTATGATTGTGTTAAGATTGGGATGATGATTTTGTTGATGTTAGTAGGCTAGATCTAATGGGTCTAGAGCCTAGATTCATTGTGAACCATCAATTGGGTCTTCCCAAGAGATCGTGGAGACGAATCGAAGCTCTAGAACCCTAGTTTTCTTTAATTATTTAAAAAATCAATTAATTAATTTTCTCTTAGAATAAATAATTTCTAGATCCAATTTCTCTTAGTTAAATTAATCTTAGATTTAGTTAGTTAATTGTTAGTTTAATTAATCTTAGATTTAGTTAATTAGTTCATAGCTTAGATAATTCTTAGAATTAATTAGTTTAATTAATCTTTAGATCTTAAAATTCTCAAACAAATCTTGGACCTTGTGTTATTTTTCTTTAGTTTCTTATTCGTGAAACGCAAACATAAAATAAACTTCCGAATCAGTTTTCCTCGAGAGATCGACTTGAGTCAACTTATCAGCCTACACGCGATCCCGTACTCTTGCGGGGGAGCTTTTTAAAATTGACAAATTTAATAAAAGTAAGTACAAAAAGTTCGAATCACCACCCTCCATAAATACTTGTTCGAAGAAGACGACAAGATCGTCGAGCTCAAGGCCAAAACTGTCAAGATGGAGGAGGAGGTAAAGAACCTTGAAGACTTGGCCTATGGACCTAACCCGCCTGATAGCCTGAATAGCGTCATAGGATCGTAGTTCCTTGTTTACCTTAATTTTATGTGTTATGTTCATGATTTGGCTTGTTATCGTTTGGTTGAATTTCTAGCTTAAATAAGAGTCATTATACTCACTTATTGAATAAATAAAGGATTTGTGCTTGCGCGATTTATTTCTATTTAACGAATCTTCTTGTGATTTTTACAGGGACAAATCAATGTACATACGTTAATTAAAATACAAAATAAAATAAAATAAATAATACATAAATAATAAAAATAATAATAAAATAAAATTCATCACAGCGAAAAGTACCATCCGACCGGATGGAAGGCTAAAATCGATCGGACTAAAGTTACTGGAGAACCATCCGACCGGACAAGAGCACTATCCGACCGGACCAAACACACTGGACTCATGTCCGATCGGACAAGACCATAATCCGATCGGACGACTGCGCATATTTTATATAAGTCAGTTTTCTTAAACTCGAGAATTTCACACTTCAACTAATTATTCTCCTATTTTACAGAGCAAAAGTCAATTTCAAAGCAATCTTAATCCCATGTTCTTGCGACAAACATATCCGATCGTAGAACGAACTCAAGAAACCCCATCCATTTGGAAGAAAAAATCAAGCCCAATTTGTTCCCCTCAAACCTCAAGAACACAAATCCGCGATTCGAGAGGTAAAACGGCTTGAACTCAAACTCTTTAATTGCTTGGGAATTGATTTGCAGGGATTTTGAAAGGGGAGTGATTGTTGGTAGAATTTGGAGGTTGTTCTTGGTTGAAAATGTGTTGCACAGTAGTTGTTCGACAAAAGTCCTGAGAGAATTTTTTGTGCCTAAAAGTTTGAAGCTTTTATCGCAATGGCTTTTGGATCATGACCAAGGAAGGGAAGCAACTCGGGAAGAGGTCCTGGGAAAAGAACGAGCAACGCTAGGGGAGGCTTGGCTCCGTTCGATTTAATCGATGAGAGGGAGGTGACGTTATTTAAATCCTTGATTGCAAGAGATGTTTACGCTCCTCGGCACATCGATACTGACTTTTGGGATCGCCAAATCGTAATGGGAGATAAAACGATGGAGAAATTCATGGCAGGCATCAAGTCCCTCAACTTGGAAAAATTGGCGGATGTTAAGCAACTCGGCTACCGAATTCTAATGCTGGAGTTTTCACAACTTACAAGCCGCTTGCCAATGGCTCTTTTGATTTTTGACTCCGCAACCGCCCATTTCATACCACCAAAGGCGACCTCGACGTCATCTTCGGAATAAATAGCGACAAACCGGGGGACAATTCGTTTCAGCACGATGATTATGATGAGAAGGTTTGGTGGGAGAAACTATCGGGAGCACCACCGGAGCCCGGATGCTCCTTTAATTTCACTTCATTACGGTCAAACGCTATGTACTTGACGTATAAATTCTCCATGCAAGTGTTTTTGGGAAAAGAGGACATGACGCGGATCTCGTTGTTCGAATTGTGAGCCATGTGGATCGCACACCACCGGGGTGACGCAAAACTCTATCCGCTACTGATAGCTGCGATAGAGAACGTTCAATGAATGAATGATAGGAAGACAGCGAAGCTCACCTTGGGCACGTTCGTCACTGAGCTTGCACGACACCACGGATGTGACCTTTACGATGAAGATGTTATCTATCCGAGTGTGGCAATGTTGGTTGAAAGCCGAACTTTCAACGGTCGGAATATTACCATTCTGACTTTCTTGATGCCCTCCGAGAAGAAAAGGGCTGAAACAGACGAAGACACCGATGACGATGAGAATGAGGATGACGATGAGGAGGACGGAGATGATGGAAACACGAGTTTCCAAGGATACGCGCATGGAGACTATGGGGAAGGTCTCGAGTATGGTGGCTACAGTGGTGGCTATAGTGGTAACTACGGTGGTGGTTACTCGAATGCGCAATGGAGGCAGCAGTAGGACTTCCAAGCGAGAATGATGGATCAAATGAGGCAACTGATCCTCAATCAAGAGGAGTACGCTCGGGATGCTCGCCAGGATGTGTGGGAGGCACGTGAGGAAGCCAGAATGTTTTGAGGTTCCCTGGAGAGATTGGATGCCAACATGGATACAACTAACCAATATCTCGCTTGGTTGAACAACAATCTCAAAGCCAACCACGGATACTTCGTCTCCATTGATGAATGCTTGACGAGGATTGAGCATCGCTACCCACCTCCACCTCCGGACGACATGGACCAATAGGCGGGCTCATACCCCATTTTGTATCATTTCTATCCAAACTTTTCTTTTCTTTAATTTTCTTCAAATTTCTTAGATCTAGTTTTCTAGCTTTAGATTAATTTAGATTAGCTTTAGAATAATTTAGATTCAAGTTTTCTACAACCAAGTCGCTGCAATTTCTTCGTTTAATTAGTAAGTTTTTGATTCCTTTTTGTTTAATTTAGTTTAATTAATTATTATGCTTCTTGCTTGAATTAGAATAATCAAAAC
>BMAC01000347.1:951629-987299 GCA_014905375.1 Phtheirospermum japonicum
GAAAACGATTCGAAGCTCTAGAACCCAAGTTTCTTAATTATTTTCAAAACTCTTGATTTTAATTGTTCTTCATTTTAAATCAATTTATTGTTTTTATGTGTTTAGATTAGATTTTTATGTTTATTTTGTATTTGTGAACAAACAAACACAAAAGGAACTTGCGAGCCTAGTTTTCCTTTGAGATCGACACGAGTTAACTTACCCACCTACAACTGATCTCGTACTCTTGCGGGAGAACTTTTTAAAATTGATAACTTTAAATAAAAATAGGTGCGGAAAAAGTTCGAATCAAAATTTTGGTATTATATTCTTCAAAAATGTGCAATTTTTAAAAAAAATTACGTGATTGATTACTATTTGTGCGCTGAATTGTGTTTGTCTGGCTTGCCTGTCGAAGTTAACTACGTATGATTTGATGTTCTTGTCTTTGAGCGTGTATAAGTGCATAAATCTTTCAAAATTTTTATTTATATATTGTAAAATGGTACTTGGACGCAATTGATTTCGCAAAACCTTAAAAGCAGCGTCAATTTAAAACTTTTTCATGCAAAAAGCCTGTGAGTAGCCTGAGTGATTATCATCATTGCATGTACTTGAATGAGTTTAGATTTGAGATCTCTTTGAAACTGCTGTGTGTAGTTGACTTTGAAAATGAGGTTAAGGCATAGAAAAAAAACCCTATTTCCGGCCATATCCATATATTTTAGCCACTATAAATTTCGAATGAGCCAATCATAGCCGAATTATCCATGCCTATAGCCCTGAGTGATTTTATTGAGTCGACCCCTACTAAACCATTAAAAGCGTGGGGTAGGAGTTCGCTATTTTTATTGGTTATTGGTGTTTTGGAAATTTTGTTAGGAATTTATGATTTTATGATTTTTATAATAATATTAAAGACCACCATCTGAAAAAAAAAAGAAAAGAAAAGAAAAAAAAAAGAGAAATGACCCCATAAAAAAATTATAATAAGGGGGGAAATAAAAAAAAAAGAGAGAAAAAAAGGATAGTGAGTCTTGGTGAGTCTTATTTAGTCATTGCTTACGCGCTTTATAAGGCTTGAGTTTATTGTTTATTTTATGAAGCCTAATGTTTAAGAGGCAAGAGTTGTGTTGTAAATTGTAAAGAAGCATATTATGAACTTCAATTGTGTTAAGTGGTTTGAGCTTCAAGTCAGTATTAGAGTTACGAGTTGAGAAATAGCCTAAATTTTAAGGCTACGTTATGAGTGTTAAGTGAGGTTTTTCTTTTGTACGAGGTGAAGCACTTTGCTTCTTGATTAGATTAGGTTGGGTGAGTTATTTAGCCACACGACTAATATATTCCATACCCGTCCAAAGAGCCTTACATTACAACCCCAAAAGACCTTTTCCGATTCTTAGTTCGATGACACACTTAATTTGCGATTGAAAAGAGATTGATTTTCAGTTCTTATTTATTGTGCATGTAATTGTATGATTTGAGAACGTATACACGTCCTATGCAGCAATGCTTGAGTGCTTTTGAGTGATCACCCCTATATTTTTCCCTTTTGAGAGAATGCATGAATTTGATTTCGGAGCGACAATGTAATAAGGGTGGAGTGTTTGAAGTTGCGTTGCATGTATCTATATTTTCAAAATTATCTATGTAGCACGACACGACTCCTTGCTTGAGCTTATTTTCATTCTTGTTATACTTTGAATCATACGTCTGTTCGAGGACGAACAAACAAATAAAGCGTGGGGTAATTTATTAACACGTAATTGTCTTGATTTTTAGTAGTATTTTAGTTTATATTTCTTATTATTTTTGGTAAAAGTTGGGTAGATTGAGCTTGAGTTCGTATATTTGTATTTCCAGCTTATTTTACCATGTTTTGATCTAGATTGATGCAAAAAAGTGATTATTTGTGGTTTTTCACTTTATAGCTAAGTAACCGGAAGAGTTAAGCACGTAAAAGATGAAGTATGATGATCGAGAGGCAAAAATCGAGCTTTCCGGTGAAGAAGTAGCAAGAATTGAAGCTGACGGACTTTCTAGAACGGTTATGTTTCTGGAACCGTTGTCGTTGGAGGACAGAAAGCATTACGGTTAGTTCTACGGTTACATTTCTCACCTTAAGAACAACCGTAAGAAGGCATCAGAGGCATTTACGGTAGCTAGTAACCGTAGAGTCCTTACCGTAAGGTGCCCAGAACGTCGGTTTTTGTGACTTGTTGCCCAAGATTTCCAAATTCTATAAATACTACTCCATAAATCCGAATTCTAAAGTTACCTAAGCTATAGTTAGACACTTTAAACTTATTCCTAGGGTTTTTAAGGCCTCTTAGGGATTGACAACCCCAACGAGTGCCGAGTTGTTCTTAGTTCTCTTCAAATTTCTTAGATCTAGTTTTCTAGCTTTAGATTAATTTAGATCAGCTTTAGAATAATTTAGATTCAAGTTTTTTACAACCAAGACGCTGCAATTTCTTCGTTTAATTAGTAAGTTTTCGATTCCTTTTCGTTTAATTTAGTTTAATTAATTGTTATGATTCTTGCTTGAATTAGAATAATCAAACCCCCAACAAACAAACCCCCCATGTATGATGATGAATTGTAAAATATTATTGTTGATGATGATGTTGGGATTATTATGTTGAAATTGATGAAATTTCTTGGCTAGATCTAACGGGTCTAGAGCCTAGAATCGTCGTGAACCATCAATTGGGTTTATCCCAAGAGATCGCGAAAACGATTCGAAGCTCTAGAACCCAAGTTTCTTAATTATTTTCAAAACTCTTGATTTTAATTGTTCTTCGTTTTAAATCAATTTATTGTTTTTATGTGTTTAGATTAGATTTTTATGTTTATTTCGTATTTGTGAACAAACAAACACAAAAGGAACTTCTGAGCCTAGTTTTCCTTTGAGATCGACACGAGTCAACTTACCCACCTACAAGTGATCCCGTACTCTTGCGGGCAAACTTTTTAAAATTGACAACTTTAAATAAAAATAGGTGCGGAAAAAGTTCGAATCACTTATCCGGTCGGATGGGTGCTATATCCGACCAGATGGACCAGTCTGCATGTATAATTCAAATTATTTTTGTTTTGTCATTTTATTTACTTTTTGTCATTTTATTGTGTGACTACGCATGAATTAACCAATTGCTTATGTCAGCTTTAGTTGAGATTATTCTCATGCTTATCTATGTTTGTACTGGCTTGCCTGTCAAAATCATGAATGATGTGATCTATCGTTGGAGTCTTTTGGGCTTATTTAGTGCAAAATTTTCAAAACCTATTTATATATAATTATTTAAAATAACACGAAGTCGTTAGCAATTTTGCAAAGCTTTCGAAACCCGATCACCTTGCTTTCAAAGTTTGAATAAAACCCTTGTATGAAGCCTTGTGTGTTTATCAAAATTACATGTTGTGATTCAATAAGTATTTTGAGAAGTCTCTAGGTCGCATATATACATTTGGTTTTGAAAATGACGATAGGCACATATAAAACCCGATTCCAACTATATTCAAAAATAAGAACCACTATAAATTCCTAATAAGCCCCTTTGAGCCTTTGTTCTGTCTCTTGTTAGCCATGAGCATCTTATAGCTCTTATTTCATTTAAGTTTGTGAGATGAGTGTTTATTTATTGGTCTATTGAGATTGATAATTACAGGGTGGGAATTAGTGAAGTTAAAAAAAAATTAAGGGTGCTTAAGTTACTTAAAAGCATCTAGATATTAAGAATAGAGCCTATGTATAAAGGCAAGTATTCGGGTTTTGGGTTAGAAATAGCCTTAGTTATAAAAGGCTAAAAATACTGGTACATGGTTGTTTTGGGAGGAATGAGGAGCAAAACTATGCTCTATGCTTAAAAATATTTGATTGAGTGAGTTATTGATTGCGTTTGTTCGAAAGTTAGCCACACATCTTTATATATGACATACCTTACCAAAGAGCCTATATTACAACCCTAAAAAGTCCTAATCTGATTCTTGATTAAATGTGCACACCTATATGCGATGTACGAGTCGTTGAATGCATATTTATGTTGACTCGAGCGTATACACTTACCTTTTGAAAAACACGAGCAAATGAGTGCACCATCATATATATTTCCCTTTTGAGAGGAGGCATTCTTTTGATTTCAAGGTGAAAAAGTAACAGGAGCTTAGCTTGAAAGTTTTCAACGAAAGTGTTTATATTTGCAAAACTAAGTTATATGCACAATATGACTCTTTGATCTGGCTATTTTCATTCTTTCTTGATTTTGATTCTTTCGTTTTTCCGAGGACGAACAAACCAATAAAGCACGGGGTGGTTGATTTGTACGTTCTTGTTACACTCTTGTACATATCTTGAGTAATATTTGAGTCTTTTTCCCGTCTTATTATGTCAAGAATAAGCTATTTTGCATGATTTTGCATTATTTGGCATTTCGCTTAGCTTTTTGACTTTTTATTCAATAATTGGTCATTTTGGACCATTTTTCTTATTTCTCTCTTTAAGCTGAATCACTTGACAAAATTCGGGAGATGAAGATAAAGAATCAGCGCTCGAAGTAGCCAAAAGAACACCTATCCGACCGAATGAACTCAATAATCAACCGGATTGACTCTCAAAACACGCACCGATCAAATAAGCGCTATGTCCGACCGGACGAGAGGACATAAGCTTTCATCCGATCGGACTCATGAACAATCCGATCGGATTCATATGTTACAAATGCAGATTCTCGGGATTCTTCAGTTACGAAATGGTCTTTGAGCCTTTAAAACTCAGAAATTCTCAGAGAAGGCCCATCCTTTCACCCCCAAGACTGGATCATATACATTGGAAGAGAGAATTGACAACTTTCTCAACCTTTGACTTATAGCCCTTACGGAAAATTCATTAGAAGTTCGATTGGTTCGTGATAACCGCTGAAGACGGAGGTTCGTGACAAGCCTCCCGGATTTAGCAAGGTTCATCTCATTTCCTGGAATAGTTGGATTTGGAAAAGATTCATCATAGTATCGTGATTGAGTTTTCTCACGATTTAGTAAACTCTAAACTTTTATCTCGTTAATTAGTTTGGTGATTCATGTTAGATAATGATCCTTTGATATCATGTTTGGATAATTCTTGTGAATCGTTAATGGTTAAGTTTTTATGAACGATTTGGTGACTGATTGTTTTAGGATAATTTAGTTGATTCATATCATCCCGATTTGATAATTGGTGTGGTTTGTTTTAATTAGAATTACGTTTGGATAATGTTTTGTGAATGCATATCTATTGTTCAATGAATTGTTTGAATGAGATTTGGTGGAACGGTCTTTAGATCAAGTAATAATAATTGTCTTTGAGTTTTTGAATCGACTAAACTATTCTTACGGAAAGGTTGACGCCCTCGAAGCAATATAGGTTCATCGAGTTTTCTTAAAATCAAGTTTTCCGAAATGTTCGGAACAAAAACCCTCTTTGATCGTGTGTTTAGAAATAGTACTTTTGTCTTGATTATAATAAACATCATTGACTCCGTATTTCCACTCCTCGAGAGAATCAACCCTGTTTAACTTGCCAATCTATGAGTGACCCCGTTCTCTTGCGGGCGAACTAGCTTGTTTTCAAACGTAGGCGCGTACGGTTTAATTTGGATTTTAATTTTGAAAGGAAACAAAAAGTTCGGATTCAATTAACATCTAAGATAACAATATATAAATCAACTTACCTTTCCAATATTGCGACTATTTTGAAAACTATTAATAATATCGTACATGTACCACATTACATAATAATCACACTCGGTAAGCCCCGGTTTCTTGCGACACTTGACAAAATAAAGATTGTAAATAAAAAAAGTAGTTGTGAAGTATGAATCATATTAAGACGAATTATATTAGTTGATTAGCACATATTTGTCCTTATTTTTATTAGTATTTTAGTTCGTTTTTCTATTTTTTTTTTTTTGGTATAAGTTGAGTAGTTTGATCTTAAATTCGTATATTTGTACTTCCACCTTATTTTACAAAGTTATGATCTAGATTGATGAAAATAGGTGATTATTCTATGTTTTTCATCTTATAGCTAAGTAACCGGAGAAGCTCAGTGCGTTAGAGATGAAGATCAAAAGTTGAAAGATAAGAATCGAGCGTTCCGACGAACAAGTAGCAGAAATTAGGAGTTAACGGTAACCACACCGCTACCATTGCCGCTATCTTACCGCTGAAGATGGAAAGAGAGCTTCCAGGCCTACCTAACGGTATCTTTTAACCGCTGGTTACACCGTTACGAAGTGACAGAGAGGTTAGTGGTGCACTTAACGATTACTTTCATACCGCTATCAACACCGCTGCGGATGGACAAAGACTACTCAAGGAAGTTTAACGATATAGTTAGCAGTAATTATTATCGCTAAGTCTTACCGTTACCTGCCTAGAAATGCCTTTTTACCCTAACTTGTGCTCCAAGACATGGGAAAACTATATAAACCCCTCTCTTAATCCGTCCCTGAGGACACACATCACCACCATAACCTTATTTTTAGTCCTTAGGCTAAAAAACAACACACCTTTACATCCTACATCATAATAGAAGATCAAGATCGAAGATTCAAGAGTCACAAGTTCCAAGATCCGATTTTAGTTCGTGATTCGATTTTCGGCCAAGATCTACTCGATTCCTCCGGAATAGCTGGAGAATTTACTTCACTTCTTAAGTTCCAATAAGTATTCTAAACTTTTAAATTGCTTTCCTAGATTAATTTATGCGATTAAGTAGTAGCTTTTTAATTATTGTTCTTGAATTATTTTATACTTCAAACCTTAGTTACTTTTGATATTTGAATTCGTAATCTTTCATCTTAGTTTAGTTTTATTGATATTTGGTTATTAGAGATTTAATATTGTTATGCTTAGATGCTATTTAGTAAGTTCATGTTCTTGATTTCGTTTACGTTACGTTTAAGATGATTTCTTTTCGTTTTTACTAGTTATTCTCGTTTGAGTTCTTAAATTGATTTCGTTATAGTTATTAGATTCGTACATGCTTTCTAGATTGGTTTCTTGAATTGAATTTATTTTTTAGTTGATTAATTAGTTGCAGTTACTTAGTTTTCATCGAAGTTATTACATTTTGAATTCTTAGATAATCAACACAAACAAAAACCCCAAATTGTACAAGTTTTTGTGTTACTTTGTGATTGAACAAATCTTTGAGATTCCGATTGCATGTTCCTCGAGAGATCGACTCGATTTAACTTACCAACCTACATGCGAACTCGTACTCTTGCGAGCGAGCTTTTGAATAATTGACAATATTTATAAAGTAGGAACACAAAAGTTCGAATCAAAATCTTGGCACCGTTGCCAGGGAACAAAAGCAAAGGTTTCAAAAATATGTTTGTTCATATTATTCTCTTTTCAACCGTCTATTTGTATAATTAGTTTTTCTATTCAATACGTTTGATTTATTGTTGAGTGCATGCAAGGTAGAAGATCACTTAGACTCGAACTTTCACCATTCATTGATAACATTCATCGTCCCAATCAAGCAAGACCTCCTCATATTTCTGAAAGCGAATCGTCTGTTACCACTGATTTTGTTTGTGACACAATTCCTGATATGATGTTAAGATGAGAAGATCCTATTCACAATAATAATGCAAACGATAAACCACCAAGGAACCCACCTATACGACATAGAAACGAATACGGAAGCGAACCAATTCACCCCGAAGGACCGACACAACCTTGAGAATATTGAAAAAATATCCAACGACATATGATGGACCGGAATGAAGAGTGAGGAGGAGTTGAAAACAGAAATCACCATCAACACAACCAAGATAACTATTCTGAGAGATCTTACCCTGGAGATGAGCAGATTGACGACTGGCTCATTAATAACCACTATAATGAAAGAAACGAGTATTATAGAAACTACGCGATGCCTAATAATCAAGAGAGACACCCTAGGGGGCGCGCGAACCAAGACAACGAGATTTCACGACTCCTCAGGTATGTCCCTATAGTTCTGCTATTGTGTTGGGAAGGACTGCAAGAGGCTTTAAGCTTAAACCTCATATAATCAATAACCTTCCGATGTTTCATGGTCTCGCCAACGAAGATCCATTAGCTTTTCTTAAGGAATCTTATGCAGAAGTAAGTAGAATCCCATCTCCGGGACTTCATCATGAAGATCTTCAAATGGTGTTTTCCAAGTTGTTTGAAGGATAAAGCCAAATCTTGGCTACTCTCATTAGAACCTAGATCATTGACTGATTGGCCCATGGTTAGCGATAAATTTATTAATCAATACTATTCAGCTCAAACGACGGGCCACATTAGGAGACAAATTGCCAACTTTGTTCAGCAAGATGGGGAGTTGCTACACGAAGCATGGGAACGTTACAAAATGCTATTGCAAGCTTGCCCACATCATCACAACTTTCCAGGGATGGTCAATCAATTCTTCTATGAAGTACTATTAGACTCCTACAAAAATAACGTTGAGACAGCTGCTGGAGGCGATTTTGGGTACTTGACCACTACGGAAGCTAAGCAGTTGTTTGAAAGGATGAGCAAGAAATCCAGGCAAATGAGTTCTAGACCATGAAAGATAAGAGTTAACGAGGTGTCTGAGGTGCCAAACAACAAAATCGTTAAAAAACGTGCAACCGATGTAGAGAGCAAGGGCATTTGGTGGATACGTGCAAGATGGTGTGTTACGACGAATGCGAATCCGAGGCGAACGCCATTAAAGACCAACTGCGCCAACAAGACCTTCCAACTCATGAGCACAGACCCCCAACTAAATTTCAGGCACAACGTAATTCTCCTTACTTAAAATGGGGTCCTGGAAACCCACATTACGCTCCCACACAAATTGATTCACCACCAACCCCACCAAACAAATATCCTACGACTGGACCAACACTTACTCCAATACAACTGAACGACCAACTGTTAATTTGGCAGCAAAACCAAGTCACTGAAAAAATTAGAAATAGAGACGGGCTCACGAATCTGACTACACAAGTTAATAAGCAGGGAGAAGTATTGAATGAGATTTCCAAAAGTGTGAAGAAATTAGAAACAGTGATAGGCCAACTGGCAGCATCTATGGCATAGGCGAAAAACGAGAAAGGAAAATTTGCGAGTCAACCCAATCAAGTTTCAGCTGTTCATGTTTTACGAAGTGGAAAAAAGATAGATAATGGAATCGAGTTTGAAGAGAAGGAGGAAGAGGTGGCAGAAATTCCAACTACGAATTTGCCTATGAATGACGATCCTAAACCCGCGAACCAAATGCATAAGTCACCGAATCCTTATATTCTGGGATCATTAAAAGGGAAGTTTCCAAACCAAGTCCCCAACCCACAACAGTTGGCGATTCCACCAAGTCTCCGACTCCGCAACCGAATCAGTTAACACCTACGATTCGAGACAAAGTTCCATTTCCAAGTGGTCTACGCCCAACCAAAGAAAACAAAAAATTCATGGAACTCTACAATTTGCTCAAAAACGTCAATATTAACCTTCCTCTTTTGGACGTAATCAAAACAATGCCCGCATACGTTAAATTTCTCAAGGAGTTAGCCGCGAGGGAACGGCGACTGGAAACGACACAATGAGTAGAATTAACCAAGGAGGTAAGCGCCATATGCAGGGGTCCATTACCCAAAAAGGAGAAAGACCCCGAGAGTTTTTGCATAACTATTTCCTTAGGAAATGGGCAAACGGCACGTGGAATGCTTGACCTTGGTGCAAGAATTAATTTAATGCCATATTCACTATATAAAGAATTTGACCTTGGAACAATGAAGCCAACTACGATGCGACTACAATTGGCGGATCGATCACATAGACAACCTCTCGGCATAGTTGAAGATGTATTAGTTCAAGTCGGCGAACTTGTAATTCCAGTTGATTTTGTCATACTTGATGTAGGTGAAGTTCCAAAAGAAGACACGGAGCATACTATTTTGTTAGGTCGACTATTCATGTCCACCTCTCATACGTTAATTGACGTGCACAAGGGGAGAATGACCTTACCCGTTTTGGGCGAGACAGTAACATTTTCGCTTAAAGAAATTCACAATACTCCATCTCCGTTCATGCATAAAGATTTTTAGTTTATTGATCCTATTGCATCTGGCATTCATGAACTAAAGGGGATCACCGTGTTAGATGAGTTAAGAGTCGAGGACGACACCGAATTTTTGAGCAGGGTGGCAGAAATATTGGAAATGGACTTGAATGAAATCACTAAAGATTATGAAAGATTTGAAGATTTTGATGAAGATTTGTGTGAAATAGCTAACGCACTCGAGCTTAAGCCAAAAGTGGAGTTGAAACCATTACCAAGTCATTTGAAGTACGTTTTCCTAGAGCCCAATGAAACAAAACCCGTCATCATATATTCCGCATTGGAGGGACATGAGGAAAAAGAACTAGTTTCGGTGCTGAGTACCTACAAAGAAGCCATAGGATGGAGCATCAGCGACATAAAAGGGATAAGCCCGGTTACTTGTATGCACCGAATCGAGCTAGAACCTGAAGCAAGGCCTGTTAGGGACAGCCAACAAAGACTAACGCCAATGCTTTATGAGGTGGTCAAGAAGGAAATTCTGAAGCTTAAAGATGAAGGGATTATTTTTGCTATTTTCTGACAGTAAATGGGTGAGCCCAATCCATGTGGTTCCAAAGAAAGGAGGCATCACCATAACCGAAAACGAAAAAGGCGAGATAGTTCCAACCCGACTGACTACTGGATGACGTATGTGTATTGGTTATAGAAAATTAAATGCAGCCACTCGTAAAGACCACTTTCCTTTACCGTTCATAAACCAACTTCTCGACAAACTTGCCGGACATGAGTTCTATTACTTTTTGGATGGCCTTTCGGTCTATTACCAAGTAGTTATTGCTCCGAAGGACCAAAGTAAGACTACAATCACGTGCCCTTTTGGCACGTTTGCCTTTTTAAGGATGCCTTTCGGCTTATGCAACGCACCAACGACTTTTCAAAGGTGTATGCTTTCAGTTTTTACTGATTTTATTGATGATTATTTATGGATGACTTTTCAATTTTTGGTTAATTTTTTGAGAATTTTATCTAATTTATCTAAGGTTTTAGAACGTTGTATTGCGAAGAACCTGACTTTAAGTTGGAAAAAATCTCATTTTATGGTAAAAAGTGGTACCGTTTTAGGTCATGTTGTTTCTAATAAAGGGTTAGAGGTTGACAAAGCTAAAATTGACGTAATTGAAACCCTTCCTCCCCCTCAAGATGTTACGGGAATTAGGAGTTTTCTTGGTCATGCAGGTTTTTATAGACGTTTTATTAAAGAATTTTCAAAAATTAGTCGTCCACTTTGTAAACTTTTGACTTTAGACACTCCTTTTGTTTTAATGAAGAATGTATGAATGCGTTTAATGAACTTAAAGAGAGTCTTACTTCTGCCCCTGTAGTTGTTTCCCATGATTGGCTCTGCCTTTTGAAATAATGTGTGATGCTTCTAATGAAGCGCTGGGGTCCATTTTAGGACAACGTGTGGATAAGTTGCTTAGGGTTATTTATTATGCAAGTTATATGTTAAACGATGCCCAACGTAATTACACCACGACTGAAAAAGAATTGTTGGCAGTTGTGTTTTCACTTGATATTTTTAGATATTATATAGTTTGAGCAAAGGTAATAGTTCATACGGATCATGCTGCATTCCGTTATTTATTTTCTAAGCCTCAAAGTAAACCACGTCTTATTAGATGGATATTATTGTTGTAAGAATTTGATGTATAAATAAAAGATAGACGAGGATGTGAAAACGTTGTATCTGATCATTTATCTAGGATGATAGTTGAGGAAAACGAAAGTGATTTATGATTAACGATTTATTCCTTTATGAGAATGCGTATAATCTTGAGCAATTAATTACTCCTTGATATGCTGATATTGTGAATTATCTTGCTTGCAATATTATACCTAACCACTTATCCTACCAAGAAAGGAAGAGATTTTTAAATAAATGCAGAGATTACTTTTGGGACGATCCCTATGTGTTCAAACGCTGTAAAGATGGGCTCAACAGAAGATGCGTTCCAAATGATGAAATGGGGAGCATATTGCAATTTTGCCATGATCATGGAGGGCATTTTGGAGCTCAAAAGACATTTAAGGTGTTACAAGCTGGATTCTATTGGCAGAGTTTATTTGTTGATGCATTCGAGTATTGCAAAACGTGCGACAACTGCCAACGAACCGGCAACATAGGACAACGAGATGAGATGCCACAAGTGCCTAATCAAGTGGTAGAGATTTTTGATGTATGGGGAATAGATTTCATGGGACCCTTTCCTAAAAGTGGAGATTTCGAGTATATTCTAGTAGGAGTAGACTATGTTTCCAAGTGGGTGGAAGTGATTCCAGCTCGAAGAGAAAATGCGGAGGTCGTTCTTAAATTCTTACAAGAAAATATTTTTAGTAGATTCGGAGTGCCGAGAACAATTATAAGTGATGGAGGGAGCCATTTTTGCAACCGAGCCTTTGCAAGGCTAATGACAAAATATGGAGTCCGGCACAAGATAGCTACACCATACCACCCTCAAACTTCTGGACAAGTCAAAACAAGCAATCGTCAGCTGAAAGCTATCCTCGAGAAAACAGTTGGACCAAGTCGGAAGGACCGGGCAATAAAACTTATTGACGCACTGTGGGCCTATCGAACGGCCTATAAGACAGTGCTTGGTATGAGTCATTTCTGAGTCATCTATGGGAAAGCGTGCCATCTGCCCATTGAAATAGAGCACCGAGAAAGTTGGGCTATTCGCAAATTAAATATGAATTACGATGAAGCAGGCAAATATAGGAAATTGGAGTTGACCGAGCTTGAAGAGATTAGAAACGAATCTTATGATTATGCGTGGAGGCAAAAGAAGATGACGAAGCAAGTTTAACAGTATTATTAGCGGTAACCATACCGCTATCGTGATCGTTACTGGGACCGACTGTGTAAAATTTGGAAAGATTTGGGCTGCGCTTTTTGGGTATTTTAGTCCCAAGAGGTAAGTAAATTTATGGTAATATTTTGCACGAGTTTTGGCTAAGTATTAAGTCTAGATCTATTACCTTAGGAGAGTTCTAAATTGAATAGTCAAACTTAATATCTCCTACCTTAATTAAAACTGGGAAAAATCTAGGACTCCTATTTTCAAGAGCCAATAATTCCTATATAAACCACCCCTCAGACACCCTATATTTCACAATTCTCTTTTATTCTAAACCTCCCTACACAAAAAAAAATAAATAATAAAAAATTCTCCAAGTCTTCCAACACCATGAGGCCAATCCCACAAGCAACTAACAACCACGAGCAAGGTGGATGTCGAGAAGGGAGCACGAAGAAGAGATGGCTAAGATGCTAGTTGAAATCGAGAAGGTGAAAGCCACTGTCAAGGGTCTCCAACTAGATAAAGTCAATACCAACTTCAAGACTTGAAGATAATATAAAGAAAGCAGGAGAGGTGAATGCGGGGTTGAGGAACACTATTTCCCAACTAAAGGGAGCAATTAAGGAATTGAAGGCAGCAAAGCGTGATCTCGAACGAAGGAAGGATGACCCAAAGGATCATGGTGTGACCATAGACGAGCTTCACGATCAACTCCTCATGGCTAGAGAGGAGGTTCAGAAACTAACAACTCAAAATACTGAGTTTTTGTGGAGTGAAGCCACTTTTGAAAATGAGATTGCCATTTGGCAAAAGCGCCTTGAGGATAAGGAGGCCGAATTAGCTGAGGCAGCGCAAGACGGTATGGACCTCCTGCAGGAGAATTACGAGATTCGAGGAGAAAAGTTCGCACTCCAACGTCGAATCCACGAGTTGGAGGCCCAAATTAGAGATCTTGAGGAGGGCAACGCAGTGCACGAGTGGAACATAAGATATTGGAAGCAGCGTCTAGAAGAGGCTAACAATAAGGTTGACGAGCTAGAGAACATGCACTACGGATCCCCTTAGACCCTTAGGACGTTTCCACTAGCTAATTATTTATGCAATATTTAAGTTTTTAATTAAGTTATTATCGAGTCTTAGGATTGTTATCCTATTCTATCTAGTTTATTTATCGTAATTTTAATTTCATTCCGTTGTCTAAGTATCTCGAGTTCGCATTAATGAAAACTTTATTTTAATTTCTTATGCATCCTTTATATTTAAATATTTCCTTTTCTTTTATGCTTGGACGTTTTTTATTTTCTTGTGAGATTGTGCATTTTTTCCATAGTTAACGGTTACGTAGCGGTATCCTTACCGCTAATATCGCCGTTATCCACCAGCAAGAATTCTAGCGGTATTGACTAGCTGTTACATGCGCTACACCTTACCGCTAACTTATTAAAAGCCCGGCCCGAAGTAAGTATAAATCGGAATTTTCTAGGGTTAATCGTTATTTTCCAAACCGCTGGAACCAGAGCATACCACTGCGATTCCGAAGAATTACCGCTACCCAGACGCATCAAGCAAATTACCGCTGCGATTTCGATCGAGTTAACCACTCCAAGCACGAAACGGCGGAGCTTCCGCAATTTCCGTTTTCAAACTTGGGATTTTTCGCGATTTAGGGGTAAGCGTGGCTGAACTTGAACCTTTTTGAACTGTCTGGTTGGGATTGCAGGTGTATTAAGTAGATTGTTTAGATTGCTGCACAAATCTCGGTTAGTAGGGCCGATTTCAGATTCTGAAACCCGCTAGCGGTGTTAGTAACAGTTTCAGTAACCACTAGCGCACCGCTAAACAGTAGCGATAGCAGTAACGGTTAGGATTACCGCTAGGCCTTTCCGCTAAGTATTCTGCCGGTTTAGAATTTTCGATAGTTGAGAGCGTTTTCGAGGTCGCATTCTGACCACAATTACAGCAGACCTGATACTAACACCATGGCTTCTTCATCGACCAATGTAAAGAGGAATGTGCAACATACGATTGGATCACGGTTCAAGGTTTATAACGACGAGTTTGATCTCTATAATTCCTTGATTGATCGAAAAATTGTGAATCCCGTGGTCATCGATGTCGATTACTGGATGAATCAGGTGGCCCAAGGCGATACGTTCGCTGAGAAGTTTATTGGGTACATCAACAACCTCAAATGCATCCAACATTCCGAACTATATGCTAATATGCCTCTATATATTGTCACTGAAAGAATTTAAAATTGTTTTCAAGAAATCACCCAAACTAAAGTTAGAAAATGAAAATGAAGAAATCCTTTATTTTGTGTCCCCAAAAAAACCGCTCTTAAATCATATGTTAGCAAAAACTTTTCAATACATGATCTCTGATATCCTATAATCACTATGTTCTATCATTGTATCACAAATCACAAGTTACAATCGAAACCCTAATAACAAGATTGTATATATTAAGATATAGCACCATCGTAAATCAATTAATAACAAAGTTACGGAACATAAAAGAATAAAATACTAAAAACCCATAAAATCTAACAAAGAATTAATTTAACTTACAAAGTCAGTTCTTTCAATATCATGGGTCCGGTGTGAATGGTTGGTTGAGCAAGTATCCTTATCTTACATGTGGGCATATAACAATCAACATCTAATGATGCTTGCAATTATAACAAGGTAAAGAAAATTAAATATGAAACATAATATCTAATACAAGAAAATTATATCTAATGAATAAATCATACAAGGAACTATACGGCAACAAAATCAAAATTTTCTTGAAGGTAGCCCTCGAAGCACACATCAAATACACTCTTGTAATATTTTTGTCATTATTTGTGTGTGCTTGAGAAGAAATATCTGGACACGAGAATCCAATATCATTAACTCAAACTTCTTCAATTTTACTTCATATATATACCTATAAATGGAAAAAAGAAAAAAAAAACTTGCAATCAATAGGAACATTTTTAAAAATTAAAAAAAGATAAGTCATGTAATATTAAGTAACTATAGCATATGTCCTCTAGATAACAAGATTTAGAAGTAGGTTAATTACTTACAACATAAAAGCTTGTATAATGAAAATGTTGAACGAATCACCATTACAAAATTGAGTCAAATTTGCTCGACTACTAATGGTCGCAAAACCATCACTCTTGTAATTAAACAATCTTTTTGGTAGAGGGATGGAGAACTCACAACAGTCTGGTTCAAATAACTCCAATATCTCATATAACTCTAACACATCACCATGAAGCTCCTCTAAAATACCCGTCCTGGCCAAAGGACATATAGGAAGAGTATGTTCCTCGCGTGGAGCCGTACCAGATTTTTTTTGATTACCCTTATCCATAGTTGTTTTGTCATGAGAGAATAAATGGTTCCTATATTCAAGGAATTAAAGAATTACTTATTGATCTATTTTGTAATTGTTTTGCAACAAAGAAATAAACAATAGGGGGTTATTTTTAATTTTAAAAGATAACTGGTCTTTTTTGTAATGAAAAAAACACTTTTGTTTGTTAAGGCTACAAAAATTAGATATGATATCAATACTTTATTTGGATGGGCGATTTGTAAATGTTGCACCACAATAAGATGGGCTTTCAAAACTAATTGATCATTCAAGTGTTTCATTTCTTTCATTAAATAGTCCAACACCATGTAATCCTCCTTCATGTTTAGACTTGGGAAGTCCTAAGTGATCAACATTTGTCAAGTAAGGAGTGAAGAATTCCAACACTTCTTCATTGGTTACTTCTTTAATTATGCTTCCTTCAGGATGCCCACGATTCTTCATTTTAGATTCCAAGCTTCCCATATATCTTAGAAATGGCCACATGTATCGTAAAAATACCGGAGCACATATAGGTTCTAGAAATATTTAGAAGTGTTCCAATAATATCATCACAATTTTTTTTCTCGATATTCATTACATATAGAAAATGTCTAATAGTTAAATCCTTCCAATAGGGGAGTTCCCAAAAAAATAGATTCTTTTTCCACAATCTATTTTTTATCAGTTTGTACGATTTTTCAAAAACTGAATTCAAGTCTTTCACTTTCTCATACACTAAAACCACTCAACAGTAAACATAAAACCCTGATCTCAATATGGCCATTGAAAGATTTTTGTAGTTTACGGTAAAAATGGTTAATGTGAAGAAACCTTCGAAAATCCGAGAAAATATTTTTCTTGAAGTTTGGCAATCGAGGATAACTGTATCCTCTTCACATGTTGGAAAAGTTTTAGAACATTTCATTAGACATCCATATAACTTTCCATAAGTGGACAAATCATTGATTGTGCAATACAACATAGCATGCAACCTGGAGTTTTTTTATAGGTGTTCATATCGTAAGTAGAAACACCTTTGCTTAACAACAAACTTAAATAATCGATGAAGAAAGATAAACATTGACATCGTTGCTTAACTTCTTTGGACCAAAAACTAGAAGATAAAGCATAATATACATTTATTTTATCGACAACCATGGTGGCAAGTTATAAATTATCAATAAAACAGGCCAAGTGTTATGTTGACTACTTAGAGTGTCGTGTGGATTCATACCATATGTGCATAAGCCAAGTCTCAGATTTCTGTATTCATTCCCAACTTCTTGATAATTTAGATTGATTTACTTCCATTTTGGATCATCATCTACATGTATTAAAAATTCAACCTTTTTTCGATTTTGGCATGCCATGCCAAATGTTTAGAATCTTTTGCATTTGAAATTAATTTATTATAAACCTGGGTATTATCGGAAATACCATAAAATATTGGATGGTGTTCGATTCTTTTCACTTCAGTGACAGCAGAAGCATTCACCATTTTCTTGCACCGTGAAAGATGGCATCTTGGACATTCATCAAAACTCTCATACTTGTGGTACAAGATACAATCATTTGGGCATGCATGAGTATTCCGAATTTTCGCTCCCATAGGGCACATTAATTTTCTAGCTTCATAGTTCGTTAAAGGAAGCATGTTCCCATGAAACAATTTTCTCAAGAGCTTCTAATAATCCTATGAAACTCGCATTAGTCCATCCATGCTTACACCTCAAGTGAAATAATTTCAACTTGGAAGAAAACTTGAAGAATGTTAAACTAGGATACAAATGAAGCTTAGCCCCAGCCATTAAACTTTCATATGCTTTCGGTTGACAATCAAAATTATCTTGAACATCGGTCACCTGATCATTGACTCGATCATCTTCAAATTCGTCGCATTCACTATCATCCGCATGGTTTGAAGCATCTTCTCTATGAGCACCTATATTACTAATACTGGCAATTTCATCTTCTCTTCAAATTTATAGAATATGCTTGAAAAGCAGTGCCATCACCTTCTACACAAACCTCTCCATGAAGTGTCAAGATATTATAATTATCTCAGAATCTTCATTTGAACTAATGATGTGCATAAATCTTATATACATCAGTTTCCTTATGTTGCGACAAACTGAACAAGGGCACAAAATTCTATCACCTTCTTGTTGTTTTTGAGACACAACGACTTTTGCAATGAATTCATTTACTCTTGCCAAATATTGTAGTAGAGCCTGTTTGGACTAGCATTCGTTAGAATTCTTAATTCTGATATTCAGAATTTTGGGGTATTCAGAATTATGTGAATAGTAAGAATTCTTTTTTGTTATAGGATTCACAATCCTTTACTTTTTTACTGTAGATGTCAAATCATGTCTGAAAAGTGGGTGATAATGTATTATTATATTATATTTGATGTCAAATCATATCTGAAAAGTGAATGATAGTATATTAAATATTATATTTAATAATATTTAATTATTTAATTGTAAGATATTATTGTTTGAGTATTTGATTTTTTAGTTAAATAAACAAGTATTCGGAATTGCGAATCACGAATCCAGAATTCGGGATCCTAGCCCAAACAGTGTTTCACAGTCCATACATCTACCGTTTCTTGGGCACATCCACTCAGTAACTCTAATTGATCAAGGTTTAAGTCATGCTTGCTCTTCAATACTCAAAAATAAATTCCTACAAAACAAGAAAGGCATAATCTCATCTAGTATATATGAAATAACTTAGATTGTGATTAATGCACTTTTACGCTACAAATATATTCTAAAATATGCTCGAATAAGTGTAAAATTACATTCTATCAGTTAAGAATTAATAAATTATTATTCAAACAAACTAATTGACTAATTTAAATGATTGTCTTATTTTCTTAAGTTAGTCTCTTAGAATTTCAACTATTAAATAACTTATAACTAATATCGTGATTATTTGAAATGTTTTTAGTTTACTTTAAAATGTTTTGTTAAAACAAAGATTCACTTATTCTGTTATGATATATTTTCTCATATGTTTTCATAAATATTAAAAAAAAAAAAAAGTATTTCGACAACTTGTCATTCAATTAGGGATGGCAATGGGGGCGGGTGGGGGGTTGTCTATCCCCGCCCCCGTTCACGCTTGAAAAAGTTATCCTCCTCCTCGCCCTGGCCCCGTCCCCGTGAATATATTAATTGCCCCCGTCCTTGTCCGCAATACCCAATCACCTGTCGCCGTCTGTATACCCAATTCGTACCCGCTTGTACCTGCCTACATTTTTTAAATTAAAAAATTTTAAAAAAAAATTTACGGAGTTTGATTTTTTGATCTACTTAAATATAAAAAAAATTAAAAGAAAATTCAAATAAAATGACAAATATTTAGTCTATTACATTTAATAAATGGTTCAAAATATATATAAAAAAAATACTTAAATAATAATATATGCGGGTTTGAAACGGGTCTCAAACGGAAACGGGTAACCGCGGGTACCCGGCGGGGGAACATTATCCCCATTCCCGTACCCGCCCCCGCAAAAACCCGAAATTCCATACCCGCCTCCATCTTCATCCCCGCTTAAAGCGAGTAATTCTCATCCCCGTCGGGGTGTGGACGGGCAAGTCCTCATTTTAACTGAGTTTATTGACATCCCCGCATTCAATTTACAATCGAGAAACGGAGTGGTTCCATAAAAAGAATGTAGTCACTTAATTAAAGAGTTTCTCATGTCAAGGTTCATAGCAAGCGACCAATTGATAAACAAAAGCGAAAAACTAAACCAACGTTTGAGAGAGAAAAGTAAAATCTAGTCCTGGTTTAAGGGGTGTAAAAATCAAAATCAGAATTGAAGATCTGAATATAGAGTTATGAAAAATTAAACATAGCAAGTAACGAAGCTCGGGCCCTCGATTGAAATTTTTCGAAAATTCAAACAAGAGAACTCAAAACAAGCAAATGAAAACAAATCATTTTTTGGGACTATTAGTCTAATAACAAGGTAATAGGAATAGCAGTGAGCTTGGGTTTGGGTACCTGTCAGATGCCCGACTTTATGGGTACAATGGCATGTGAATTATGATCGGGTTGCGCGGCTGTGCCCCATTACCAATCTTCATCATACTCAATTAACATGGACTCTCTGTTATTTTAGGTAGAAACATAAAACTTATACATCGTTTTTAATTTTACTTAAAAGTGTAATGCAACTAATAGTGATTTTTCAGGAAAAAGGAAAATTAGAATTCTGTCCTACTCTAACATGGCAGTCAAGTTACATATTTATTTATTTATTCATTCTGGTTAGTCAAATTTGTGTAAATTTCTAGTTTCTTCTTGCCACTTGTCTCTTTCTACCATGTAACAAACTTCCCAATATATATAACAAAATTCACACTAATTTAATCAATCATTGTGTACATTCCCAGGAGTAAAGTTGAAGTTGGCATGCCATTGAGATTATTAATAGGGATGACCTTATCATTTGACCGCTTAAAACTTTATTTTAATCCTAAAGTGTCTTAACAATTAATTACCCAAGTAATAAACACTAAGCTTGACATGTACGTAGTAATTGATAAAATCTATTGCTTGGCTTTTACATGTTTTAATTTAACATATTAAATGTTTGAATTCAGTATTTTAACATTCACTCTATGAACGTTGTAACAGTTAATTATGATTAGGCTAGCTAACATGTAGCTGTCAATCGCTCTGCATAGAGAGAATCATCTATTTGTTTATTTCACAATTAAGACAATCAATTAGCACATGCCTTATTAAATTTATTATACTCGAACATTATTTAGATCGAAAAGTACTAAATCCAATAGTTCAAGCAACTTGTACATGGTACATAGTACATGGTACACACACTTGGTGATTGATGATGGCAATAAGCCCAGCTAAGCTAAAATGTCTTCAAAGCCCACATTCACTTCAAAATCAATCATATCAACCTGCTACTGCACACCTTGTTCATTATCCTTGCCAAAAATAATAATAAATTAATATTAAGACATCAATTTCACTTTTTATACATGTTGATGTAATAGGCCCTCTTAAATGTAGTCCACAGGGCAATGTTTTCAATATGAAATATATGAATATTTAAATATGAAATATATGCAGTCATAGTGTGAGGGGCCATTATCAAATAATGGCCTGGAACATATGGTAGTTATTGGTTTGGGCCCACGTAACTTGGGGCAGATGATGGATATGGGCCCTATGACAATTTGGATTGAATGGAGTTTAACTACCTATCTCAGCCCAAAAGCGCGTTGATATTAAAGGGCCGATTTGGATGTGATACCCAAGAGCCTCTGACCACTTCCTTCCAAGATGATCAAACTAAACAACACTATACATTGAACCTCAATTTCTTAAACTTAATCTAGTTTTTTTTTTGTTGTTGTTTTTTTGGTATGTCTTCAATAATTTTATCAAGACCTTTTCTTATAATTCATAAACTATTTGGGTTTATGACATTTTAGAGTTTTGATTGCATCCAATATTTCACGTGGAATTTTTATGTACCAAATGCATGTGACTTGTTTAATAACAGCGAAATACAATTTAAAAAGAAAATCCGTTTTTTTTGCAATGATGGTCAAACAAAGATTTGGGAAATCATCAAAAAAAAGTTCTTTTTCCCTCTCTTTTAATGCCTCTTTTGCTTTTACTTCCAAGAGAAAAAAAGGGTAGAATATCAACTTATAACCATTTTCACTTGAAAAGATGCACCCCTACTTTATAGTTTATTATACCAAGTTAAGTACAATAAATTTTTGTGCCTCCAATATGAATTATATGTCATGTCAATTTGGTTGGCGCCTAGTCATGTGTCATACAAAAAGATTCAGAGCACAGATTTTCTTGGATTGGGTGGTCACTACTATTCTATCCTACTACAACTTTATGCTATTTACCTTTTTCTTCATTTACCACATAAACAGTTGAAGACGAGTTTTAATTTAAGTTCTCATCCTTTGTAATGTCACCTGAAAACTGCATAGTGTTTCAAGATTGTTAATTATTGCCATTAAGCTGGCCTTGAAAATTCATGAAGTGATCGTGTTAATCTCAAGTGATTGTGTATAAAGAATTAATATTTTGTTTTTGTCTTGTTCTTGGGGTAGTTTTCAGCTTATTTCTTCAACATTTGTTTTTGACCCTTTCTCTTTTTCTTTTTAATCCTTTCTTTCCCCCTTTATGTCTAAAGTGGACCGGTTACATGAATTTGTGCTGGTTTGACCAACTATGAGACAAATAAGGTGTCATTTTGAAAGTGTTTAGTTTAAGAACTATATGTAAATGAATAAATACATGTGAATTGTGAAACCGTGATTTTAATATAGCATGTTGAATATTTTATAAATTTGTTAGAGAATTATTATAAGTTTATAACACATGTCCGATTTCACTTTCTAAATAACGACAATTTTACTAAATTAAACAATAGAAATTGTACAATATTCGTTCGTTAACACCAACTAAAGACACACACACTAAACTTTTTTTGTTTTGTTTTAGGGTCACAAATTTGATTTTCTTGATATGGTGTGCAAACTTGTTTAAAACCAATTGTGAAACCGAGGCTGTGCACATTGATTAGATTTTAAATTTGAAATCCTTATGTATGAAGATAAACACGTTAAGACCTATAAAGACTAGACTACTTTAGGTGGTGCATGTACATGTGAAATTGTAGCCACAAAAGAGAGACTATAGAGAGAGAGATCCCACAATTTTTCCTTGGATTGTTACTTCAAAAAGGGAAAAGCCAAAAGTGGGTGGGATTTCGCAATTGAACACTCATATGCAGTGCTAATCTCGAATATTCCCTTTAATGTATTGTTATTTTTTTCACTATAACTAGATTATTTTCTTTATTTCGTTCCTCTTCCATCATTTGGAATTTTGGATTAAATAAATAATAAATTGTAATATAGTTGGGAAATGTTTCTTTTTTGTTCTACTACCTGCATTAATAAAAACGTTAGAATATAAACATACAGCATATTGATATTTAGCGATTAAGTAGAATTTTTTGTAATGGTGTCAACATCATAGTAACACAACAACAAAATAATTAGCTCAAATACTGATAAGATGTTGACACAATAACAATACAAATACAATAGGATCATACTCGTGTAAAATTGATGATGACACAATTAGAATGAACAATAACTATTAGTTCCATATTTGTTCATGTAATATTATCGTGTCAATATCAAGAATCGTCACTTTATAGATGTGTTAATTTATATATATGGAATTAGGAATTGTAACTTTTACTCAATTTTCCACCAATGTGAGGTTTGGCCAATTTCGTTTTCTTCAATGACTTGTCATTTCATCTTTCAAAGCCGTTTTGAGGTTGGTTTATGTACTTAATATATTGTGGCAGACACTAAAATATTTTGTGCATGAACCTAAGATTCGTATAGCGTCAAACCGATTTTGCTTGGTGGAAATTGGAAACCCAACTCAGATTGCACTCTCAAATTCTCGGAATCTTTGTTTTCTTTTCTTTTTTATTTTATTTTTATCGAAAATAAAATGATCAAAGTTTAGAGTATCTCGGTGTGCAACACAGAAAATTGCCCTACTGTTTGAGTTGGGCCTGTCAAGTGCTAAATCCTGCTATAATAACTAGCCCAATTCTTACCTGTTTTGTTGGATTAAGAGCCTAAGAATAAATAAATATATCTTAAAATTTTATAGGATCACACAATGATTCGTGCATTTAAACAAAATGACCAATTCTACACCTGAGTTTTTTCGGTGGCACCTGTAAAATCTTTTTTTTTACAGAAATATCATTTAATAAAATATTATATATACACTTATAAAATTCAAACACATCCTTATCTCAATTGTTAAGCACATCCATACAAAAAACCAAAATTGTTGATAATACTCACAAAATATATATATATATATATATATATATATATAATTTAATTATATAACAATATTTTTCAATTACTCACCGTATTCAAAAAAATCTTTATCTCCATTCTTCTCTATTTTGTAAACCCTCTTTTTTTAACCACAACAAATAATCAACAATGCATGAGTATTTCTTCATTTTTGCCCAATTAATTTTTTCTTTTGTTTACACATTCAAATTATTAAATCTGGTTTGCATTTTGAAAAAACTATTCCCGGACCCGTTCGGCCAAAAGTAGCTGAAATTATTAACAAATTTTGACCTTTAGTTGCCGAAATTTCTTTAAAAAAATATGCAATTAATTTTACATCAGTCATATAGAAACCGATGTAGAAAATAGTTCTACATCGGTTTCTAAATCGATGTCGAAATTAAAAGGTTGATTGTCTACGTCGGTTTTTATAAAACCGATATAGAAAGTAGTAAACAAAGAAAAAGCTTTCGGGGACCACTGGCCGAAATATTGAACAAACTTCGATCAAATATGACTGAAATATTGACATTTGTTCAATAGACCAGAGCTGAATTCAAAGTTAATTCGGCCAATATAAACCAATTTTTCTCCGAACCACAAATTTAAAAAAATAAAAGAGAAAAAGAAATTGACATCCCAACACATTTTTCATATTAATAACAACGTAAACTCAATATAAAAGCAATATAATACAAGAGTCACATAAAACATCAAAGTAAATACAAAGTTTGAATTTTAAAAATAACACAAAAATGGAAGAAACAACATATCGTGGGGTCGACGATTAGGGGTGTGCAAAACCAAACCGAAATCGCATTAGTTAGGTGCAGTGCGGTGCGATTGTTAATAGTGCGGTTTGCGGAGTTCGATTCGATTTCAATTTTTTTTTTTTCATATTTTTGGTTTTTGATTTGCGATACGGTGCGGTTTGAACCGAATCACGATTTTGTGAACCAAAAACGCACCGAACTGATGAGTTCAGTGTGGTGTGGTGCGATTTTTCTTTCCAAGGATCGTGTTCGGATCGATTTTGATTTTTAACTTTACAAATTATCGGTTCTCGATTTTGTGATTCGGTGCAGTTTTGAACCATACCGCGAATTTTCTCACCCCTATCAGCGATAGGTGACCGAAGAAATCGACGAGTTGTGATGGACGACGGTCATGATGACTTCACAATTTCGCGGTGCACCCGTAGATTTGTGCCTTTCCGTCGATTTTTCACTTTTTGTTTTGTTTTGTTTATTTTTGAGAAAAATATGTTTGGTTAGAAAATGGGTAAAATTGAAATAAAGTTTATTTTGAGAATGATACTTTAGATAATCCACCTCAAGTTTATATAGCAAAAATGTGTGTGTGTGTGCGTAGATACGCACACATATAATGGTGCATTTAGATTCGGGTGGGGATAGAACATCCATTAAACTGTACACCCCGAAGTACCTTACAACTAGACGTGTTGAACCGGTTAATAACCGGCCAGTTTATTAACCGGTTCAACACTAACCGTAACCTAACCGACGGAGAACCGATTAAGGTACGGTTAAACCAATTAACCGCCAATTTTATTTAAAGGAGAGCAGTTGATCGACTGAAGGACAGAGACTCTAGGTTTTGCGAAGGGCAGTCAATCGACTGAAACTCTGTCGATCGTTTTTTTTTTGTTGTTGAAAAAAATAAGTTTAAAAAAAGAACTTGATTTTAATTCTAATATTAGAAGTTGAAATTAAATTTTAACTTTTAACATTAGAATTAAGTTGCTTACGTATCCTCAAAAAGAAATAAAAGTTCACGTAGTTCGATTTTTATTTTTATTTTTTTTGGAAAAAAAATAAGTTTAAAAAAAAGGACTTGATTTTAATTCTAATATTAGAAGTTAAAATTAGATTTTAACTTTTAATATTAGAATTAACTTACCTACGTATCCTTGTAAAGGAATCAAAGTCCACGTAGTTCTTATACTTACCTCACTTACCTACTTACCTATTCGTCGTTGTCGTTGCTTCCTGAAGTGGTATCGTAATAGTCGCTCTCTTCATCTTCATCCAATTCCATATCTTGTTCTCATTTCTCGGCTTTGACCCAATCATTCATCAACATTTGATTTTCAAGATTTTTGGGTAACAGCACCGACCGGCTTTTATCTAACACAAAGCCTCCCGTGCTGAAGGCCTGTTCAACAGAAACTGTTGAAACAGGCACGACGAGAACCTCCTTGGCAATCCTAGAGAGTGTAGAAAAAATACTGGCCATTTTCGACCAAAACTGAACAAGATCGTTAGTAATACCATCGGGCTTTTTTGGAACCGAACTCGGTTCAAAAGCCCCTAAATAACTATCTAATTCCATTGATCGACTAGCACTAGCCCGTTGCCGTTTTCGCTTAGTATCCTCAAGTAACCTCGTATATGGGGCTAGAGCTTGTCGAGGGTCGTTGGATCTTGTATTAGAAGTTGTGGGGAAGGGGAATGGGACACATTAACATCACTAGAAGATTCATTGTAATTTTTAAAAAGTAAACTTAAAGATTGATGTGCTTGGTGAGCAGCACTAAGAGGGCTAGAAATTTTAATATCTAAAACTTTTAAAAAAGGTACTAATGCATCGTAATAAACTGTAAGTAAATTTTGTAAACCCTCCATCCGATAATTCGGGTCTAAAACTTTTGCAATCAAAAAAACATCGGGAATTTATAGAAAATATTTGACCCATTTACTCAACATACTAGCAATACATTCACCTAATTCAAAATTATCGAGTAAAGCAGTACTAACAAGTACAATTTGAATACATTGATCAACAAGTAGTGTGAAGGTAGGATAATAAACACCGGATAAAGTCACGGTGGCGTCGTTAAATTTTTTTAAAAGGGACATCATATTATAACAATCATCCCACATATGCGAAAACAAAACAAAACAAAATCGACATCTTGATTATTAAAAAATGCACACAGTGCATCTCTATATTCAAAAGAATCATTAAGCAGTTTATAAGTAGAGTTCCAACAATTTGGCACATCAATTGCAATTTTTTTTTGGATGCAAATCATTGGTTCGGCAATATTTCGCCATTTTTTTTTGAACTGAATCGTTTTTAAGTAGAAAATATATCGCACTCCTAATCGGTTGAATCTTAGATTTAAAAAGACTTAAACCATCTTGAACACATAAATCCAAAATATGACAAATGCATCTAACATGAAAATTCTTTCCTCCAATAGCGGGTTGACAAAAAGCTTTTAACATATCTAAACTAGCCGTATTAGCGGCGGCATTATCAAATGAAATTGAGAAATTTCTGTTACCTAAATGATACTCAGACAAAACAGTGGCTATTTTGCGCGAAATATTCACCACGGTATGTTGAATATCAAACTCTATATATTCAATTAAATATTTTTGAAAAGTCCAAGAATTATCAATCCAATGGAAAGTAATTTCTATATAATTATGATTATGAAAGGAATTTGTCCAAATATCTGAACATAGAGACACTATGAGACAAACTTTCAAATATTGAAATTAAATTCAACTTATACCCACCAGCCACTTTTTCAACATCGCGAGTCAATTTATTTCGTGAAATCCTAGTGCTAGATGGATTAAATGCACCCCTAATATAATCTTCATAATGATTACTATGCACATGATTAAAAGGAAGACCTAAAACGGAAACAAAGTTTGCAAGAAACTTTCTATGACCACTTTCAGTATATTGAAATAAACTAGAAGAACTCGTAGACGAAGATGAGAAGTTTAGTCGTGTTTAAGAGCTTTTCACGCCGTATTTGTCGGGATACTTCTTCTCCATGTGGTATTTGAGCGACCCGTAGCCTCTATTACTTTTAGAACCAAAGTCGTAATGAGTCGAGTAATAATTCCATTTTGCCCGAGACTCGCCATTGATCGTCTTTGTTGTGAAATACAATAGGAATATGGGGGGTTGAGATTCCCTCAGTTTCGATCGAGGCGGTGGCATATCACCCGCCGCTTCCTCCTCATCTTCATCAAAATTGACGGCGGTCGGCGGTTCGAACTCGTCGAAGCTAGGTAATTCTTCCTCAAAATTGGTTTGAGGTTGCGAACCGAAGTTGATTTGATTATATAGGTTCTCAATTTCTTCCGCCTTCATCTCGTCGGAAACATAATCTCCGGCAATGACCGAAGACTCTCGTCGAGATCCTCGACCTCGACGAGAAGAGGTTGGAGTGTTGGTAATGACATTACGAGAAGAGCTTGTCATAGTAAAATTAATCAAAAAAGAATTAAGAAGAATAAAATATTATTGATATTGTTTTTGCACAAATTCGCAACTTGACTTGAAACTTGAAAATATAAGAGAAGAAGAATAATAAGTAGAGAAGAATTGGTGTAAGGATTGGTGTTGGAGAGTGGGGTATTTATAGGCGTCAAATCTATTAAAAGAAATTCAAAAAGTAGCCGTTAAACTTTCCGGTTATCGGCGGTTAAACCGGTTAACCACCAATGACTACTTTTTTTTTAAATTACAGCCGTTGGTCTTCAACGGCTAGTTGATCTCAGTCGTTGATTTCTTGCGAAGGGCAGTCGATCGACAGAAAAGCAGCCGATCGCTTTTTTTAATCCGGTTAACCAGTAGTTACGGTTAGTTGGTCAGGTTAGCCGTAACCTAACATCCGGCCACCGGTTGACGGTTACGATTTTAACCTTGACCGCTGATCAACGGTTAACCGTAACCAGTCAACCGATTATTAACCGGTGGTTATCCAAAATTGGTTCAACACCTCTACTTACAACATACACTTGTACTAAAAATTCACTAAAATTAATCAATTTAAATACAAAAAGTTCGTCAGTATTCATACTAAAGTCCATCCTTTTAAATATAAAAGTTAATAACTTTAACATACATATTTGATTATATACACATAAATTTATTAATTTGAACTTAAAAATTCACCAATATATATATATATATATATATATATGCAAAATCCTCTTATCCTATGTGTATGCTTCCCATGCTTCGTTAGCTTTGGAAAAAAAATTGGTGCTTCGGTGTCATCCGAGCCTAATATTAACTAATTTAGTATTTTTTCTTTTTATATATTTACCTACTTTAATACTTTCCTAATATTATATTTTGCCTAATCCAATATTTTTCTTTTATTACATCTTACGTACTATAATACTTTCTTTAACATATTTTATCCAATTCAGTATCTTACTTTTATTCTTCTAATATAAAAATATAAAAAATTTATATCTAATTAGAAAAAATATATATGTTGGATTAATTTTTATTTACAATAAATTTTGAAATAATTTTATTATAATTCTAAATATTGATATAAGAAGAATATGAGTTATATAAAGTTATTACAAAAGGGAAATAAATATAAAAATATAAACTTAAAAGTTTTTTTATCTAATCCCAATATAATAAATTGAAATTAATATTAAAAATATATATGAAAAACTATTGTTACACCAAACAAAAAAGAAAAATAAAGTGAAACAAAAAAGATAACGCAATACTATTACTAATACTAATACTGTTGAGGAATTTATTCTTGACAATAATTCCTATTTTGTTATTTGCCTTTCTTGGTCACAAAATAAGTTAGAAAAATAGATTTAGGACTTTATTTGTCTCCTAGTTGATGTACAAGACTGTATTTAGTTTCCTAGATTATGTTTATGATTTTTTTTACTTGTTTACCAAGTTTAGGATTCTAGAATTGTCTAATTAAGACAAGAGAATCTTAAAACTTGAGAGGACTTTTGGACGCACGGAATTTTGGAAGCAAAAGACGCACGACACAACGCAAGACGCACAACAAGGAAAGAAGAAGAAAACTACTTGGAGCCATTGTTCTAAATCAACAAGCTATTCGAAGTTGCGTGACCAACGGAGAAGAGCTTTTCAACCTAGGCGACAAGTATTTAGTATCAAGTTTTTGATATTTTAGTTTTCATATATTACTTAATATTTTTGTATTGATCGAACAAGATAGTAATATAGTTTTTGGGTTTGTACACCCAAGTTCACAAGTATTTTACTTGTGAACTGAATTTTATTTGCCGTGTTCATAATTTAATTTCCGCTGCATAATTTTTGATTAACTCTGGTTGATGTTGTTAACCAGTGTTGGCTAACATTGACAAACAACATCACAAACTGAGACTTATTTTAAAACCATAGACCTTCAAATTTTACAATTGGCATCTAGAGCGGGTTACTTAACCTTTTAAGTACTGATCCTTATTTTTAGGTACTATGGATGCTCAAGGCAACCCAAAGCCTCCGATCCTCAATGGGGATAACTATTCCCTCTGGAAACAAAGAATGCGGTGGCACTTAAAGAGCATTGATGAGCGTGCATGGAGAACCGTCCTCGTTGGATGAGAAAAGCCACGTATCACTGATGGTGAAGGCGATACCATCCCTAAAAAGGAGGTAGACTGGACTGCTGACGAAATGGCTGCTGCGAATTGGAATTCCAAATGCATCAACACCTTGTGTGGTTTTGTAGATGCAAGTTATTATAGAGTCATCAAAATTTGCGAGTCAGCAAAGGATGCATGGGATGTACTCCAAAGTGTGTGTGAAGGAACTCAGAGTGTAAACAAATCAAGGCTGAGAATGTTGATGTCCACCTTCGAGGCAATGAGAATAGATGAGAAGGAGTCTATCATGGACTACGCCATGAGATTGTCAGATATTACGAGCGAGTGCAAAGAGCTTGGTGAATCAATAACTAACTCCCGTCTTGTAGGAAAATTATTGAGATCTATCTCAAAGGAGTTCAATATGAAGGTGGTTGCCATAAAAGAATCCAAAGATGTTGATGACATAGAGTTCAACATCTTAGTTGGAAACCTCAAGGAATATGAGATGGAACACCTTGGTTCCAACTCAAGAGACAAGAATGTTGCTCTTTCGTCTGATGCTAACTTTCACAATGATGAAGACGATGAGCAATTCGACATGAATGGGATCTTAAAAAGGATGGATTCCACTACTTTAGAGGAAGACGAACTATCCTTCGTGACCTAACGTTTTAATAATTTCCTAAAGAAGAAGAACAACATGGGAGGGTCAAGCACAAAGTCCAGACCACAGGCGTCTACTCCAAAATTCACGGGACGCGCTCTTCCCAGATCTCAGCCCACCTCGTCAATTCCTAATACATCCAGCCCCACGAAACCTCTCAGTGAGGTGCAGTGCCACGAGTGTAAGGGTTGGGGACACTATAAGAATGAGTGTCCCAACACTCTTAGGAAGAAGAGCATGGTCGCTACAGACTTTACTGAGGATGTCAATGATTCCGAGTCAACTGAGTCTGTTCCATCCTTATTCACCAATGTTGTGTGGGATGACGATATCCATGTTGGTATCCTTGAAGACAAAATCGTGTACCTGAATGCCGAAACTACTGATTACTTTGAGGAATACGAGCAACTGAGTATTGAGCACAAGCAGTTGTTTATCAGTTGGGGAAAATATGTACTCAAGGTCAAGGATCTCATGAAGGAAGTAGAAAACCTAACCAATGAGAAGGATGATCAACTCGAAATAATTGTCTGCTTGGAAACATCACTTACCAAGAAGGATGTTGAGCTAGACAAGGTGAGAACCGAGTTGATAAAGGTTCAAGGAACTATCACGGATCTGAACAAAGGCAGGGCAAAGCTCGAAGAAATCCTGGAGACAAGCTTCCCAGAAACCTCAAAGCATGGAATTGGCTATAAACCGATTCAGCTAACACATTCCTCAAGCCAAGAACAAAAATCGACCAAACGACACAAGAAGAGAAGGAGACAGTTCGTGTGCCATCACTATGGTGACCCAGGTCACATTCGGCCTTTCTGCTGGAAAATCATTGGCGAGAGAAGACACTTTCAGAGAACAAGGGTGGCAGCTGAATCCAATGTTGGTTCCCATGTTACCAACTTCAATACCAACACCAGGTTCAAACAAGTGTGGGTCAAGAAAAATAACATCAAGTGCAATATGACCCATACTTCTCTGAAGTCACACGTCCTTAGAGCCTAGTATTTCGATAGTGGATGCTCGAAGCATATTACTGGGTCGGAGGAGTTACTTTCCAACATTGTCAGATTTCAAGGAGGGAAGGTAAGGTACGGTGGAGGCGCAAATGTCCAAATCATTGGTCAAGGAACTCTCCATGTTCCTGGAATGTAACTTTGGAAAATGTGCTGCTGGTAAAAGGATTTACTGTAAATTTGATAAGCATAAGTCAACTGTGCGATGGAGGTTTTAGTGTCAAATTCAACCGTGAAAAGTGTGAATTCTATGAGGATAATAGACCGTGTATTCTCACTAGACAAAAGACTTTAGATAACTGCTACCAAATCCAAAGTGATGCCTTTTGCAAGTTGTCTCAATTGAGTGATGCTGAGGTATGGCATCAAAAGCTCGGACATGTCAACTACAAGATGATGGACAGGTTAGCCAAGGAAGAAGCTTTGTCTGGGCTGCCAAAGCTCAACACCAAGATCATTCCTGTGTGTGAGGCATGCCAGAAAGGAAAGCAGGTAAGGGTGCCACATCCAGTTCAGTAAAGCCTCACTACATCTTCTTGTTTTGAACTCCTTCATATGGATCTCTTGGGACCACTTGAAGTCGAGAGCCTTGGTGGGAAGAGGTACGTTTTAGTTATTGTAGATGATTTTTCTAGGTTTACTTGGGCAGAATTTCTAAAAGAAAAATCTAAAACTTTTGAAGCTTTCAAAAAATTTGTAAAAAGGCTGTGTGTAAGATTTGATGTGAACATTGATAGGATTAGAACTGGTCACGTTAAAGAGTTTGAAAATGCATCCTTCTCTAAATACTGCACTTCGGAGGGCATAAGTCATGAACTTTCTTCACCTATTACTCCACAATGAAATGGCATATCTGAACGCAAAAATAGGACTCTTGCTGAAATGACTAGAACTATGCTCATTTCAAATGGCATAGCAAAACGTTTTTGGACTGAAGTAATGAATACTGCATGTCATATTATAAATAGGGCTTATTTTAGACCAGGGTCATGTGCTACTCCCTATGAGTTGTTGATGGGTAAAAAACTGAACTTGAGTTATTTTCATGTGTTTGGATGTATTTGTTATGTGCTCAATGATAGAAATCATCTAGCTAAACTGGAATCAAAGAGTGATAAATGCATTTTCATGGGTTATTCCCAAAATAGTCATGCATATAGGTTGTTTAACCTTAGAACTCGAAGCATGTTTGAGTCATTAAATGTCAAGTTCGATGATCTAACGAGTGGAGTCAAACCTACAGAGGATAATGATCTGGTTTATGATCAAAATCCTCAAGAATATGTCACTCCTCCTTCAGATGATAGTGCAGGTATTGAAAACAGAGATGCAGGTCCTGAAACCAGAGAGGTGAGTGATGTTGATACCAATGTTGATACTGAGAACTCAACATCAGAACCAACATCAGCTCAAGATGGCGCAGAATCAAATTCTGAATCCGAAGATGAAGATCCAGCTGAACCTATTGACCTTCATCAAAGGGACATCCCGTCCAGAATTCAGAGAAACCATCCCGTGGGCCAAATGATCGGAGATATAGATGAAAGGAGTACAAGAAGACGACAGATAAATTTCAAGGAAATGGTCAGGTATGTCTGTCTGTCTACTAATTGTTCTAAGATTCGTGAATCTTTGTACCTTTCTAAAACAGAGCCCAAGCGTGTGGAGGATGCACTCAAGGATGAGTTCTGGATAAGGGCAATGCAAGAAGAGCTGGAACAATTTTCTAAAAACGACGTTTGGGATTTAGTTCCTCGTCCAGAAAATTCCCACGTGACAGGATCAAAGTGGATATTCAAGAACAAGACTGATGAGGCTGACAACATCGTAAGGAATAAAGCTCGATTGGTTTCACAAGGGTATACACAAATTGAAGGAATCGACTTTGTTGAGACATTTGCCCCTATTGCCCGCATTGAGTTGGTAAGGCTTTTACTTGCTGTTGCTTGTTATATGAAGATTTCATTGCATCAAATGGACATTAAGAGTGCTTTTTTAAATGGAGTCTTAAGTGAAGAAGTGTATGTTGAGCAGCCTAAAGGATTTGTAGATCCTCAAAAACTGAATTTTGTTTTGAAATTAAAAAAGGCTCTTTATGGTTTAAAACAAGCTCCTAGAGCTTTGCATGAAAGGCTAACTCAACATTTGCTTTATCTGAACTTTAGACGAGGGGAAGTTGACAAAACTTTGTTCCTTCTTAAATCCAATAAGCACATCTTAATCGTCCAGATTTATGTGGATGATATTATTTTTGGATCCACTAACGAGCAGATGGTCAAGGAGTTTATCACTCGAATGTCCGACACATTTGAGATGAGCATGGAAGGTAATCTCTCGTACTTTCTCGGTCTTCAAATCAAACAGCTTGATGACGGTATTTTCCTTTTCCAGACTAAATATGCTAAGAACTTAGTCAGAAAGTTTGGGCTAGAAAGTGAAACTCATAAGAAAACCCCACTAGGTAAAACTGTGAAGCTGTCGAGAGATGATGTTGGTAAGGGTGTTGATAACACCATGTATAGAAGCATGATTGGGAGTCTGTTGTATTTGACAGCAAGTAGACCTGATATTATGTATAGTGTGTGTTTGTGTGCTAGATACAAATCTAATCCAAAAGAGTCACATTTGAAAGCCGTTAAAAGAATTATTAGGTACATTGCTGGTACAACTGAACTAGGTGTGTGGTATACAAAAGATACTGGTACTGAACTTGTAGGGTATACTGATTCGGACTGGGTTGGGGATATGGTAGATAGAAAGAGTACTACAGGGGGCTGTTTTTTCTTGGGTAATAACCTAATCTCTTTGTACAGCAAGAAGCAAAATTGTATTTCTCTTTCTATAGCTAAAGACAAGTACATTGCAGCTGGAAGTGCGTGCACACAATTATTGTGGATGAACCAAATGATAGAAGACTATGGTCTGCACAGTAGTATCTTGACTGTGCTGTGTGATAATTCCAGTGCCATTGACATCTCGAAAAATCCAGTTGAACCAAACTTTTGTGCACCCCTTTTTAATAAATTAATTTAAAATCACGTCAGTTTGCTCGCAAGAGTACGAGGTACTTGTAGGGTGATGAGTTTGACTCGAGTCGTATCTCTCGAGGAAACAACTATTCGGACTTTTAGATGTTTTTCTCAATTTACGAACTAGAATAAAATACATGTACATTTGGGGTTTTAAAAGATTTTGAATTGATCATTATAAACTAAAGCAGTAATTAAACTAAGGATAATTAAACTAATTATTCTAAACTATATTATCAACTACACTTGTAAGCTCAGAAACCACTTAATCACAACTCTTTTGCCTTTTAAACATAAGGCCTCATAAAATAAACAATTAGACTCAAGCCTTTACAAGCGCGTAGGCAATGCTAACACAATCACTATACTCACCATCCTTCTTTTTTCTTCTTTTTTTTTTTTTTTTTT
>BMAC01000347.1:988489-1003088 GCA_014905375.1 Phtheirospermum japonicum
AAGCAATAATTAAATTATCAATAAAACGCAACCATGAATTAAACTTAATTAACGAATCTAAGAACATAAACATAAGAAATTATCACTAAGCAATGTATCATATGAATCTAAGAACGAACAACTAACATTAAATCACTTGCATAAATAAACTAAAGTAATCCAATATCCAATATTCAAGCATGAAACGATTAAACTAATTATTAAAACTTAGAATTAACTAAGAAATTAACTAAGCAATTAACTACGAAATTAACTAAGAGTTTAGAGTACTTATTGGAACTAATGACAGCAGTAAAAATCTCCAGCTATTCCGGAGTTGCACATCGATCTTGGGCGAAGATTGAATCCCGAACGCGAATTCAATGTTTTGGACGCGTTGTTCTTCGATCCTTGATCTCTGTCTTCATTTTATCCCCCTTTTATTCTTTTTATGGGGTCATTTCTCCCTCTCTTTTTTTTTCTCGGATGGTGGTCCTTAATATTATTATAAAAATCATAAAATCATAAATTTCTAAAAAAGTTTCCAAAACACTAATAACCAATAAAATACGAACTCCTACCCCACGCTTTTAATGGGTAAGTAGGGGTCGACTCTAAAATAAAATCACTCATGGCTATAGGCATGGATTATTTGGCTATGATTGGCTCATTCGGAATTTATAGTGGCTAAAAATATATGTATATGGCTGGAATAAGGTTTTATATGTGCCTTAACTTCATTTTCAAAGTCGACTACACACAGCGGTTTCAAAGAGATATCAAGACTGAACTTATTCAAGCTCATGCAAAGATGATAATCACTCAGGCTACTCACTGGCTTTTTTCATGAATTTTTTTTTTGAAATGACGCTGTTTTTAAGGTTTTGTGAAATCAATTGCGTCCAAGTACCATTTTACAATATATAAATATAATTTTGAAAAATATTTTTATGCTATTATGCACGCTCAAAAGACGAACACAAATAATCATACATAGTCAACTTCGACAGGCAAGCCATACAAACACAATTATCGCACAGAAATAGCAATTAATCGCACTTAAGCATATAAATATTACAGGCCAAGTATTAAATAAAACTACAAAATTAATTAATACAAATCACACTCGACCACCCCCCTCTCTAAAAATCCCGGCAATCTCCGGATTGCCACAAATACATCCAAAATTCAAAAAGAGGAAGGAAAAAGAAAACATCCCTGAAATAATAGTAGTCGAGACGCTACTCGTCGATTTGTGCAATTTGGCCTTGCTTCAATGTGCGCGATATGAATTGTCCTAAAAAATAAAACAAGCAAAAACAAACAAAATAATAATATTTTTGGATTTTTTATATTTTTCCATTTTTTTTAATAAATAAAGCGTAATAATAAAAATAAAGATACAAGATTAGAACTCGCGGGAATCATCATCCTCGGGGTTCTCGTCGACGTCCATGCTAGGTGTGGGGTATGCCGCCTCAAATCGTTCCTCGAGCTTCGAAATGCGAGCTCGCATCTTCCTTAAGCTCTGACGGTTTTTCTCGTGGTTCGTGTCAATCTTTTCGTTGATGATTTGGAGCTTATCGAACATCTTCAATTGGAATGCCCGGTTTTCTTCGAAAAATTAACCCCGATCGGGATTCAGGCCCGAAGTAGAACGGCGCGCTTGCTCCATATCCATGTCGCCATCGTCGTCGTCCGGTCGAGACGAAGATCCTCCTTTAGTCGAAGACCTCACTCGGGGTGCAGGGTCACGTGTCAATGAAAGTGAAGTAGTCCCGAGTGGATGAAAACCGCTTTCGGCCGGATCGAACCCGATGTGACGGGTGAGGCCGGTAATGTACGGCGCAAAGGAGAGGAGTGGCGTCTTGCTTCCCGGCGTACCCTTAGTAACATTATAGAATCCTTGAAAGATCAAGGGGAAAAGCCGAACTTGACGACCATCTAGAAGACATTGAAGAACGTAGAGCTCGGACTTGGTCGCGTAGGTGGCCTCATTTTTGCATAAAATGATGTGGCCGAGGATCTTGTAGGCGACATAGAGGGCATCATCTTGAATTTTCGAACAAGGAAGTTGCTTGCAATCGCCAGTATTTCCCCCGGTGATCATCCCCCAAAAAGAGGCTAAGTCGAAACCTTGAACTCCTACCGGGTGGTCCCCTTCGGTCGGGAAACCAAATATGTTTCCAAAAATCTCCTCGTTCACAAAAACATCATTTCCACCTAGCCTACATGTGAACGTCTCGTCGTTCCGGATCACCAAAGTAGAGAAAAGTTCGAGCATAAGCTCGCTAAATCCGGGGAGGTGCATTTGGGCGAAGTACCCACAACCAAGGCCAACTACATACCGGGAAAGATCGGTGTGGTGCTCTGAACCATTCGAGGCCTCCTCCACGATTCGATCAACGTTCAAAGTCCTATGAGTTGCAAACCCCCATTTTCTAATACTTTTAAAAACGTCCCCTTCCTTTTTTTCGTAAATTGGGAATGGTGCTTCATATTTCCCCGAGATATCCTTTCGTTTACCAGCTCGAGACATTATCAATAAATACGAAAGCGAACGGGAATGAAAATTCGTGAAAAATAACACTTTTTGTTCTTTGGGGAATTTTGTCAAACACTTGGCGTACGTGTTCAACCAACTAAGTACTCAAGCAATTTTCTGCACCAAAGACTTCCCAACTCAAACAAACAATGATTATATATGTCCCAAGGGAGTTTCAAGCGAAGTACCTCGTCGATTTTCCGTAGAAACGAACGAATTCTCCGAATTTGCCCGAAAGTTGCTTCAAACCCACCTAGCCCGTTTTGGAGAATTGCCTTGTATGTAAGTAGGTTGATCGAATTCTTGGGCAATGTGTTGAGTTTCTGGGTTTTTGAGTGTTGGAGTGCTTAGAAATTTGAAGAAAGTGAGAATTTGTTGAAGGGTGCAAGAAGTTTCAAAATTTTAAGTTGAGAAGAAGAAGGAAGTGAGAAGAGAAAGAGGGAGGGGTTGGCGGTTTTTAAAATAATTTTCTGGGTCATTCCCGCGGGTCAAGTGGATTTGGGTCGGATCAGTCGGGCAAAATCCAAATTTAAACACGTTCTGGGCCAGTTCGGGTTTCGGGTTGACTCTGCGTCGACCGACGCGAGCCCAATCGACGCGACAGAGGCTATTTCTCGGCAGTTGCGTCGACGCCGCATCGACCGACGTGAGCATCCTCAGCGTCGACGCGGGCAGAGTCCTGGGGGACTTTTTCTTCGCTCGTTTGATCAATTCTCCTCGTCCGAGTTCTTCCATCTATTCTAAAAAGATAAAAACCAAAATAAAAAAAATAAATAAAATAAAAATAAAATACAAAAGGATACAAATACTCGGGTTGCCTCCCGAGAAGCGTAAATTTTAACGTCGCTTGCTCGACGCTATTTTGCTCGTTTAATTCCAAACGTACGATGGATCTCCAAACTCTACCGACTCGTGATCGCGATTCATCTTTCTTCCATCATGATAAGGCTTCAGTCTATGCTTGTGAACTTTAAAGGATGATTTTCCGACCTCATCATACAACGTGGCTACTCCATACTCGTCCAATTCATTTATCAAAAATGGTCCGCTCCATGAAGCTCCAAAATCAGCTGGGTCATATTTACTTTTTGATTATACAGCACTACTCTCCAACCTCGTACTGCATGTTTTTAATTTCCCTTGAGCGAACCTCTTTTAATTTCTTCTTATTCCTCGTCCAATCGTTGAGATATGCCTCGCCCTTGTTCATCTTGCGTGAAATTTTTTTGTTAGGGTCGAGGGAATCGTGCCTTGGGCGACTTATTGGTGGCTTCAACTTCAACCTTTATTCAAACTCATGTGCTTTTCTCTCCACATCTAAATCATCTAAAAATTCCTCTACAATATCGCGCATGTTAATACCTAGCAACTCGATCAAGTCTTCTCCACTTAAGTGCATATGATCCTCAAACTCATCGTACTCCTTGATTGAATTGACTCGTTTATCCCCTCCCTCGGTAGAAAATCTGGCGTCGTCCCCGTTGCTCGATATGTTCAAAGTTGCGATTTCTCGTAACTCGTTTACGCATGATGTAATGTGGTCAATGAATGAATCATCCTCTTGCATGATGGGGGAGAGAGTGTTTTGAATATCTCTTAGAGAAAACGTCACTGTTTCGCCCAAAATTGTCATTGTCATCCTCCCTTTATGAACATCAATTAGAGTATGGGAAGTAGGCATGAACGGACGCCCCAATAAAATGGTATGCTCCGTGCTTCCAGTCGGAACTTCTCCAATGTCCATAACCACAAAATCAACCGAGAGTACGAGCTCTCCAACTTGTACTAAAACATCCTCAACTATCCCCAAGGGTCGTCGGGTTGAGCGATCAGCCAACTGTAGTCGCATGGTTGTCGGTTTAAGTGGCCTAAGATCGAATTCTTTATAAAGCGAATGCGGCATTAAGTTTATTCCTGCTCCAAGATCCAACATTCATATTGCTTTCTGCTCATTAGCTAATGAAATAGTGATGCAGAAACTTCCAGGATCGCGTTCCTTGGGTTGCAATGGCTTCTTAAAAATCGCGCTAACTTCCTTCGGTAATGGTACGTATTGATTCGTCGCCAAACGTCGCTCTCTTGAAGCAAGTTCTTTAAAGAATTTTATGTAAGCGGGCACTGTTTTAATTACCTCCAATAGTGGTAGATTTATATTAACATTCTTCAAGAGGTTGTATAGCTCCATGAACCTCTTGTTTTCTTTCGCCAGACGCAACCGGCTCGAAAGAACAGCATCCTTAAATTGCGTCGTTGATTGCTTCGGCAGTGCTGGTTCGTCGTTGCCAAGGGTGTTGTTCAGAATCGTCCCTTGAATGGAACCAAGCACGTATCTATTGGTGGATTTATGTATCCTGTATACTGGTTTAGGAACAATCTCCTCATCCTGGTCCACTATGCCATTGTCAATCTTCTTCCCACTGCGAAGGACATGAACCACTGACGCTTGCTATGGTTGACTTGGTAGCTTGTCCTTCTCCTTACTTGACCTTGCAATGTCAGTTGCTAGTTGGCCCATAGTTCTTTCCATCCTATCCATGTTTTTAGCTAGATCATGCACAACACCGGAAAGATGGTCAATTCCGTTCACCTTCTTCGAGAGTTCATCAATCTTTGCGTTCACCTTTGTAAGTCCCTCTCTATTGCTGATCGTCTCGGACACTTGATTTTGCTGCCAAACCAACAGCTGATCATTTGGTTGAGTCGCATTAGACGCCTTCCCTTGCATATGAAAATTATTTTGTGGCGGCGGCACTGGTGGTGCTTGAGCATATTGTGGTGGGGGATATTGCGGATCAGGTGGCATATAATTCGGACTTCCCGGGCCCCACTTGAAAAGAGGATTATCACGTTGCAGTGTGTACTTCTTTTGATTCGAATAATTTTGGATCGCGTTAACATACTCATGTTGCTTAATGTTGTTTGGACACACATCCGCTGAATGCTGGGGGGATCCACACTGGTTACATGTTACGGCCATCCTTTGTGCAGTGGCCTTGCTAGCTCGCTCGGCTTTCTAAGCAGCTAATTCCTCGTCAAATATCTCCTCACATTTCGCTTTGACTAACTTGCCGTTATCTAAATCAGGATCGGGGATGACAATTTCGTTAACCCTCATTTTACGAGGCCGAGAGTTGGTTTGTCTAGACTTTTCGCTTTGCTTCTCCAACACCCGCCTTGCCTCGGTGGCTGTCAAATCTCCAAAATCTCCTCCCGCTGCTATCTCTACTTCTCGTTTCCCATGGTCCAATAAACCATCGAAGAAAAACTGGTTAGTCATCTCCGGAGAATAGTTGTGGTGGGGGCAAGCTTGCAAAAGAGTCTTGTAACGTTCCCAAGTTTCATGAAATTGCTCTCACTCCAACTGCTCAAAAGTAGCAATTTGCCACCGAAGATGCCCTGTAGTTTGGGCCGAATAGTATTGATTTAAGAATTTCTCACTGATCATATCCCAGTCAGTCAACGAACCAGGCTCTATGGATAGTAACCATGACTTCGCCTTGTCCTTCATGCTGTACGGGAAACAAATCATTTGTACCTCCTTTTGGTTAAGGCCATGAACCACAAATCTTCCAACCTCATCAACAAAATAGTTCAAAAATGCCAAAGGGTCTTCATGAGCACCTCCGTGAAAAGTCGGGAGCAAATTAAGTTAGTGCGGTTTGATCTCCACCTCCCTTGCGGTTGGTCCGAGCACAATTGCTGACCTAAAAGGTATAACCTTTGGTCGCGCCAAATCGCGCTGTCTAGGTGCTCGATCTCCCCTTGGTTCCCTAACTCGGTCATTAGATCTCTTGTAGTAGTGGTCGTCATATGCGTAGTGGTTCTCGTGCTCGTATCTTCTTCCGAAATTGTTTTGCTCGTAACCATGATCTTGATTCGCCAACCACTCGTTCACGTGCCTTTGATTATTAGCATACGCATTATGCTGTAGAAAATCTTCGTTCCTAATTGCCACGTTCTCGATGTTGTGTTGGCGAATAGCGTTGTTGTTCATCTCTTTGTTTGGCCTCATATTCGCCATGTTGGGTTGGTGATTGATCACGTTGTGCTGCTGGTTGACTCCTTCGTTTCTCATGTTTTCCATGTCTTGCTGGTAATTAGCCCAGTAGGCTCGGGGTTGTGGTTGTCCTTGAAAAATGATTGGCTCACTCCCATACCCATTTCGAATCGGGCGTGGAGGTGATCTTGTTGGCGAATCGCCATTTCGAATCGAATGTGCTCCTAACATTGTGTTGGGAACTTGGTCGCAAATAAAATCAGTTGCTGCTGATGAATCGTTCTCGGGAATAAAAACGGGTTTTGGTCTTGGTGGATTTGAACGGTGGATGTTGTCAATGAAAGATGCAAGGTCGCGTTGAAGTGATCGCCTTCCTTGCATAAACTCAACAACACGTCAACGTACCAAATGGAAAAAACCAAGTGCGAAAGTAAAAATAAAAATAAACTAATAAATTAAAGAGAAAATAAAACGAAAAATATCTTTAAATTCCTACTCGTTACTTCCCCGGCAATGGCGCCAAAATCTTGAACCAAACTTTTGTGCACCCCTTTTTAATAAATTAATTTAAAAGCACGTCAGTTTGCTCGCAAGAGTACGAGGTACTTGTAGGGTGATGAGTTTGACTCGAGTCGTATCTCTCGAGGAAACAACTATTCGGACTTTTAGATGTTTTTTTCAATTTATGAACTAGAATAAAATACATGTACATTTGGGGTTTTAAAAGATTTTGAATTGATCATTATAAACTAAAGCAGTAATTAAACTAAGGATAATTAAACTAATTATTCTAAACTATATTATCAACTACGAGCAATAATTAAATTATCAATAAAACGCAACCATGAATTAAACCTAATTAACGAATCTAAGAACATAAACATAAGAAATTATCACTAAGCAATGTATAATATGAATCTAAGAACGAACAACTAACATTAAATCAATCGCATAAATAAACCAAAGTAATCCAATATCCAAGCATGAAACGATTAAACTAATTATTAAAACTTAGAATTAACTAAGCAATTAACTACGAAATTAACTAAGAGTTTAGAGTACTTATTGGAACTAATGAAAGCAGTAAAAATCTCCAGCTATTCCGGAGTTGCACATCGATCTTGGGCGAAGATTGAATCCCGAACGCGAATTCGATGTTTTGGACGCGTTGTTCTTCGATCCTTGATCTCCGTCTTCTCTTTATAAGATGTGAATTTATGTTTATTATAAGCTAAGAAACTCTAGGTAGTCGTCACCCTCTCAAAAAACCGAAATATGGAGAGTATTTATAGATATAACAAGTCTTGGCGTGCACGAAACCCTAAAATTACGAAATTGGGCCATCGCGTCGACGGTGCGTCGATCGACGCAAGCTGTCTCTCAGTGTCGACGCGGCCTGGGTATGCGCGTCGGCTGGACGGGTGCGTCGACTGACGCGATCATGGATCGACGCTTCAGAAAGTTGCGTCGACGCTGCATCGGTCGATGCGTCTAAGATCGATGCTTCAGAAAGTCGCATCGGTTGTGCGTCGATCGTCGCGCATCATGGCTCACGTCGACGCTCGCGTCGATCGATGCGACAGACAGTCCGTCTCAATTTCTCGATCTTTTTGCTACTCGTTCACCGGAAAGCTCGTTCTCCTATTCTTGAACATCGAACTTGGTCTATTACGCGCTGAACTCTTCCGGTTACTTAGCTGTAAGGTGAAAAACAACAAAATATCACCTATTTGCATCAATTATGATTAAAATACGGTAAAATAAGCTGGGATCATAAAAATACGAAATTACGCTTAAATCATCCAACTTATACCAAAAACAAATAGAAAAACGAACTAAAAAGCTAATAAAATAAGGACAAATCTACGTTAATCACCAGTCCAGCATTCTCGAATCAAACACATTGACATAAGGTACCACTTTATTCGAGACTTAATTGAGAGGAAGATTATTAGCCTTGAGCATATTGGAATAGATAATCAGCTTGCTGACATCTTCACTAAGGCATTAGATTTCGAGACCTTCTCTCGTTTGAGAAGAGATCTCGGTATGTGCATTGTCTGAACCAATGTTGGTTTGTGATGTTGTGACACCCAATTTCCACATTAGTCACAACTTCTGTATACTTTTTCATACATTTTTATATTTCTTTTCATACACAATCCTAATGCAATGAGTTTGATTGAAAGTGAGATAAGGTCCTGTGTTGCAATAAAAGTGATGGCAAAAAGAACCAACCTCTTCAATTAGGTGATTGTGGGATTTGCCCGCAGAAACTGGTTTTCTCCCAGGTCCAAAAATAAGAGGTGTTAAACAGCAATTGCTGAAGATTAAAAGATTCAAATCCCTTCAAGGATGAAGAAAATTTGGATACAATTTGATCCAATCTTTAAATTTCACCTTCTTGAGAGATCTTGACGTAGTCATTAACTTGGGTTAAGGGGTAAGCTTCCATTGACTTCACCTAAGGCAATGTTGGTTTATAATGTTATCAGTAATAAAAAGCAACATTGGATCAAGTCACTGAAATCATAATTTGTTTTTGTATATTCTTTTAGGGCATGATTTTTAGGTATCCTATAGGACATTCATACTTTGTGAAGATGCCATCTTGTTGTGCGTATTGTTGCTTGTGTTTTTGTCTATCTTGAAATCTCTTAATTGTGTTTTGAATCTAGCTAACTAAGTGTTTCAGTGGTGTTATAATCGGACGGCTGGACAGGTAATAACGAGTTTAATTTGGAGCGTGAATAATTTATATTGCACAAGATAGGTACTGCTGGGCTGATGGTTCAATATATCCAGCTATCTACTTCGGCCGATTTTGTGTTAAGAGTTGTGAAATTTAAAAAAAAAAAGAATTAAAAAGGAGACAGTGGTATTGGTGTTGTGATCAAGCAGCCTAAACTAAGGGGGAGAGGTGCTGTTTTAGAAGGAAATAAAAATCGTGTTTTTAAAACCCCAAAAAAAATCCGCTGGTGATAAAATTAGGGCTGCTTCCTTTTATTCTTTATTTTCTCTCTCCTTCAATGGTCATTTTTTGAAAGGATAAATACCTGAATCTTTTTTACCATTTGATCATTAACCCTCTGCAAATTAAACCCTCAAGCTTCCTTACTTCTCTCCAATTATCTCAATTTTCTTGTTTTCTCTTGTGTTTATGAGAATTTTGCAGGATGACAAACTCGTCGCTGCCCTCATCTGTTCCAGAGTTGCCGGCAGAATTCTGTCGCCCCGGCAAACAGGTTACTGCATCCTGTCCCAAAGTTGGTGGCTTGGACATACGCGAAGAAATCGGTGGTGGTTCCTCTACCAACCCACCACCGGTAGCAACATCGCCACCACCCTCGCCGGTGCATAATTCTCAGGCTGTTTTGCCAGTTTCATCGCCGATTGACATCGTGTCTGAAGCCCAGGTGTTCCCAGAACATCCAGGGAACGAGATAGACGTTGATAATCCCCCGGATTTAGAGTTTATTGCTGAGACGTTTGGAAGGGTGGGGAACCCTACCTTGAAGAGGTCCCGACGGTTGCGCAACATACCTCCCGGCGTTGTGCCGCCAACTGTACCAAAGAGCAAAGCAGAGCCGCGCCGCAATGTGCCAATTGAGCACATGAATCTTGCGGAGGATGTCACGGTGATGTCCGACCCTGATAATGATGATTACGTCCCTTCACCGGTGGAAGGATTGGTGCCTCCGTTGCCTTCGGCTCCTAATCTGACGGCGAAGAAGACGCCTCGCCGGAAACAGCTTATGAGGTTGGCCGACAAGAGATCTGGCCCGGTGAAAGTCAAGGTTTCTCCAGGTTCCCTTGCGACTGAATATTTTTCCCCTCCATATACTATTTTGGATTTTATCACCAGCGAAGTCACCAGCTCCGCCAGACCGACTTCCGATGTTCCTCCTCCGTCTCCAGTTAGTAAGGATCAACCCGAGCTTGATCCTGGTTTGTTTGAGTATTCCCCTGACTCCTCGTTCGATGTGCCTCTTTGTGACATTCTTACTGCCTTCATAAAGGACAAGAAGAAAAAGAAAGTTGCTGAGGAGGACGATGTTGCCTCTCATGTTGGTTCCCCAATACCAACATCACGTCATTATCCGTCTGTTTCGTCTTCCAGCACTGCCTCTATTCCGATTGCTTCTCGTGCTGCCACGCCGACTTCTTCAGATGCCTCTGCTCACTCCCAGTCCTCCACGGACACTCCTACTCGAACCCCTGAACTTGAGGATATGGTGCCTTTTTCGGAGAAGTTTTTGACTGCCGAAGCTGCAGAATTGTTTGATACATACCGTACCCACCACATGATTGCTGAGCGGAGAGTTCCAGTTGAACTGTTTGAGCGACAAAACTTGATCGCCTACCTTCAGTTTAAAGGTATGTATTCCACAGTTTCCACTGCCATGCCATTTGTCCGGGATGTTATTGTTGAGTTTTATACAAATTTGTTGCCGTCTATTGTCGATCCAAGCTCTGTGAATTATGGCAAAGTGTTTGTGCGTGGTAAAGTGTTTAGTTTCACCCCTGATTTAATTGATGATTTGTTTGGAACTGAGCCATATTGGGGTGATTCTACTGTGGATGATATGGATGAGGTGATTTCATTTTTGTCGGGTGGTATGGTGCATACATGGTTTGAACAGTTGCCGAGAACTAGGCTTTCGTCTCTCTATTCTATTTTGCACAAGGTGGCCATTTTCAATTGGGTTCCCTCCAAGAATACTACATGTGTTACTCGGCCTCAGGCCCAATTTTTGTACAAGCTTGGGAGGGGAATCAAGTACAGTTTCGGGCAGCATGTATTTAATATTGTTACGAAGTTTGCCACCACCAGGTCAGCCGCTTAGTTGTGCTTTCCCTCTTTGATATTCAGCCTGCTTGAGAATCAGGGCTTGGAACTTCATTCTGATGATGTCCTTACTAGGGATGCTGACTGGTTTGCTTTGAGGGGCCAGCATATTACGGGCGCCAGGGTTATTGATCTCCCTTGGCAGGCACCTTTTCAGGGCAATGTTGCTAGTGGTGTTGGGACTGGCCCTCCCAACATTGGTCCCAACATGGTTCTCATTTCCGTGCAGGTTATTAAGGTGCATGTCGCTTGGATTGATGCGCAAATGACCCAGCTGAAGGCACTTCGAGGTTCGCTTTTGGAAGCCCTTTCGCCTTCTGGTCAAAAAGGGGGAGAAAATGTTGGCGACGCAAATAAGGATGTTGAAGATGCTGAAGCTGATACGGTTGCTGCCGAGGCCTTGGCGAGTCTGGCTCGAGACAAGCGAAGGAAGAGGATCCGCTCTCGCAATAAGGCCTTGAAGAAGATGAAGAGAATGCAGGAGAAGAAGAAACGCAAGAATAGACGTGAAGGAACTTCGACATCCCCTCGTCGTTCGAAGAGGGTTCGAAGTCAATAAGTTCCTTTTATTCTGTTTTGTTTTGATAAGTGGTAGATTGATCACTATTTGATCAATGTTGGTTTGTAATGTTGGGTTGATGACTTAATAACATTGTGTGTTTTATTTAGGGGGAGTTAGTTTTTTTCGTTTGATCTTGTTTTTGCGTCTTAGTATTTTATCCAGAAAGGCAAAAGAGGGAGATTGTTGAGAAACTTATTCTTGACAATAATTCCTATTTTGTTATTTGCCTTTCTTAGACACAAAATAAGTTAGGAAACTAGATTTAGGATTTTATTTGTTTCCTAGTTGATGTACAAGACTGTATTTAGTTTTCGAGATTGTGTTTAGGATTTTTTTTTTACTTTTTTTACCAAGTTTAGGATTATAGGATTGTTTATTTAAGACAAGAGAATCTTAAAGTTTGAGAGGACTTTTGGACGCACGGAATTTTGAAAGCAAAAGACGCACGACGCAACGCAAGACGCACAACAAGGAAAGAAGAAGAAAACTACTTGGAGCCATTGTTCTAAATCAACAAGCTATTCGATGTTGCGTGACCAACGGAGAAGAGTTTTTCAACCTAGGCGACAAGTATTTAGTATCAAGTTTTTGATATTTTAGTTTTCATATATTACTTAATATTTTTGTATTGATCGAACAAGGTAGTAATATAATTTTTGGGTTTGTACACTCAAGTTCACAAGTATTTTACTTGTGAACTGAATTTTATTTGTTGTGTTCATAATTTAATTCCCACTGCATAATTTTCGATTAACTCTGGTTGATGTTGTTAACCAGTGTTGGCTAACATTGACAAACAACATCACAAACTGAGACTTATTTTAAAACCATATACCTTCAAATTTTACAAATACTAATAATAAATTATTATGCCAAGAAAAATAAATATTAAGTATATTCTAAATCTTTTTATCTAATTCAAATATAATGCATTGACACATATATATATTATATATCTGCACGAACAAATCGGTATCTTACGCAAAAAAAAAAAATTAAAATAATATTACATATACTACAAGTTAGATGCACGATATTTTTTCAATAGATTTATCAGTGTCTTATAAATTTAATATTTTATATCATATATTCACATGTAACACGCGGGTGTTGTATATTTTACATTTATATTCTAAATCTTTTTATCTAATTCAAATATAATGCATTGATACATATATATTATATTTGCATGAACAGATTAGTATCTTACGAAGAAAAAAAAATTAAAATAATATTACATATACTACAAGTTAGATGCACGATATTTTCTCAATAGAATTATCAATGTCTTATAAACTTAATATTTTATATCACATATTCACATGTAACACGCGGGTGTTGTATATTTTATATTTTTTTCAAACTCAATTTTATGCGGGTTTCTGTTATTATTAAATATTGATTAGACATCGATACAATGCGACACGAGTTGAGAGTATGACCTCCGTTTATATTTTCAAAGTATGTAAGTAATATTATTAACAAATTTAATCTAAACATTAAAATACAAAATAATGTAATAATAATTAATAAGTAGAGATTAGACACGGGTTTAGAATGTGACTTCTTTTGAATTTTTACAAGTATGTAAATAAATTATTAACAAATTGAATCTAAGTATGAAAATAAAAATTTAATAATTATAATAATTAATAAATAAATTAGACATGTACAAGGCAAGAGTTGAGAATACATCATTTGAATTTCTCATTTTACATAAAAATTTGTAATTATCGCAAATATCTTTTGTATTTATCTTTTGATAAACCCCGTGTAATACAAGGGTATTAAACTAGTATATATATATATATATATATATATATATAGTAGTAATTTTAATTAAAAAAAATAAAAAATATATATGCTGACGGGCAAGCCGTCAGCAATTTATTTAAAATATAATTTATAATATTATAATTATAATACATATAAAATAATATTATATATTTATAATTTAATTAATTATTTATAAATATAATATAATATAAATTATACATTTATAAATATAATATATTAATTATATATTTATAAATAATATTATATATTTATAATAATAATATATTATTATTTATATACAATATATAATAATATATATTTCAAATAATATATATTATAATTATTTATAATAATATATTTATATATATATATATATATATATATATATATATATATATATATTTATTATAAATATATTTATAATAATATTATGCATTTATATATTATTATTCATAAATATAATCTACATTTATAAATATAATAATTATATATTTATAATAATAATATATTATTATTTATATACAATATATAATAAATATATATTTATAATTATTTATAAATAATTATATTTATAATATATATATTTATTTATTTATTATAAATATATTTATAATAATATTATGCATTTTATATTATTATTCATAAATATAATCTACATTTATAAATATAATATAATTAATTATAATTATAATTTATAACTTAATTTATATCTAATATATATTAAAAGTATATAATCTTTCACATGTAATCGACTTGGCGAGACGGTAACACCACTCCTCTATTTGCAAGAGGTCTGGGGTTCGAATCCCACCCATGCCACATGTGGGGAATTAAATTAACACAGGTTGGGTTGTGGGTTGGGTTGCTGGGGCTGGGCTAGGCCCGCCCAAT
>BMAC01000347.1:1014035-1027463 GCA_014905375.1 Phtheirospermum japonicum
ACTTACATTGGGGCTGCGGACGGGCGGCGAGGGCGGTGAGCGGTGGGTGGCGAAGGCTGAGGTGGAGCGGCGACCGCTGGGGTGGGGCTGGAGCGGCTGGGGCTTGGGTGGCGACGGCTGGGGCTGGGGCTGGGCGAGACACTTGGCGGCGGCTGGACGCGGTGGAGGGGGAAAGAAGGAAAGAAGAGAAGGAGAAAAAGTGAGGCGGGGAAGGGGGCTGGGCCGAATTTTAGGTTAAAATCCTGACGGCCATAGGCCGCCAGGAACGCTGGCGGCTACGCCGTCAGCGTATATATTTATTTTTTAAAAAAATATATGCTGACGGGTTGACCGTCAGGATCCTGACGGCCATGACCGTCAGCGTATATATTATTATTATTTTTTAATTAAAACTTATATCCTGACGGTCAGAACCGTCAGGTTCCTGACGGCCATGGCCGTCAGCGACGTAAAAATAATATACTGACGGGCAATGCCCGTCAGTATAATAAAGCAGGATAAACTCCCGCTTATTCGCTGACGGTTTACTGGCGGCCTCTTTTGCTGGCGGCCATGGCCGTCAGTAAAGCCGCCAGCATTGTTTTCCGCCAGTAAGTCCGCCAGCATTCCTGGCGGCTTTTTGGCCGCCAGGAAATCCGCCAGTAATGCGGATTTCTTTGTAGTGATATATGGATTATGGGCAGAATAAGGGTGATATATGTGCCTCTGAGGTCATTTTCAAATTCAATCATGTACGAGCAAAATCAAACCTCCTCAATGCAATTTCCATAAAAATGCAAGCAAGCCGATAAATTACACAAGGCTACTCACTAGTTTGCACCAAATTTAGGAGCAAAATCCAAAGAGCTTTTAGAGCGTTGCAATCTTTTCACGAGAAAATATTGATTATATATATATATATATATATATATATATATATATATATATATATATATATATATATATATATATATATATATATATATATATATAGGTGGATTTTGGACGAAGCACAAAAACTCAAACCCTCACACAAGAGGGCATAAACATGTAAAAACCCGACAAGTAAACTATTCAAACTTCCAAGCATGTGGAGTTGTTCACAATGTAATAAGGACACAAACGACATTAAAATCGACTCAACCATATAAAAGCGCAAATAGTAAGCGTCACTTTGCCAAGGCTCGAGTTAAGAATGACAAAACATGCTTTGTAATACCCGGACTCTAACCACCTACCCACCCCACACTTAAACCATGCAATGCCCTCATTGCATTTTAATGAAAAACAAGTAAAAGGAGGTGAGATAGAAACTTCCTTAACCGAGTGAGTTCGGGTCGAGCTCGGTGGGGTCCACTTAAGATTCAAGCAATACGAATAAAAATCGAGCATGGCTAGTATCTTTTGGCTCCACGAACGCTACAAACTTATCCAATCGCCCAAGGTTGAAGTCGAAAAACAACACACTAGAAAGAAAAATCACACCAAATTAAAAACTCAAGAAAATATGTACATAAATCTCAACAAAATATTATTTTTTGTTTTTCAATTTTTCAAATGTTTTTGGATTTTCATTTTAAGAAGAAAGAAAGAAAATAAAAGAAATAAACGAGAAGAACTTGGGTTGCCTCCCAAGAAGCGCATGTTTTACGTCATTAGCTCGACGTAGTCCCTTTTTGATCAAGGTGGAAAGATAAAGGGAGGGTCCACCAAAACAATCTCCTCCTTGTCGGGACGGTCTACTCTTTGGAACGTCCTTGGCCCATTGCATAGCTCATACAAGATCCGCCAAAAAGCAAAAATTCCAAGCGGGTAATCAAAACTCGTCTCGGCTCGGTCTTCAGGTGGAATGGTGGTATTGAAGTGCCCCGATAACTCGTCAAGAAAACAAAAGGAATATTGGCCAGCTGAATCTTCCAACCTTCGATCGATAAATGGGGGATGGAAATGATCTCTCTTGGTATACACATTTGACTTCTTAAAATCGATCAATGTCCTCTAACCCGTTGAAGCCCTTGTGGCCAACAACCCTCCTTTCTTATCCTCAAGAACTAACAAGCCGCTCGTCTTGGGCACCAAGTCAATGGGCTTCACCCACTCGCTTTTGGACATCACGAACATCAAGCCCTCCAATAATAACCTCCACATCCCGGCTCTCGCCATATCTTTAAGACTCGAATTCAAAGAACTAACTCCCTCAACCACTCCCGGTATCCAATCAATAGCACTCTTAAGAACATCAATCCCTTTAACCATCCTCTCCTCCTTTTCCTCTCGATGCGAATTTACAAGGATAATAATCGACTTGCTCTCCTCTTCCTCCTCAAGATAATCGTCAATTTTTTCAATCTTACCATCAATAACCCCTACCTCTCCCTCTAAAAATCTATCGTTGCCCTCAATGACCCACAAACAAACTTTTTCACATAAGTCTTGGGTACATAGAGGCACAACGGACTCATCGTTAAGAACAAGGGGCTCATCATCAAGAACAAGGGTCTCGTCATCAAGAACAAGGGGCTCGTCGTCCTCAAAACGATCTTCAATATTGACATCCCGGACAATATCTTCCTCAATTCCCCTATTCTCCATATAAACTCGTTCGACCGTGGCCTTGATGAAGTCCATATACACCCACTCTTCGCAAGATTGTTTTAAAGTAAAAGGTAAGGGGTCAAGAGGAGTAAAAATACTCGAAATCGAAACCCCTGACCTCCTCCGTTGGTGAGACAACCGAATCAACTACCCCACACTTATCAAGGAACGTGATCGGAAGAGTAGGAGGAGGTGGACTTGGCAAATGTCGACTCAAGAACAAGAAATTTGGATCGGAGGGTAGGATGGGATCATTCATCGGGACAAGTGGGCCCATGTGATAAGGAACAAGAGGATCGTGAGTCAGCGGTGGAGCAAAAGATGGAGTAGTACAACCGGGTCCCACACAAGGAGGAATCGGGCCCGGGCTAGACATTTGAGCGATTCGAGCCTTCAATGTCGCTATTTTCGTAATCAACTCAAACTCCTTAGATGATAAGGGTGGAAACACCTAATGAGCATGTGATGGTGGAGGAGATTGTGACTCTTCAAGAGTAAACCTCCCCCCCCCCCCCCCCCCCCCCCCCAAAGGGTCTATTAATATCTCTCATAGTGCGGATAAGGGGCCACTTGCGACAACAGAGCTCGGACCTCCAAAAAACTCGTAAGCCTCGAGATCCTTAGAGTTTAAAGCCTTGCTTACCTTATAATACGTCGCTCGCGAGGAAATCGTCTCGGGAGGATTAAAAATCCCCACAAAGGGTCTATTAAAGTCTCCCATAGTGCGAACGAGGGGTGCATCAGATATCAAACCTCCAAAGTAATCATAAGCATCGAGAGGACGAGAATCGCCATACGGGCCAGAACTCGGATTTCCACTCGGAGTCATATTCGGCATAGGATTTAAATTATAACCGGGTGGGGCTCCATACGGGCCAGGATTCAGGCTTGGCATATTCAGATAATTTGGAGGAGCACCATAGCCATACGGGCCGGAAGTCAGGGCTTGCACGTTCGAATTGGAAATTGGAGCTTGCACGTTCAGATAGGAAATTGGAGCTCCATAACCACCCAAGGAACCATTCACACCCGAGAAACCATTAAACCCGACATGGTTTGCACCATGCCCTCCCATGCTGGGTTGCCCATAATCGAAACCACCATTGGCAACGTAGTTTGCACCATGCCCTCCCACGTTGCCAAGGCCATTATAATATATCTCATTCCCGATATGGTTTTCACCATGCCCTACCATGCCGGGAATGTATCCACCATAGCTATAAGAACCTTGCATACTAAAAAAAAGTCAAATAACAAAGAAAGCTTAAAAACACAATGAAACTACAACCAAATCGAAAGCCTTAACCAAGCCGAGTCGCAATGGTGCTATTTTGTTAGAAGAGTTTTCGTGGTGTTGAAAGTATCAACGGGTTCATGGCTTGGTATTATTGGAATCTGATTCAATTGAGAGAACCAATGTGTTTCTAGCTTGAGAAACGAAAATGAAATGAAAATAAAGTAATTAACCTATCTAAACTACACTAGGAATTGAAATTGCAAGTTGGTCGGATGCCTCGTCGTATGCCTCAATATGAAAATGCAAGTAAATAATGAAAACAAGCATGTTTCACTAAGTACAAGCATGCATGCACAAGGTACAACTAAGCTTGCATGAACATAAAAGCTTGAATATTGCAAATTAACATGAATTGAAAGTATGAATGGATAAAGCAATGAAAATGGATGGGAAATTTTGAAACTTTATGAAAGACAACAAGCAACAAAGCATAGATCTAGGATTAAGCATGAAATAAAGCATGAAAATTAAATTGCAAATAAAGCATGTGAAAAACTCAAAATCAAGACGATCCAAGACCTGATATATGATCTAGACGTGTCACTCATCTAGATTCCATAACCAATTCTTAAGATCTAATATGAATTCAAGGTGCTAAGACAAAAAGCATAAAAATGAAGAAAATGCATGAAACATATGAAATTACGTAAAATTAAATGATCTAGGCCTCGATCTATGATCTAGATGTGTCACTAAACTAGATTCCATAGATGATTCACAAGATCAAGCACAAATTCTAATACCTAAGGCAAAAAGCATAAAACAAATGAAGAACAAAGCATGAAATTAAAAGAAAGCTTACTAGAATTAAAGAGAGAATTCAAAAGCTTGATTGAAATTGCAAGGAATTAAAAATCCAAGGGAGTACTTGAATCCTTCTTCAGCTTACAAACCCAAGGCAAAGTTTGAAATTAAGTCTAGAGAGAGAAAATAATCTCAAACCAAGCTTGGGTTGGGAGGAGGTGGTGTTTTTTCTAATGAAAGGTAAATGGGTCAATTATGCCATATGAGCTTGGACCTCCACGTTTTAACCACTTTGACCCAAAATGGTCCACTTGGCAAGGTTTTGTTCGAGTTAGCTCGAGGGAAATGTGGTTTTGGTGTGACCGGCCGAAGGTGGCGTGCGTGGCTCGGTAGTGCTCCGGCAGGTGTGGGCAGGCGTGGCCGACCGCTGTTGGCAGCTCTCGGCAGTGTGGCTCGCCAGTGAAGCGCGTGGGGCGTCGGTCGACACTCGGCAGGATCGATGCAACAGAGAGTTGGCGTCGACCCTGCATCGACTGAAGCAAGCAGGCCTAGTCATCGGCGCACACGACTCTCGGCAGCTCTCGGCGGCTCTTGGCAGGCGTCGGCCAGCGTCGACCGATGCGGGCAGGCGCTCGGCAACTGCCGACCGGCCTCGACAGCGCTCAGCAACCCTCGGCAGCTGTGTGCACATGTGCTCGGTTCGGGCCAGCTCGGTTCGATTTTCGGGCCTTGATGCCTTCACCTGCAAAATGACAAATTAAACCATAAAAAACAATGATTTAACACAAACCTCGAGTTAATTGGACCATTTGACCAAATTAAATATAAAATTAACTAGAAACACGAAAAACAATAAAATAAGAAAAATGACCTAAAAACTTAACGACAAACGACTCAAAACTACTAGAAACGACCTTAAGCCCTAACTAAAAATACAAGGAAAAATGCAACAATTACATGCAAAACATCGTCTCGCCACTCTCCTTGTAGATCTAAACTCGAATTTATGATATAGCATCACAATCGGCAACAAAATCCTGGTAAAAATCCAGTAACTTTACTATTTTGACCTCCGATTTAGGACATTCCACTGCACCGAATTTGATAGGTCACCGTTATTCAACTCTACTTGTCCAGATCTATAATACCGGTGGTTCAAATTTTCAAAAATGATGCTTAAACCAAAAGATAAAAAAAACTTGAATTTTGTTATTTTCCTTATTTATGTTGTTGGTTGTGTCAACGCTCGATTGAATTGGGTTAGGTCTGAAACAATATAATTTTCTCTGTATTTTACCCTTTGATATTTTTTCTCTCCTTTTTTTTGTGTTAGCTGGAGATGGATGCATTTTTTTTGGTTCAGATTTGGGGAATGTTATGTATAAACATATGAATGTGTGAAGGCATAGTGTGGTTTATAAGTTAATGTTACATGTTTCTAATTCCTCTTCATTCAATACATATTTTTTCTATTAATTTTAAATTTTGTTGATGCATATGGAGGACATTCATACTGCAAAAAATATAGAGAATAGTTTAATAGTTGAAGATATGGAGGACATTAATACTAGAGCAGAAGATATGGACCCAGGTAATACCGCACTTTCTATCTTTGTAATACTTTTAGTACCGTTTGTGATACTTTTGATGCTATTTATGATACTTTGTAATGCTATTTTGGATGAAGGATGTAATGGTGCTGATTGTATTCCTATATCAAATAGAGCAGAAGTTATGAACCCAGGTATTACTGCACTTTCTAAATGTGTAATACTTTTAGTACCGTTTGTGATAATTTGTAATGCTGTTGTGGATGAAGGATGTAATGGTGCTCATTGTATTCCTATATCAACTAGAGCAAAATATGTGGACCTAGGTATTACTGCACTTTCTAATTGTGTAATACTTTTAGTACCGTTTGTAATACTTTTAGTACCGTTTCTGATACTTTTACTATTTGTGATACTTTATAATGCTATTTTTCTTAAAGGTACGAATAAGTGGACTGATTTTCTATTAATATCGGCCATTGTTTCATAATTTAAATTTAGAGATTTTCTGATAATCTCATTTGTGTAAGTATTTTCTATGTATGAAAACATTTTCTTCACAATTATTGACATTTCTTAAAATTATTCAGAGTTTCTAGGTATTTAAGCAATAAATTGGCCATATTTATTTTAAGCATAGGCAACACTTTTCGTCAATTGTAATATGGCTGTTAGAAAGCCACTCAAAAGGTACATGTACACGTAGTACTTAATTTTACTAATTTGGTATTTTTGTTAGATTTGATGGGTTTAAATTCTTGAATTTCCTGTTAGTAGTAGCAAGATGAAGTTTGAGGGATTATGTTGATCTTTTGTGATTAAATGTATTTCAGGAGAGGCATTGGCTGGCACCAACTGAAAGCCGGTCAAGAAACTAATTACGAAAATGGGTTCGTCGAGAGAGGTCTATATGCATTGCAGAATGATCGATGAAGGTCCTCTCAACATGTACACAAAATCTGGTTATAGTGTCGTTAATACGGATAACGTCTTGATCTGGTTAAAATTGCAGAGACGTATGCATCAAATTGTTATTTTGCTTGTTTTTTTGTTAGTGGCTTTTTTCGATCTCATTTTTGTTTTTGCTTTATGCATCTGTAAAACTAATATTTTGTGTTAGCTAGATTTTGAGCTTTAGGAGCTTGTTTGTTCAATTTCGCTTGTATTTACTTTTCATGTATGTTGTAAGAATTCAAGTTTTTTCTCAGGATTGTTGTTATATATCCTCTTGCTGTTTGTGAATAACTTTCAGTTTGTTTTAAAACTACAAATCATCTTCGCAGTATATGATGACTGATCGAAGAATTCTTAGCACTCTAAGAAATCTTCTCCGCAATAGTACGGAGTCGATTGTAGCGCGGTAAGCTTTCCCGAGTCGTGTCTCTCGAGGATAGATGTAATCGGCGTTAAGTGTATTTAGTTAATCTCTTGTTAATCTAAATTAAATTAATCTAATCTAGGAAAGCATTAATCATTGGTTTGGTTTGAGTTTTAATCACTAAACTTGAATTGAAAAGAGAGATTGAAATACATCAATTAAGGTAAGGAAAATAAAATTGAAAATTAGCTTGAACTTAATTTAACTTAATGACTCAAACTAAACCTAGTTACCAACCTTAACTAAATTAATACTACTAACTAAGAAGGCTTGTAAATTTAAAGACTGAAAAGGAGGGAAAGTCAAACTTGAATTCAAAAGAGGTCAAAGTATTTAATAGGTAAAAGTCAAAAGTCTTAAAAATGGAAAGCTACTAACATTTTTCAAGCCTCCAATGTTTGTTTGAACAAAATGAGTAAAAAGCTTGAACATGAAGCTTCAATGGAGATTTTACTACAAGAAGGAAAACAAACTAGAATTTGGAAGAGAACTTTGAAAATGGCAAGAAAACCACAACAACTTCTAAAAATAAACCACTACCAACACATAACAACAATGAACATCATAAGAACAACACAATAAAAAGGGAAATATTACTACCAATTTTACTCCAAACAAAAGCTCCAAATGTGGCTTACAATCTTCAAAGAACCAATATTATCTTCATAAAATAAAATCTACAAATGAGAGAGATGTCACCTTCTCCAACACTTGTGAAATACTACCAACTAGCTAATTAACTAAGCTAAATCAACTAACTAACTAAGGATTATGTCTAGGGTTTGCAATGGAATAGTGAAAAAATGAGCTTGGAAGAGATTGAATGGGGTTCAAGATCAACCAAGGAAGGATAAGGTAGGTGAAGGAAAGTGATAGCTTATTTATACAAAAATGCAGGGGCAAAAATGTCAAAACGGGTCAAAAATCTGCGTGTCAGTCGATCGACTGAAAGCTGTCGATCGATTGGAATGCCCAAAATCACAAAACACTCTACCCGCCAGTCGATTTCATCACCCCAGTCGATCCTTCAGTCGATCGACTGGCACTCAGTCGATCGACTAGAGTGCAGTCGATCGACTGACAGGCAGCTCCGGCTCGTTTTCTCGTCTCCGCTCTAATCGTTCACCGGTTATCGCTCCCTAATCACGCTGTGTTTTCTTGCTTTGCCTGTTCCAATCCGAGTCGAGTGGGATGCTCCGAGCGTGCGCGGGTCCCGCTTGGTCATCCTACGGCCAAAATACGAAAAAAGGGTAAAATTGTACGAAAAAGTACTAAAAATCGCACAAAAGTTATAAAAACCTAAAACTAATAAAGTCGGCCAAAACGACTCCTAATACACATAAAAGCAAACAAATTTCAAAGACATCTCTCTCCATTTCGTTAGTAATTATGCCCCAGCGAGGAACTTACACATGCAAGCGCGACACAAAACGGTAACAAAAATACGTACAAAAACATGCAAATCAACCACCCCACACTTAGAATGATTGCTTGTCCTCAAGCAAAACTAATATGGAATTACAAAACCGCCCCCGGACAATGAACGAATGCACCAAACCTAATTTGAGACGCCGTATACTACAATGCTTGTTAGCTTGGCTAAAAGGACGACAATGATGCGTTGACTAAGAAAGTTTAGATCGACTACTGAAACCTAAAAGTACTAGGTAACCCTCCAAGTCGGTCCCCTCGTCCTTGCCCCGGCTAAGGTCTATCCACGCTCGAACCGTTAATCGGCTCCCTACTAGCCTCGATTATCTACGACTCTCTTTACACACAAAATCTACAACGGAAAGTAAAAAGTGCAAGAATTGCACATTTATTGCGTAAGCACTTCAAGGATTTATAATGTATCCTTGTTTATTTATCATCATCATTCTTTTTTTTTTTTTGAGGTACTAAAATAATATGTACAATACAACGAGCGTTCAACGACTCCGATCATTCGTTGCTACTAGCAACTTACAATATTAAAGTTTGATCGAGCACGTAGAGCAATTGACGACTCCAAAATACAAAGTAAAACCCTATAAAGAGTATTCGATAACAAGGCTAGTCGAGGCACTAGTTCAAAATTGAGCATAAGGATAGCACGAAGCTAAAGACGAGCAAAGTTCCCAACGAGTTAAGCCACCTAAGTACACTACATCCGATCGACAATCTAAACTCCTAAGAAATTCATCGAAACCGCGTCACTTCGCCAAGGATCCAAGCAAAAATAACACATACGCTACTCAAATTAACACAAGCAAGCATGCATCAACATAAAAATCCTAAGACGAACCCTAACCACCACCCCACACTTAAAACCTAGCAATGTCCTCATTGCATATTAAGCTAGAAAGCAGTAAAAAGTGTAAGGGAAAAGGAAACGCCCCTATCTCCGAGCTTGTGTCGACGTGGTTGTGCGTAAGTCCTCTCTGGGAGTTGAGGAAAGCAACATACAAAAAAAAAATGAACAAACGGGGGGGTTGCAAAAACAAAATATATACAATAAAAAGGGAAATATTACTACCAATTTTACTCCAAACAAAAGCTCCAAATGTGGCTTACAATCTTCAAAGCACCAAGATTATCTTCATAAAATAAAATCTACAAATGAGAGAGATGTCACCTTCTCCAACACTTGTGAATAACTACTAACTAGCTAATTAACTAAGCTAATCAACTAACTAACTAAGGATTATGTCTAGGGTTTGCAATGGAATAGTGAGAAAATGAGCTTGGAAGAGATTGAATAGGGTTCAAAATCAACCAAGGAATGATAAGGTAGGTGAAGGAAAGTGATAGCTTATTTATACAAAAACGCAGGGGCAAAAACGTTAAAATGGGTCAAAAATCTGCGTGTCAGTCGATCGATTGAGAACCAGTCGATCGACTGAAAGCTGTCGATCGACTGGAATGCCCAAAATCACAAAACACTCTGCCCGCCAGTCGATTTCATCACCCCAGTCGATCCTTCAGTCGATCGACTGGCACTCAGTCGATCGACTGGAGTGCAGTCGATCGACTGACAGGCAGCTCCGACTCGTTTTCTCATCTCCGCTCTAATCGTTCGCCGGTTGTCGCTCCTTGTTCACGCTGTGTTTTCTTTCTTTGCATGTTCCAATCCGAGTCGAGTGGGATGCTCCGAGCGTGCGCGGGTCCCGCTTGGTCATCCTACGTCCAAAATACGAAAAAAAAAGGGTAAAATTGTACGAAAAACTACTAAAAATCGCACAAAAGTTATAAAAACCTAAAACTAATAAAATCGGCCAAAACGACTCCTAATACACATAAAAGCAAACAAAACACATGAAAGCGCGACACAAAACGGTAACAAAAATACGTACAAAAACATGCAAATCAATGACTCACCAGCTTAGCATCTGCTAGTTTCATTTGTATTATGTTCACAATTGAGCTAGACTTTAACTGTATAAATAATAATAAAATGGTGATACTCTTGCAAATCTTTTTGTTACTTTAATTACATATAGTAAAAATAATTGTAAATATAATCTAATGTTTTGTGATACTTTAACAATATTTTTTATACTTTAACAATATTTTGTGATATTTAAACATCTTGAGTACAAAATGTTACTTAACTATACTTTAATTTAAAGAAAAAACTTGTGATGCTTTAACAATATTTCGTGATAATTTAACTATGTTTTGGTGATACTTAAACATATTGAGTTAAAAATATTGCTTAACTATGCTTTAAGTTGAAAGAAGGTCTAAAACATTTGTGATACTTTAATAATGTTTTGTGATAAAAACATATAGATGGAAAAAATAAAAATTACATATTAACAATCCATGATTACTTTAACTATATTTTGTAAAATTTCACCAATATTTTGTGATACATTAACTACCTTATATTAAAAAACATAGATATAAAATAGAAATTAGAAACTTGTGAATTGTAATACTTTAACAATATTTTGTAATACTTTAAATATATTTTGTGATACTTCAGTTACATATAATAAATAAAAGTTTTAAAATAACTAATATCATCATGCGATACTTTAACTATATTTAACATTTTGTAATACTATAACTACATTTTGTGATATTTAAACATCTTGACTTATACATTTTTCTTAACTATGCTTTAATTTAAAAGCAGGTATAAAATTTTGTGATACTTTAACAATACTTTGTGATATTTTAACAATCTTTTGTGATACTAAAATATATCGAGTTAAAAAATTTATAGATGGAAAAATAGAAATCACATATTAACAATCCATTATACTTGAACTATGTTTTGTAGAACTTTATCAATATTTTATGATACATGAACTATATTTTATAATACTATAACAACCTTTTGTGATACTTTAACAACATATACTAAAAAAAATATATGTAGTTAAGTCTTTTTAAAAAATACATATCAAAATCATGTAATAATATAACTATATTATGTGATACTCTAATAATATTTTGTGATGCCGTAACAACCTTTAATAATATTTGAACAAACCAAGGCACCACGAAGCAGTTTGAAAACCAAAAGGCCCCACAAGAAATTCCCCCAAACGAAAGGAATTCAGTACAACACCAAATCTGCGATAATATTCATTTTTTTGTTTTTTGTTTCTAAGTTGAGTATGAGGCGGGTTGAATCACACACTAAAGATTATGAATAATAAATCCATTTTGAACACCACACTCCCCAGCAAAATTCACACCCCCCACCCCCCAACCCTCATCCCCAACACCACACCTGCACATTACATATGACACCACACCAGCACATCAACACGCATACACATAATTCAGTCAACCACATACACACACAGAGAGATCACTCGAACGAGAAAATAAAACATCTATCGTAAATTAAATTAAATCACCAGAGTATAGATTCGTGATTTTGGCCTCCGATCTACGGTGATTGGAATATTCCAATCATAAATTCAGATTCAGATTTAGAATGAAAAAGTAGAGACAATTTGAATTATGTGAATAATTATGAATTCTGCTATCGAGGATGGTGGCTGCCGACAATGAACGGTGTCCGCATTTTTTGTGTGTAAGAGAGAGAAAGAGTGGTGAGAGAGTGTGAGGACGGCACTAATCTGATCTTCCGTCTTTCTTTTTTCTTTCTTTTTAATTAGTGTGTTTGGTAGGTGGGGCAGGTCATATCGAATTTATTGGGTATCGTTAAAATGGGTTAAAAGTGATCTCATATGGTGAGACTGGTCTCACCCAAGTATTTGCTCATAATATATATTTTTTGGAGATTACGAAATACTTAGATTTTATTTCTAAAATAAGCTATCGAGATATTTAGATAAACTTGAGGCTTTCATTGGTGCGCTTAACTTTTAAGATGTGACAAACATGTAATTATCATGGCCAAATCTAAAGAAATTTATTAAATCCTCCATTTTGTTAATAATGTTAACTATTAATGATGAGGTGTCGATATGAGAGTGTTCCGAGGCTGATGTGGACCAATAAAAACCTCCCAAAAATGATGTGTCGGCCTGTGGTTCATAGGGGGTCTATTTGGGAGGAGGCCAAAATTTTGACCCCCTATAAATAAGAACTTTTTTTTTTCCTTGTTGTGTTTAAGGATTAGGTGGGCAGTTTTGTTTGCTTGATATTCAGATTTGAGCCTCATTGTTGAGCCTAAGAATTAAGCAGAGATTGATTATTGCATAAATGGATTATTTTGATATTTTTCTATTTTTACTTTTTAAATATCTATTATGTAATTTTTTTATTATTGCTTTAGTTTTTACTTCCAGTAGATGAAAGTTTTGTATTGTTGTACTAATTAATTGATACGCATCAATTATGGAAAAGAAAAATCTTAGATCATCTTGAATTGGTCCATGTTTATGCACTATTAAAATAAAATTAGAATAGATTGGAATAAC
>BMAC01000348.1:15095-34847 GCA_014905375.1 Phtheirospermum japonicum
GTCGACGCACCCCGTCAATGCACCCGCCCAGCCGACGCGCACACCTACTGACCAGACCTGCCGAGCGCTGCCGACCAAGTCTGCCGAGTCCTGCCGATACACCAGCGCGCGTCAGTCGACGCACCGTCGACGCGACGGCCCAGAATTCGGATTTTAGGGTTTCTTGTGCGCCAAGACTTGCAATATTTATAAAAACCCTTCATTTTTCGGATTTGAGAGACAGACACGACCACCTAGGGTATTTTAGCTTATAATAAACATAATTCCACGTCTCTTAACGAGATTTGAAGACGGAGATCAAGGATCGAAGAACAACGCGTCCAAAACATCGAATTCGAGTTCGGGAGCCCACTTCGCCCAAGATCAACGTTCAAACTCCGGAATAGCTGGAGCTTTTCATCGCTTTTCTTAGTTTCAATAAGCCTTCTGAACTCTTAGTTAATTGCATAGCTAATTATTTAGATAATTTCTTAGTTAATTCTAGTTTTGATATTTAGTTTAATCGTTTTTATGCTTGGATATTGGATATTGATTAATTTAGTTAATTTATGCGATTTGATTTATGCTTAGTTATTCGTTAATCTTAGATTATTATGATTCATTGCTTAGTGGTAATTTCTTATGCTCATRYTCTTAGAYTCGTTAATTAGTTTTAATCTTTGGTTGCGTATTATTGATWGATTATTTATTGCTCGTAGTTGATAATCTAGTTAGAGTAATTAGTTTAATTAGTTTTAGTTCAGTTATTGCTTTAGTTATAATGATCAAATCAATCTCTTTTAAAACCCCAAATGTATATGTATTTTATTTTAGTTCATAAATTGAGAAAAACATCGAAAGGACCGAACAGTTGTTTCCTCGAGAGATACGACTCGAGTCAAACTCATCACCCTACAGTTACCTCGTACTCTTGTGAGCAAACTGACGTGCTTTTAAATTAATTTATTAAAAATGGGGTGCACAAAAGTTTGAGTCAACTACCACCTTTCTGAATTGCATATTAGAAAATAAATTATGTACTGCATTATTATAAATTACATATTAAAGATTTGTACTACATTCACTACGCATCCATTAAGAGAAGTATGAAATCAAACTTTTTTAAAACGTATGAAATCAAACTTTAATAGTATGGAATATTATTTACTATAATACACTACATAAACACTTAATATTAGTGTGAGATCAGACTTTAATAATACAATATATGCTTTTAACTACAACTAACTACACAGACACTAAGAGGAGTATAAAAATGGTTTTAACTACGATTCACTATGAGTAGTATGAAACCAGAAATTAATAGTACGTAATCAGACTTTAATTACACTAGATTGCACATACATTAAGAGTAGTATTAAATAGTATGTAATAATATGGAATTTAGTAATTCTGTAATGCTTAATAGGTGATTGCATACTACTAACGACGCCATCAAAACCAGCGCCCTCTCCAAAAACATGGAACACCACCTAAAATTCTTTCCGATCATCAACATCCGAGAATTTTGCGAATATGTTCAATCACCCATAACTAGCCACCTCGACAGGAGCATCGTAAAATTCCGTTTCATCGTGAGTTTTTAGAGATTTTGCACTACACATCGAATTTCATAATATAGTTGTTGGGTGGTTAGCCTTCGAAGTCCCGTGTTATCGATAATTCGGAAGCCTGAGGTTCTTTTTAATTTTATTAAAATTAATTTGGCTTTTTTATTTCTGTATGTACTTATCGCTTAAACGAACCGCATCAGTTGTTCTCGGCCCGAACCCGGATTAGTCTGCACTCGAGTATTGTTCTTTGCCTAAAATGTACTGATTCTGTCCATCTGCATTTGTGGCTATTTCGATTCGAGTTGCTGCTGCTCCAAATCCTGGCCACACGCAACGAATGGCACCTGCAAAACAACAACACTTATTTAGTGTAGAATAAAGGGAAATACCCCATGAGCAAACTAATATGCCAGATTGGAAAAGTAAAATGCAGACAACTATGTTGATTACATTACTTCTAGTTTATAAGTAAAAGAATTGCATACTACCCTTTGAAAAATCATGACTCGTTTAAAAATATAAAATTGTGTCCAGGTTGATTCCTCATTTCGATTGATTTCAATTTAGTTTCAATATCAATATTAAGAACTAGAACTTCACACATAAACCTAATAAATAATATTCGACGTAGTTCTCATATAATCGTATGGAATATCCAGTTGTTTTAAGAAATCATTGCAAACTATACTATAAAAAGAGATTTTACATACTATCCCATGGAATTAAATTGCAAACAGAAATTCATCAAGCATGTTCAATGGGGTTTTGGTTAAGAGAAGTATGGAGTATTCATAATACCCATTGATCGAAATAATATCCCAGCCTTTTAAACTAAATTGCAGACTACCCTGTCAATTATATTTATAATTAAAAAAATACTGTTGTATCCCCATAAATTGGCCGTAAGATTCAAAAGTATTGTAAACAAGTAAAAGAAAAATCCCTATTTCAATAAAAATTATGATAATTTGTCCCACCAATATACTGCCAGTTTAGCACACAAAAAAAAAAAAGAGAAAAAAAAAAAAAAACAGCAAAATAAAAAAAAAACAATACAAAACATGAATTTAAAACATATTTTGGAGTACTAGACTGTTTGTAATTTCAAACTTTGTAATTTTGAAAATTGTTTTTGTCACAAAATCTGCACGTTTATCAAAAAAAAAAGAAGAAGAAGAATCGAAAGAATGAATATTTTTTATAGTGTTAATAAGAAAGGTACTTCCTTGTGTCGATTTCCATCTGCAATTGTGTTGCTTTCAAGAAAGAATAAATTACAATTAAAATTGAAGAAGAAAACTATTTACTTGCGTAGATGTGCTGAAAAACAATTGTGAGGGGAGTGACGGTTTGTCGAGGGAGATTGGGAGTGTAATCGACGCTTACCATGAATATAGATAAGGGTATAGTGACAAAATAAAAATTATTATTTGTTATAATGGGAATAATATAACTTAAATGAGAATATAAGATTTCAAAGGATTACATGGGATATTACATTTTAAAAAGTGTCTCATATGGAAATTTTCCCTTTTTTTAATCTTATGCAACTGTACCTAGTCAATAACTACTCGATTTCTTCTGGGTCGCCTTGTTTATGTTCCTTTTGGTCTTGTTTCTGAAAAAATTGATATTCCTAAGCAAAAGCTCTCAGTCCAGAAGAATAAAAATAAGACATATTAATAGATTAATCAAAGCGTTGTTTACCAGAGAGAAGTAAATGTAACATTAAAAAACAAACAAACAAACGAAAAACTCAGTAATCATTAAAAAAGAATTGCAAAAGGAAAATCCAAAAAAAGATGTATAGATGCGAATAAAAATATGAACAAGCACTTACACTTCACATGTATTACAAAATGGTTTCATGTACAATAATATGGAATCACATATACACCATCATAATAGAAACCTTCTACACATTGTATGGACCAAAAATAAATGTACATGAAAATTATATATATGAACCAAAAATAAATTAAAATTCAAAATATTGGTAATGTATTATATTTTAACATCACAGCACCACACCTGTTAATGGCGTCTATTTTAACATATTGAAGACAAGTAGTGCTAAAAATCCCTGATACAACACTGAATATTCATGCAAATTTTATGCCGGTATTTATGGTAAACGACCTCATTTCTCCGAAGGAGCATTCCTTCTAAAAGGTGGGTGAGCTGTTTTATAGAGTAGTGACCTGAAATATTGGAGTGGCTAGCTCTCATATAGGGTATCGACCTCTTATGGTTTAACGAACTATATTAAAAGAATCATAGGCCCGGGCCTATTTTGATAATTTAAGCGAGAGATCTATTATTTATGTGAACTTAGCATACAGGAGAAATGCTAATTTTAAGTCGGTTATGGTATTTATGAAGTTATAATGGGAGAAGGTAACCCTAACTTGGGGAATACTTCTCTTATCTATATAAAGGGGTTCAGGCCTCACTTTTATTTTAAGTTGATTTAATCCTACGTTTGACCTCTCCAAATATCTCTCGCACTCTCTAACTTAAGTATCGAAGGACCTTCGCCGGGGCCGTCCACCGTCTTGGCTGAGTTGTTATTTTGCAGGATCGATCAGGTCATCAGGAGACTCTTGAAGATCAATCATGTCGCTGCGACGTAATTTGGAGCTATTCAGGTCAAGAAGTGTGGATTTTGAAATATTCATACCATAACAAGATCCTCGTTGCCCACACTGAGGACTGAGTACGTTTATGTTTATTATTATTATTATTATTATTATTATTATTATTATTATTCTAATTTGTTATATTTTACCTATTCCATAGCATCGAGATGAGGAAAACAAAAATAAGGATAAGGACGAGGATGAGGATGACTGTGATGACGAGGGTGACGCTCCGAGCTTCATTGAGTTATTTCGAAAGAAGCACTTGATAATAGTGGCAAGTGGGTAAATAAGGATGCTGAGGATGATTATGTAAGTTGTCATGTTGGAATATAATCTGTACAATAAAAATACCATATGAGATATATATATATATATATATATATATATATATATATATATCTTATAATTTATTAATACTATTATGTTTGCAGTATATTATACATATGGGAGAACTTGAAATTTAAGATTTAAAGTTTCAATTTATGTTATATCTTTAGGAGTTGGATAACATTTTAAGTATTAGGGGCATATTTATTTCATTTAAGGGTCTGACCTTAGATTTTTTTACAATAATTACAAAAAAATGACCTCTGAAATTAGTCTAATTACAGAAAAAAAAAAAACAATAAAATGGACAAACCATGTGATTTGTGTTATTTGCAGCTCTGTTCACTTAAGAATGTTGTTTGCTGGTGAGTTTGAATTTAACATCTACTAATTACTTTGGTATTTTCGGGTTTAAGATTATAGTTGATTACTTGGATATGTGTTTCAGAAATATATAATGGTGGATTTGCTTCCCTTTCTTTTTGTGATAAAACTGTATAAGATTGCAGGGTTTGTTGTTTAGTGTCCTGATAAATCAATTTAACTATTATTATATATGGTGTGCCTATAAAAAAAATTTCAGTTAGAACAACCACGGAGTAAAGTCTGTTGTCATTAAATATGATATTATTCTTTGTTTTATGTGATTATTGTCACATAAAAAGTTTTGTTTCATGTTTTGAATAAGTTACGTATTTTTTAACAGTGATGAAATTGACTATTTATGAATTTTGCGTTGTCTCTTATTTTTTAAACTTACAAAAACTACCCCTAAAGTTCTGATTTTTTTCCTTTTCTCTTCTCTTTTCTATATTGCAGTTTCGACTTGTTGAAGCAAGAGAAAGACATATTGTTGCATCAACCGATGGAATTGGAGTTGTACATGAGAGAGCAGTTATGAGGGAAGTGCTCGATGTTCGACGAGGCTACGAACGTGGTATTGGCCGGACCCTCAAGGGTTCAAGATATCATGACATTCCCGAATCATCTAGTGTTTTGGCCGCCGAAACTCGTGAAAGGTCTATCGCCCCAGATGTTGCCTCTCTTACGAAACAGGTTATTATTTTCTCATTTCCCATAGCTAAATTTGTTTGAAGTAGCTGGAATAGTGGTACTATATTTATATACCTTGGAGAATTTTAAGGAGTCGAAGAAACTGTGTGAATCATGATGTGTTTCATTGGGGGAACAGTTTTATGCTTTGCTGAAATCAAGAAATCTTATTCTCTGAATGATTATCTTATGATGATGTGAGTCCATTGGCATCTGCTAAAACATTTATTATATTTTCGCATTATTTATATGTTTTTGTGCCTTTCTTGTAAAAATTCTTAAAATGTTGCTGTTCTTGAGGGTATTGGTCAATCGTTTTATTTTGTGTGTTATACTTGGGAAAGAAAATGATGACGAGTTCACACATTCCGGGTTTTTAAACAGTATAACAAAAATTATATATTATTATTTTTATCTGTTTCAATTAGTGATTAGGGCAAAGTTAGAGGGGCAAGTTTTATACTAGTTTTGCTCATGACTGAACTTCATGCATATATAAATCCCATATCTCAAACACATTTATATAATCAGGGGTATAACTATGAAAAGTAGTTGATATTTTAGTGTTATTTCTTTTTACTAACAGTAGTACAAATTCTAACCATATGGACTTATTTTATATTGCTTGCATTTAATTAGTAGAAATTGTTGTATGTAGTATGGAATATAATTCAATGATTTCATTTCAACTAAAAATCAGACTCAACACTACTGTAAGAAGGTTCATGTAATCATCAGATCATAAGAGCATAAGCCTGCCTGAAATGATCAATATTTGAAGTTTGTAATTATTTATGTAAATATAATCATTTACTAAACTAGATTATATGTTGCATATACATTTATGACATCAACACAGTACATATATCATACATTCTCATTCTAAGTTTTGATTAATGTATTTTTATGAATAATTTCTTATTTTAAAGGTTGAACAAATGTCGAAAATCATTAATCTTCTTAAGGCAAAAGTTGGGATAAAAGTTGAGATAGAGGATATGCTTGATGATGATGAGCCTCGTGGTGCGGACGAGCATGGTGGATCTTCACATTAGTTTGGTATTGAAGTGTATAATTGTTTTGAATCGTTTTGACTACTCTAGCTAATGGTGTTGAAGTGTATAATCGTTTTGAATACTCTATCTAATGTTGGAATTAATAGGATTGGTTGATGTAACTTGACGTGTACAAGTTTCTTGTTGGAATGTATATGCTTAATATCAATTTATTTTGARTTATTTATGAATTGGAACAAAATTTTGGTTGAATAKGTGCACAATCAATAGGAAWGGCTGCTCTAATTTGTGTAACACTMTTGGAGCGATTTGTTGTTCCTATAGACCTATAAATACGAGATTTTTGAGGCGTAGAAATTTAAGGAACTGGCACGATATGTTGTTCCTATTGGTTATTTAAGCTACAGGAACGACATAAAGTCGTTTCAATAGATATGCAGGCAAAAGTCTATACCGGCGACAATTATGTCGTTCCAATAGATATACAGACAAAAGTCTATAGGAGCGACAATCTTGAAACGACTTGTCGTTCCTATTTGTATTAAATTTACAGGAGCGACATAAAGTTGTTCCTATATATATACAGGTAGAATTCTATAGGAGCGACAATTTTGGAACGACTTATCGTTCCTATTGGTATTTAAGATACAGGGGCGACAAAAGTCGTTCCTATAGATATACAGGCAAATGTCTATAGGAGCGACAATTTTGGAACGACATGTCGCTCCTATAGATCAAAAGCAAAGACAACAACATTTGTAGGAACGACTTTTATCCTTCCAGTAGGTCTCATTTATTGTACTGTCTCCCAGCTGCGCCAGTGCCTTCATTTCGGGTCGAGGCAGTCGGGCTCGGGCTCCGACCCGACCCATTCAGATTATGTAAGAATGGAAAATATATTAAGGTAAGATTATAAAGTAAGATTATATTAAAGTAAGATTATAATCAACACAAATATATCGGTATTCTTTTGCTATTCTTTTCCTATTGTTATGGCCTATATTAAAGTAAGATTAGTAAATTAAGATGAATATTTCTTTTCCTATTTCATATCCGTCTTCGTTATCATTGAAATTGAAAAAAAAAAAAAAAGTACCGACCCGAATCTCCGAGCCATATAGCGCTACCCTATAAATAATTGGGCTGGGTTAGTAATATTAATTAATCGTATAATTATTAATTATCTAGTCTTGACACAATTTAGTGATGGTTTCTTTCAGTCAACCTTCGGTTCGACTGCTTGTTTGCATAGCCATGGTTTTGCTCGTGATGCTGAGCTCAACTCAGAAGGGTTTAGGTATAGTTCTCTTTATTTTCACCGTAGGCGTGTTCGCATATACTAAAAAAGTGATTTTCATATTTTATATGAATGAAACCACTTTTTTATATGTGAGTTTTTGTTTTTGTTTTAATTCCTTTTCAATTAATCAAAATTTAAAAGCATAGACTTCTTTTTTTTCATAACTGTGAGGTGGTTATTTATCAATGTTGTGTTAATGTGGCAAATTGGTCATTCGCTTTTTTCAAAAATGTTTTTAACCATTTTTAAAAACAAACAAACATGTTTTTAGTCAAGTTTTCAAAAATTTGCACAATTAATTTCTCGACCAAACATGTTCCTCGGCTCTAAGAAATTATTTCTTAAATTCGAGAAATTCGGAAAAATGTACCACACCCTAGGAAATGAAAATAAACAAAAAAAAATTTAAAAGCTATTTTTTATTTTACAACAAAAGGCTGAAAATAATTTTCTTATATTCAAATGGCCAAAAATCCTACCGAGAGATGGATCAACTGATCGTCTAATCTCATTTACATTTGTTTCTTTTTCATTAACGTGAGATTATAATACAGTTTTTTTTTATAAATAAAGAAAAAAGAAACTAGGAAATTAAATCAATGTAAAACTACAAAATATCACGACAAAAATAGTTATATATAAAATGAAATATTAAAACACATATAAAGAATTTTGTTCGGTGTTTTTTTTTTTGTTTGTTTGTTTTAACATTTGTTACAAGTTGGTTTATGAAATATTATTGGCAGGTGAAAACTCGCAGTCATATGACTACTATTTTGGGACATGCACATCGACTAGTGATTGTTTCAAAGTTTGCTGCGACAATGGATATTGCAATGACAAGGGCCAATGTATTAAACTCAGTCGTGAGGCTCCAAGAACGTGTCATTGCTTGCTCTGACCAGGGTGAAAAACATGGAATAATGTTGCAAACTATCTATTTTTGAATTGTTTTCCCCACCTTTGATGATAATAAAAGTTTATTTCTCAATGTTTTACGGCGATTTGTCCACCTCCCAACTAGGGATATTCGTATTTTCTTATGCTCGAAACCACCCCCAAGCATTTAAAACAACTCATCTCCAAATCAGTAAGATATAGTCTCCACTTTGGGCATAATTCCACCCAAAAGTTTTAGGAAATAGCACGTCCGATTTTGGAAATCTTTAAAACTGTACTATTAATTTTTCGATATGATTCAATTTGAAAAAATCAAAATCAACGGAGTTATTTTGGATTTCGGTACGGTTTGATTAGGTTTTCGAATAATCTTTACTTTACGTTCAAGTTATAGTTGTACAAATTACCAAAATATTGGGAATATTAAAATTTACTTTGTTAGTTGATGATTAATTAAGATACAAAATTAATAAAAATAGTATTTTATTTATTAATTATTGAAATTATATTTATAGTTAATTTAATACATTTATAAATCAATTCAGGTATGGCTATCAGTGTACAAAAATTTTAAGGGATTCAAAATTATCTAAATCCACGCCGTAAAAAAAATTCAGAACGGATTGGTTTGAAGATTAACCAATTATCAACCAGAAGTTTTCGATTCAATTCGTTTATTCGTCTTTCAATACTACTAGCAACTGACCCGCACTTCATTGTGGAGAAATATTTTTAATATTTGTTGATTGGGTTAATGATATTAGTAAGATATTAAGAAAAAAGAATTATAAATATACTAGTGTGAAAGCCCGCGAAAATCGCGGGCACATATAAAAAATATAAAAAAGATGAAATTTATCAAAAAAAATAATTAAGAATGTGAATTATTATATCAAAAAGAAAAAAAAATGTTGTTTCAACTTAAATTTTGATTTTTTTTTGCTACATTAGTTGTTTTGTTTACAATGATATCATTTTTGTCGCAACAAAGAATTTTCAACCCTTTATGATCTTAACTATCAATATTGTGAAATAAAGACCGAGGTGTGCATTATACGCGAGTTTATAATGACACTTTTGAAAGATTTGTGATAACTATAAAAATAAAATAAAAAATTTTAAAGTATGATTGTATTTTAAACTTACGTGGCGTCTCGTTCCAATATAAAAATCGTTCAAGTTCTAGTATATTTCTATTTACATTACACCATTTTCACAATAAATAATATTCGAGTGCATTTATACATGCAATTAACGGATTAGTTGTTAAATATAGCAAATTACCCATAATGTGACGATCAAACCCGAAAGAAACCGAAATTGTGAAAATATTATGGACCCCTTGAGGAATATCAAATATATATTTTATAAGGTTCTCATATTCATTCGAGAGATGGAAAATATAATTAAAACCGAAATTGAGTAAAGACTTAAAATGTTATAAATACAATATCAATCATAATTAACATACTAATATTATAGTTTTTAACACATAAAGCCCGCTAAAGATTTTTTTGCACAAATATTGAAATAATTTACATACTATAATATTTATAAGATTATGTAGATTGTGTGAAATAATATAATAATATATTGGGTAAAATAATTAATTAAGTTAATATTTTTTTTCCATTTGTCTTTTAATTGTTAACAAAATTGTGAAAATTCTATTCTTAATAATTATATATTTTGTAGCATAATTTACTGTCATTAATATGTTTTTCCATTTATAATTCAATTACCAAACGTCCACCAAAATACCTATTTGAGTTTATCTTTCTTTTTTTATTCTTTTAAAAAAGAAAAAACTGTAAAATACACTCTTGTTTTAAGCCTATTAGGTTTAATTGTTAGCGAGAGAGTATACCATGGACCCAGGTGCACTTAAAGTTTAATTTATCATCGCATATAACTGGCATATATCATCACATATAATTGGTACATATCATCACAAGTAATTGAAATTGTAAATCTAAAATTTAAAATCATAAAATTAAAAAAATAAACCTAAAACAAAAAATTAAACCCTTAAAATGGAAAATTAATCCCTAAAATAAAAAACTTGGGTTAATGATATTAGTAAGATATTAAGAAAAAAGAATTATAAATATATATTAACAACGATTTGTTTTTAATTTCTGTTGTTGTAACCACATTATATTTTCAGAATAAAAATATTTAGATATTAAGTTTTAATTTTGATAAGTGAAAGAAAAACTCTAAAGGATAAAAGTTATGCGAAATTCACATTCTTCATTATTGTTTTATATAAATATAATTACTCTCTCTCTCTCTCATATATATATATATATATATATATATATATATATATATAATAATTATCAATAAACTTGAGCTAAAGTAAAACAACATATATAGGTAATATCAATTGGAAATAAAATCACACTTATTGATTAGTTCTTTTAAAATTAATATTTTTAATCCGATTTAGTGTAACAAATAAAAAATAGCATCGAAGAATAGACATAAAGCAAAGGAAAAAAAAAAAGTCATATTATTAATCCTAAAACCTAAATAAAAATCTCATACACAAAAAAATGTCCAATAAAATGACATGTTAGGCCGATTCTCATTTATAAGTACAAATGTAGTATAAATTTTTTTAACTTAATATATTTATTTCTTAATAAAAACTAAAAGTAACTATTATTTATATAATATATATTTTGTTACTTAATATATTTATGTTTTTCAAAAACAGGTCTGAATTTAATAGAACACATAAATATTTTTGAAAATTACCATAATAATACATGTCATGGAAAATGAACTTTCATATATAAGTATAGATTGAAAATATAATAAATAAAAATGAAATAGTACATTAGGAAAAAATTAAATTCAAATTATAGAGAAAATAACCAAATATTGAGATACCAAAAAGTAATTGAAATAGTAAAGAAAAGGAAATAAAAATGATGGCTTTCATGTGCCATAAGCCCAAATAAGAAATTAAATTATGAAAAAAAAATAAGAATGCATAAAAAAAGAGTTGAAATAGAAAAGGCCCAAGTTCAAAGTACACTAATAAATTACTCCCCCCGTCCCAAAATGATGGTCCTGCGGTTGGTTTCACACAGATTAAGAAATGAGTAGTTTATATAGTTAAGTCATTAATTTAGTTAGTATTTTCCAATTATACCCTTCTTGAATTTATTAATATCAATTAATAATTATAAAAATCAGTGTTGGAATTAATATATTTGTTATTATATAGTTAAGTTATTAATTTAGTTAGTATTTTCCAATTATACCCTTCTTGAATTTATTAATATCAATTAATAATTATAAAAATCAGTGTTGGAATTAGTATATTTGTTATTGGAATAGTAAGATTTTGCATTGTAATCATTAATTTTCAACTCACGAGGTAGAAAACTAGTATTTCAAGACTATTAATTAAGAGTATGTGTGGAAATGAAAAATTAATGATATGTTAAATATGGTAACTGGACTATCTTTGTGGGAAGGACAAAAATGGAATATTGGACTATATTTGTGGGACGGAGGGAGTATGACTTATGATATAATATGACCGTGGCAGTTCAAGCCCACTTAATCAATATAAGTTTGCCATATATGTGCATCAAAATCCTGCAGACCTCCTATATATAGATAGATTGATTATTATTATATTATTATATATATACATATAGACAATGGGAAAAAAAATCAAGTAAAAAAAAGATATAGATACTCACTTAATGATTGATAAAAGAAAGAAATCGATACTAACCGAAAATAAAAATAAAAAATATTTGGACTACTTAAAAATCAAATTTTGAAAATTACAAACAGCTCTTAAGATTTGATTTATTCTTACCATTTTCCCCTTATAGAAAATATATCAAAGCCATATAATAATTAAGACTAAATCTAACTTGGGGCATTGACCATATGCTCCTATAGGTAAATATATTATCCCAAATAGTCCATTAGTATTTTAACTTACCATTTAATCCAAGATACTACATAAGATTACTAATTTAACCTTATTAACCAATATTTTTGTTCAATATTTTTTTCTTTCAATTTAATTCAATCAAAATTCATATTATTTTATACTTATTTCATACTACTCACCATTAAACCAAAATCCATAATATTTCATATTAATTTCATAATACCCACCATTCAACCAAAAATCCATACTACTTATTAATTTCAAACTACCCACCGTGCAACCAAAATTCATACTACCTTCAAATTAATTTAATACTACAAAATCCATACTACCCGACGCCTACTACCCACCGGCAACCAAAATCCATACTACCTCCACCATTCAACCAAAAATCCATACTACTTATTAATTTCATACTACTCACCGTGCAATCAAAATCCATACTACCTTCATATTAATTTCATACTATAAGTTCATGTGAACAAGAAACAAAAAAAAAAGTGTAAAATTGTTGAAGTAAAGAAAATGAAAACAAAAAATTAATGAACTTCGCCTCTGATCGGAATCTGTATGAACAATAAACAAAAAAAGAAGTATAAAACTGTTGAAGCAAAAAAAAAATAATAATAATGAATTTCGACTTTGATCAGAATTTATAGGAACAATAAACCAAAAAAAAAAACCTTCTTGTAAAACTGATTGGAATTTCTAAGAGCAATATACCAAAAAAAAAAATTAAAAAATTAACCTATTGAGGATGTATATAATCTATATGACCGTAAATTAAACTAATTTGATCGATTTGAAATTTTGTATGATAATAATCAGATTTTATAAAATATCAGCAAAAATAATAAGTGAAAAAAATAATTCCGAATTTGATCGAAATTCGTATGGATAATAAACTAAAAAAGAAAAGAAAAATAAAGATGTGTAAAATTGTTCAAGCCAAAAAAAATGAATTACGAATCTGGTTGAATTTGTATGAATAACAAATAAAAAAAAATCGATGTATAAATTTGTTGAAGCCAAAAATAAAAAACAACTAAAATGAATCATTTTCTTAAAACAAACAAAATTGAGGAATGATGACGGTTGTACCTTAATTGAGTGTGTATATAAGAGAGGGGTATTGTAGACTATTTATATCATGATTTTTGATTGAATGGTAAATATTTGACTTAAATGGAATGAATGTTAATTAGGTGATTATATGGCAATTAAGTTAGATTGATGTGTATCAAATGGGAATTTCCCCTTTGAACTAAAAAAATTGCAATTTTCGAAAAATTTAGGCATATGTATCCTACTTTATCTCAATTATGAGATTATTGTAATCATACCAAAAACAAAGCAATATTGTTTTGACTACCAAAAATAAGAAAGATAATGCCCAATTTATTTTATGCAGTATATGTATATACTTGGGGGAGGGGTAAGGGTAGGTAACACAAATTGGTAAGTCGGTCCTCTGTTCTTATCCTCCTAACACACCACATTCCTTAAACATATAATATAATGTTAATAAAATAAAAAAAAATTAAGCAAATGAAATGATGCCAAATGTCAACTCCAAAACTCTGCAGGTGAACTTTCATAATTAATAAGGTATAGATTTGGGTATTTTCAAGTCTCGTTTTCTCCTACCAATGGAGACTATGTCCAACCTATAAACTTGAACTTTCCTCGAGCGACTCATCTGTCCAATAGAGCCCATTAGATATGTCATAATTTGTCACCATCTATGTTCGGCATCTGGAGGGGCTTTTATCTGCAGGGCCGACCCTGGACCAAAGCGACCTGGGCTCAAGCCCAGGGCCCAAAACTTAGGTGGGTACCAAATTTAATTTACTCATGTATATATAACATTTTGTTGCAACCTTTTTCCAAAATTCAATGTTAGATTGTTGTAGTAATACCCAGTAGCTATTCCCCAATATCACGATTCAACTCCTATGATTGTGAGTTTTTAATTATATTCTTATTTTTAATGTTTTCATATTTTTTATACATTTTCTCCCTTAATTTGTGTATTTTATTTTATATCGTTATATGTTTACAAATTATTATATAATCTTTTATTTTTTTAATGTTTTTGCATTTTTCTCATGTTTTCTCTTTTAATCTGTGTATTTTATTTTATGTCCTTATATGTATATAATTTTTACATCTATCGGCAATATTTTATTTATACCTTTTATTAATAAATGCACCAACTTTAATCGATTTACTTGTTTTTATAATTAATAAATAAGAAATAATAACTATTTAATAGAAACTGTTTTTTCTATAAATGAATAAATGCTAATAAATTTTATCTAAATTTAAAATATTATTTTTCTAAAGCGAAGTACCAAACATTAAATGTAAATTATAAGACCTTATTCATATTTAAGTATAAAAAAATTGATTAAGTATGTATTGTACTGATAAATTTGCTATTTGGTAGTAATAATTAATAATATAGTCCAAAATAGACGTTTACTACTTTTTAGGATTTTTTTTTATTTTTAATACTCTAAAATAGGGCCCAAGTTTTTTATCGCGCCTCAAGTCTTGGAAAGTAACGGGTTGACATTGTGTTGGATTACTCGGGTATGATCTTTACTATAGTTCAAAAATCGTCCTAAAATAATTTTGTATTTGGTGAGAGATGATGTTAAAACACAATTTTACTTTACTTTAATAAAACTAATTGGATTTTTATATATGAATAAAATTACTATTAAGTTATTTTCTCTTTTTCTTTTTTTCCTGACGGGGTATGTTTTCACTTTGAATTTTTAAGAGGTTGTTATGTACTCCCTCCGTTTCAAAATAAGTGTCGTTTCAGAAATTCAATTTTATTACAAATTAAGTGTCGTTTTAGAATTTCTTACCACTTTATTCCAATTTTATCTCCGTTTATTTTAAAAAATATAAACAAGTTTATGGTAATAGAATAACTAAATGGAAAGAATGAAAGTATTAAATGAGAATATTATTAATTGATTGAGGATATGATGGTCAAATATTATGTTCCCTAATTTTGAATAAAAACTCTAAAACGAACCTTATTGAGAAACGGAGAGAGTATCATTTATTAATTTATTTGCTATCTTATCATTTTATGATTAAAAAATAAAATGTACTTGAGGCATTATATTTTATTTAGTTCAGGGCCTAAAAATATACAAGACTGACCCTGTTTATATGCACTCACGTACACATGCTTCTGTCTTATCCATGGCTCAGATACCATTTGTCGGGGATCGTCGGTCTCATTCATCTCCACATTGATATGATATTGTTCACTCTAGACCTAATCCCTCAAGGTTTTGTTATTGAGTTTTCACCCAAAAAGCCTCATACCAATGTATATACTGTCCATCCTAAACCCATGTGATTTGGTACTTTGTTTGCATTTTTAACCAAAAGAAAAAAAGAAAACAAAAAAAAACAAAACAAAACTACTCAAGTGTGTTGGAATCCGTAGAGACGAACACTATACTCGTGAAACGGAAGTTTAAAAAAAAATTAGATCCAACAGATCCATACTGTAAAGAATATATTTATACAATAAATAAACGAGAGAAAAGTATGAAAACCTTACAATAAATCAAGATTCAAGTTCAACACTAAGGTATTCACGTAATTAATTATTCGACTGCAAGATCTAACTTCAGCATATTGCTATCGTGAAAAAAGTTAGGAAATCTCACGAAAGCTCAAGAACTTCCAATCTCAAAGAGGATTTGTAATGATGTTTCTCGAAAAACTCTCTAGTCAACTTATGACTTTATATTATATTTATACCATAAACATAAGAGAACCCTAATTCTAAAAAGGAACTCTAATCCTAAAAAGGATTAGACTGTCCAAGTCATGAGCCCAAAATAGTTTTAGCCCAAGTACCTTTATTAATATAACATATATAATTAAATACAAATTCAATTCAATTTAATTAAATAATATCTATCAAACAGAATTAACATCATAAATATTAATAATTAAATATTACAATTTCAAATTGAATATTTATTACTTTCTTGATACACTCTTAAGTCGAAAAAGTAATCGCATATAGTGTGACCCTATATGCCTTTATATATGACATCAATCCAATGATGATCCAAACAAAACTCATAGACGGCTTAGTTGGACGGACTCAATATATAAAGAATATTCATTTGAACTCAGCAAATTATAACCTTTACACAAAGTTTTGGTGGAATTCCTTTCATTACGAATTACTCGATTAAACTTAAGATTTATCCAAGTGTCTATCTCAATGGCTTAATCAGTTTGTCTCATCTTTATTAGTCGACAACTAGACCATACTCAACTACTATATTGAATATGTCTCTTGCATTGGTCAGTGACTTTAGTCAACCTAATATAGAGATTATGGGTGATCTCTCTCGAAGTTTCAATCGAGAAATGAATTCTTTCTTAGATCAACTACCACCTTTATTTATATCATGATGCACCAAACACAAGCCATATCTACCCCGAAAAGGAGTGCAAGCATTGGTCATGGTCAAAGTACATCACTCAGTAAACAAGGTGCATATTGACCTCAAGTCAAAAGATTATCACAAGCTTTACACACTGATAAGTTTATGGACATACAATAAATAGCTTACTCTCTAAAGTATGGATGTGTTCATCATGAATAACTATTATTCGCAATCGTGAGACTAACTACATTCTCTAAGAATGTGATGCAAACCATATCACTGACATCTATACTTTCAGTCTTCCACTCACGAGCTAACTGCATTCATATGTCTGATACACTTTAAGAGTAATGTTTTATCATTGGCATCTCACCATATCAATGACAACATTAACTCATGGGAATATTTATATGAATAATTGCAAACAATAAAAATAATAATTCAATAAATGCAACCTCATATATAAAAATATATGAATAATTGTGATCAAGTACAATGTCTTTTATTTATAATTGTCTCTAGGACATTTATACTTTCAATCTTCCACTTGGCCTAGAGCCAATCACCTTAATATCTAATACCAAGACTTACAAAATACTCATCATATTTCCTAAAACATAATGGCTTGGTGAAAGGGTCAGCCAAATATTCTTCCGTAGGATCACGCTCTATTTCAATTTTTCCCCTATCCACTGTCTTCCTGATCAAGTGGTAGCGTCTTGGTACATGCTTGTTTCTGTTCGTGGATCTCGGTTCCTTAACTTGTGCAACAGCACCAGTGTTGTCACAATACAACGGCATTGGACTATTGACGCTATGAACTACCCCTAATTCCTTCAAGAACTCATTTATTGAGACAACTTCTTTAGATGCTTCTGATGCAGCAATGTACTTGGCTTCGGTTATCGAATCTACATTTGTAGTTTGCATAGAAATATTCTAAGTCATTACCCCACCATTGATAATGAAGGCATACCCAAATTGTGACTTGTAGCCATCATGGTCTGTTTGGAATCTAGCATTAATGTACGCAGTAACTGCCAGTTCCTTTTATCCACCATAGACTAAGAAATATTATTTAATTCTTCTAAGATACTTAAGAAGAATCTTGAATGCTTTCCAGTGTTCTTCCCCAGGATTCTGCCAGTCATGCTACGTGCATAGGCCACATCTGGCCTTGTACAAATCATGACATATATGATAGATCTTATTGCTGAAGCGTATAGGTTCTTTTTTATGCGCTCAAGTTCCTTATCAATAGAAGGACCATCCTTCTTTGATAACATGATACCATGACTCATTGAAACCTATTGGAATTCTCCATAGAGAATCGTCTTAACACTTTATCAATGTACATGGACTGTGAAAGTCTCAATATTCTATTAGGTTTATCTTCTTAGATCTTAATTCCAAGAATATAATAGGCTTCACCCAAGTTTTTAAGGTGCTGGATAACCAATCCTTTACTGATTGCATGACAAGAGTATCATTTCCAATTATCAATATGTCATCAACATATATAATAATAAAAGAAATACTCCCTCGAGTGCGTTTACTATAAATGCATGGATATATATAACTTCCATTATTTGTTTGACTTATTTGAAATTTTTGATATATATATATATATATATATATATATATATATTATATATAGGATTGGGTTCAAATGAAACCCACGTCAATATATGCGAACCTAGGGACCAATTCTGACCTTAGATCTAATAAAATTTGTGGACCAGATTTTTTCTATTTTTTAAATTCATTAAATTATATATATGGAAGGAAAAGGGCTGTTATGTAATTTTACAAACTCCTAATCAGATTAAATTCACCACCCCTCCCGTTTTTTCCCCCAAACCCCATCCTTAAACCTAACATTTCTACCCGCCGCCACCTTCCGAATCAGAGGATGGTCCCGCTGCTCGGCGGCGACGAAGGCCTCCATCCGCCTCATCGATTGCAGCTCCTTGAGGCGGCGGCAACTCCCAGAATTGGCGGGTTAGGGTTTTTACTGAGCTCCGAGAAGTCCTCTTTTCACGCCACCGAGAAGGAGACGTCGGAGATGTAACGTCGGAGTTTTGGGATTCGGGGCTTTCGGGCTGGTTGGGCACGGGTTTTTTGGGCGGCGTTGATGCTGCAGGCAGTCGCCGCCTGCGCAATTATGTTGGATTAAATTCTCGGGCAGTCGCCGCCTGCGCAAAGCCTTCGACGTCAATTGTGTTGGATTGAATTCTCGGGCAGTCGCCACCTGCGCAAAGCCTCACCGCCGCCTGCGATGCCCTTTGCAACATGGGACCAGCGGCAGCACCCTCTCCCTTCAAAGTCGTCGCCGGCGGCCGTAACCCACAGCTACAAGTGGCGTGGTTAATTTCTTTCTTCAAATCCCTTTCTCCTCCTTCGACTGGTTTGCGACGGCGGACGAGGTTTGCTGCGACTGGGCGGCGAAGAAGGGCGATAGCCAAGCGGCTCGGCTGCAAGGCGGCGTTGGGTGGCGGTTAGAAAATGGTCCGTTATGTGTCTGAGTCGGGCTTGACTTCGGTTTTCGCGTTTCGGTTGTGTGGTGCGCCTGGTGGTTGGTTGGGACGGACGGGTTT
>BMAC01000348.1:34872-48600 GCA_014905375.1 Phtheirospermum japonicum
ACATGATAAATAGCCATCATCTTAGCTATCAAATCATTTTAATCATCAACTCATTCTTCAATACCCACAGAACATAAATCAAGACTACAAGTACAAATACGAACAAAACAAACGCCTTCAAGATAAAAATAGAACAAGTATTCCACAAAGATGCATCAACTCCTCCAAAAGCCCCAGTTACATTTCCTTCAACAAATCCAAATCCCTAACAGGCATTTCGCCGAACACTTTCGAAGCATTTCCAAAACATAAAAGGTAAAACGTTAGATTGAAACCCCATTTGCAATTCCACGTAATGAATCATTCCTGCAAAGCATACACCACCGGAGCACCCCCCCCCCCCCCCCCCCAACACCACCATCCGAAACCACAACCAAACCCGTCCGTCCCAACCAACCACCAGGCGCACCCCACAACCGAAACGCGAAAACCGAAGTCAAGCCCGACTCAGACACATAACGGACCATTTTCTAACCGCCACCCAACGCCGCCTTGCAGCCGAGCCGCTTGGCTATCGCCCTTCTTCGCCGCCCAGTCGCAGCAAACCTCGTCCGCCGTCGCAAACCAGTCGAAGGAGGAGAAAGGGATTTGAAGAAAGAAATTAACCACGCCACTTGTAGCTGTGGGTTACGGCCGCCGGCGACGACTTTGAAGGGAGAGGGTGCTGCCGCTGGTCCCATGTTGCAAAGGGCATCGCAGGCGGCGGTGAGGCTTTGCGCAGGTGGCGACTGCCCGAGAATTCAATCCAACACAATTGACGTCGAAGGCTTTGCGCAGGCGGCGACTGCCCGAGAATTTAATCCAACATAATTGCGCAGGCGGCGACTGCCTGCAGCATCAACGCCGCCCAAAAAACCCGTGCCCAACCAGCCCGAAAGCCCCGAATCCCAAAACTCCGACGTTACATCTCCGACGTCTCCTTCTCGGTGGCGTGAAAAGAGGACTTCTCGGAGCTCAGTAAAAACCCTAACCCGCCAATTCTGGGAGTTGCCGCCGCCTCAAGGAGCTGCAATCGATGAGGCGGATGGAGGCCTTCGTCGCCGCCGAGCAGCGGGACCATCCTCTGATTCGGAAGGTGGCGGCGGGTAGAAATGTTAGGTTTAAGGATGGGGTTTGGGGGAAAAAACGGGAGGGGTGGTGAATTTAATCTGATTAGGAGTTTGTAAAATTACATAACAGCCCTTTTCCTTCCATATATATAATTTAATGAATTTAAAAAATAGAAAAAATCTGGTCCACAAATTTTATTAGATCTAAGGTCAGAATTGGTCCCTAGGTTCGCATATATTGACGTGGGTTTCATTTGAACCCAATCCTATATATATATATATATATATATATATATATATATATATATATATATATATATATATATATATATATATATATATATATATATATATATACACACACACATATGGTCAGTGTATGCATGAGGCAAGCGGTTGCCTCAAGCTAGATGATTTAATGAGCCCAAATATTTTTTTTAATATGTAAGGTCTAATTAAGAAAATTTGTTTATTTGAACATTTAATTTGTGTTTTCTGTCTAAAATTGAAAGACATACAGTATTTAATTTGATTTTTCTTTGGAATCTTCTGATTTGCAAATATTTATATCTAATTCTCGTGTCTCCTTTTGCATATCTTTATTGTGGTTTTATCGTATTTCGAGTCTTATTCTTATTTTGTGCTTTCAACGTTTTTTCATCTTTTTGTTATTTTTCATATTTTTAACTTGTTTTTAGGATTTTTATATTATTTAGGTCAAACTTGGTCAAATTGTTCCCTAATTGAGGTCGGAAGAAGAGACAAGCCCGATAATTTTCATAACAAGTGTATGGTGTGAAAATCAAGTAAAAATGACGAAGATCGAAAATTGAGTACGCGAGCCCTGTGAATTAGACTAGTGAACAAATGAGTAATGAGCATCCCTGCCCACCATCGCACATCATGGCCGATAGCTATCGCAGTACCCACTCATGCCTGTGGGCAGCTCTTGCTCCTGACCACCCACACCTATGCATCACTGCCATCACCCATTGACAACTCTCATAGTCCTTGCACAAATCTACCCACACCCTTTTGCAGTGACCCAACGTGCTTGTAACCTACCTAGCACTGCGCATAGATATCACTAGTCCTTGGTTGTCGTCACTAGCATAGTATGCCCCATCCCGTTGGTCACTCGCTCACGTAACATTGCGATATCCTTCACTAGCAACACCCGAGTATCAAGCACCCGACATCCTCTCCGTCGAGCGCTGTAACATCAGCATCGCCATGGCGACTCGACACCAAGCTCTTCCCCAGTGTTCAACTTTATTTTTAAACACCGCAAATGTACGAGTTTCAGATGTAGTAGTAGGAAGTAAGGTCGTATTCCATAAACACTGGTTAAACTAATTACTTTGATTATAATAATTATGATTTCATTTAGAGAATAATGATGATATGAATAGTTAAGCTAAATGACATAAACAAACAAAAGAAAATAAACGTTGTAGAAAATATGGGATGAAGGTGATTCCTAGACTATGGTTTCAACTGAGAATTCTTTCATTTATGACAAATAACTTTTTAATTACTCCCTCCATCCCACAAAGATAGTCTAGTATTCTATTTTCGTCTGCCCCATAAAGATAGTCCAGTTACTGTATATAACATATCATTAATTTTTTATTTCCACACATACCCTTAATTAATATTCTTAAAATACTAATTTTCTACATGGTAAATTGAGAACTGATGATTACAATGTAAAATTTTACTATTATAATAATAAATATACTAATTCCAACACTAATTTCTATAAGTATTATTTGACATTAATAAATTTAAGAAGGGTATTGAAAAATACTAGCTAAATTAATGACTTAACTATATAAACTACTTATTTTTTAATTTGTGTGAAATCAACTGTAGGACGATTATTTTGGGACGGAGGGAGTAATATCTTATTTTATAGAGTATCGCATGTGTCATCTAACAATCTTATACCTAATATGAAAATCGATACACTAAGTCACCAGTGCACCTTATCGTCCGATTGATGTCACACAATTCAAATGAAAATAGCTTTAAGAATTAATATAGATTGCTTGTAAACTATCTCTGCCGTCTATCTTAATCCCTAAATATTATTTCCTTCACTTCTGTTTCGATTCAATACTTACATTTAAATGTAAACAGTGATCAAGTGATAACAAAATTCAAAACAATATACGAACGAGTGGAATCAAATATTAACAAATGAAATACTTTAATCTCATAAATAAGGAGTCATCAATCTACTCACATCCCTGGAATTAAAGTGATTTAGCTGGATATGGTCATGAAAACACACAAATTAACTAAACAAATAAAAAACTTGGGGTTGTCAATACTCTTGATCCAAAATGACTCCAAAACTTATTATTCTGCTATGAAAAACAACAAAACAAGAAAAATGTAAAACTTTTTTAGAAATAGATAAAATAAGAAGAATCACATGAAAAGTATACGTGTAACCTATAGAATGCTAATAAATATCGGTTTTTCTATGAAATCAGATGGGGCTCCATTACGGAGCCCTATCGCTGAGGAGATTGTTTATTTTTTTCCTTTTACTCATTTTATTTTTACCCTTTTTTTATAAATCTAAATTTTCCCGTTCTCTACCCCTCCTCTAAAAAACTGAGAAGAATGCTTCCACGCCTCCCACGTCGTGAATTCTCTCAATATATCAGTTTCGTTGAAGATGACACCACAATTTTCTTCTGATTAAAAAGATATTGGTCTTATTCCGATGGTAGGGCAAGAAATTGAGAGTTCTGAGGCGGCACTTCAGTTTTATAATGGTTATGCCAAGAAGTTAGATTTCAGCACCAAGATCAATAATAGCAGCAAAAATTCGGCTGGAGTTTTTACTTGAACGGCCTTTTCTTGTAGTAAGGAGGGAAAAACAAATGAATCTTACAGAAAAAATAGCAAGGACAGGTCGAGAGATCTTGTGAAAGAAGACGCACTGATACCAGATGCAGGTGTGAGGCGAGGATGAATATTTCAAGGAAACAGACCGGTGATGGGTGGGTAGTTACTTTATTTGAAGATCGTCAACACCATGCTCTAGTTACTCCTAGAAAGGCACGTACTACGATCACACCGAAAAGTTACGACGATGAAATCACAAAATCACTAATAATATTTAAAAAAAAAATGAAATGAAAGCAGGAAATCACCAAAATCACTAATAATAAATATTGTGATTATATTAATTATATCACCAAAAAATACACCATAATTCAATAAAATCTAAGACACAACAAACTAAAACTAATATTAATACATTAATATTTTTTTATTCAATTATATAAAATCCTCACTCTTTTCGTCTGACATCTCAATCGACTGTGCATCATCAGAAGTCAAGTGTAACACTTTTGACGGGCCTCGTATCGAGTCCGACCAGCAGCAACGGCACCAGAATTTCTTAGGCCCGGCGCTATCCGATCTGGTCCCATCGTCCGTTGAATGTCGTTACTCGAGCCGATGCTTGAGTCGAGGCTAATGCTTCGAATATTTTTAAGATTTTTTTTTCTTATTCGTAGCATTTTTCCCCAGAAGATGATATCTTTTTTTGTCGAACCTTTCTTAGGCATAGAGGCGTGACGCCTTCTTATTCCGGAATTCTGGTTCAAAAAATTTCTCAACATCTGTATCTTAATCACTTTTGTTCCCTAAACAGAGACAATATGTTTATCAATTTCATCTTGAAGATATATAAAAAGAATAAAAAAAGAGTCAATTTTAATAAGTTTATCATTTTCATTATGAAGAAATTAATAAAACAAAAGTTAGTTTTAATAAGTTTATCATTTTCATCTTGAAGAGATTAATAAAAAAAAAAAACACCAAATTTTAATATCATTTTCATCTTGAAGAAATTAATTAATAATAATTATAAAAAAGCACATTTTAATAAGTTAATCATTTTGATTATTAATAGTAATACATACTGTAAAATAGTAAAACAAAAACCTTGCATGATCATCACCTGTTTCTGCAGATGAGCTCGATGACTCGTCAGTTTGTCCCTTGTCCGAATCTCTGCTATCGTCGTCACCAGAAGAAAATGATCCAGAGCAGGATACGTCTTTCACACCAACGTCAGCATTTTTCATAGAATTAGATGCGACGGAATAATAATATCTTCCGTTACCTTGCATAAATTCGGCTTCATCATCAGTCCCCTCAATTTTGATTCCCTTGGAACTCATCCGTACACAAACTTTCCTGAATTCAATATTTAAATAACAGGAAAATCATTAAAAAAACAAAGAAGAAGAAGAAGATCAAAACATCACCTTTTCTCACCAACGGGCCCGATTTGTATCCGCCATCAACGTTCTTACCGGCAGAGGAGTTATCTTTTTTTCTTGCACCATTCGTAACGTTCTTGGCGGCAGATTGGTTTCCCTCGACAAAAACGGGCTTTCTTCAGCTTCTTGAATTCGGCTTTGCTTATAATCTCCACCTCCATTTCATCTGAATCCGTATCACTCCCTACACATATATATATGAAAAAATACAATGAAGAAAGCTGAGATTTTTCAACTTATTTTTATTACTTGCTTCTTATGCATGGAGCTTACTTTTTCATTTGACAAGTGATGAAATATAATTTAACACACACAGCTTATCGAATTAACGGACTTAACTCGTAGAAATAATAAAGAAATGGAAAACAAAGTCAAGCTCAAGATATAGTCACAGACCTGGACATTGCTGATACAAGGTCCTTGTTATTATTTGAGTGCATCATTACACATAGTAAATTGTATGCCAAAAATTCCATGTGGCATCCCGTAATTCCTTCTGCATAGAGAGTTTTTAATTATGACTGGCACTGCACAGAGAAAAAAAAAAAAATGTTCAAAAATCCATCGACTGGTCATCCCAGTTTTGGTAGAGGCTCAAAGCAGTCTCCCATTCTCCAGAAAATAGAGAAGAATCAAGATAAATTTCAATCATGTAAACGCAACCTACGACTATTATAGTCTCTGGGATAGTCTCTCAGTCTCATTTTCGTTAACAATTTAACTGGAGTCATTAGAACTAGAAAAATATTGTAGTACAAGGAGAATAGTTGAACTGAAGAGCAAAGCTTCAAGGCATATATATCCAGACAAATGAAGCTCCCACAAAGCAGATATGCTATACTATGGAAAGATAAAGTGTCTTGATTTTAAAATTGCATGATTGAGTGATAAGCTCATTGTGATATGAAGCTTTTTGAGTCAAACAGCAACATATAAACTTTACATAATGAGAAAACATACTTCAGTTTGTCCTACACACGAACGATATGAAAGGAGAAACGTACTTCATCAATATTTAGCATTCCATTCTAACTCATGGTATAATGAGAAAAAGTGTGATACTGTGGTGTTATTATTTCACAAAAATCATCTATGACCTGCCTTCCACTTTACAGTGTTAAGAGCTAATACCAAAGCAAGCCAACTACATGGAGAGCATTACACTCCCTTTTATTCTCTTATTATAGAATACAAATTGCGTGGCAAAATACAGGTCAAAACAAGAATAACACCCCCACTATACATTAAATTTCAACAGAACCCAAAACATAGAATACTCTAACATACTTTTTTTGAGGGCTCTCAAAAAGTAATATGAGAATACAAAAATTACAAGGATCTATATTTCACAAAATATGTGGGTTAATAAACAATACTAAGAGAATGAAAAGAAAAAAGAAGGAGAATAATCTGCAAGGTAAAACTCACAAGCATCCATGCAAGATGACATAAAGCTGAAGTAACTAACCTGATTATACTCTGATAAATCCCCAACTTCTATTGCAAATCTAGCATGAGTTTCGTACACCTAAAACCAAAAGTGGAACATGATACTAGATAAAAACAATAACTTAGACTTAAAGAAGCTTATAATCACGTAAAGTTTACATTGGAAAACAAGGTCAGTGAACACTGTACAAAGATACGACCCGGTCTCTTCGGATTTTCATGGTTGGAGTCATTAAACCACTATCAATCTGCAATCGAGTCGAATACAAAAAACGATTAACAATACAACACTTTAAAAAAAAGAGTAGATTTAGTAAAATCATAAAACCTTGATGCTAATGAGAAAAGTAATTTATACCGTGAAAGGTTCATCAAGCACAAGTATCGGTCCAACTTGAAATGAACAGTCCGAGGTCCTGCATTAACAACAAAAAATAATTGTTTATTTATTATCTACTCAATCTCTGTAAAAAGTTAGTCTATGTGAAAAAAGTAGTGTCATCCCAAAATAATTAAACAGTGGAATACATGAAAATGAAAAATTAACTACATACTATATAAAGGAACAATCATATCTCTATTTGACACCCGCATAAATAGTAATGTGGCTGATTTTTGTGGGACGGAGGGGGTAACATAATAATTTATCATCAAAATTCATTTGTTTACAATAAAATAAAATTTGGTAATTCCTCAAAATGCAAAAAAGATATTAAAATAAGAAGCTCGACTTACCATTTACTCAACTCCTGATGCAACATATTAATCTGTTTCTGCTTACTAAGCTCTGAGGCATCAGCTTCCAGTGCGGACAACCTTTTAGCCTCTAAGAGGATCTCTTCTTTGTCATGGATGATTATGGCACCAAGTTGTCGTTGATCCTGCACATCATTAATACTATCAATTTTATATTTTCATCCTAAATTGGAACGTTCCACTTTAATTCATTGCCATGTTGAATTAATAATCTTGTCAAATTATAGTTTAGCATATTTGTTTACACATTTGCATATTCACGTTTCCTACTCAACTTTATATTTTTATTTAATATGAGTCCACATTAATGTTTAAATAATTGATTTCAAAAATTCTACGAATTGATCGATTAATTTGAAAAACTTGACATTTCATAATAAGTCCAAAAAATAACTGAAATATCATGTGATTTATTTTGAAACAAATGACTATTCTGACCACGATCTGCTGAATCAGGCTCAACATTTTCACCTGTTAACATCCGTTCCCGAATGAGTAAGAATACGAATCATCGATATTGGCATGTAATGAAAAGGCACGCTCTCCCAAAGAAACTAAAAAAATAACCCTCAGGTTTGATTCAGTGTTAAAATTAAGTAGCTAACTATAATACTTTTATAAACGTGAAGTTTTTTTTTTAAATGCTTTTGCACATGGAGCTAAATATAAGACAAAAAAATATATAATTTTTTATTTTGTGTGTGTGTGTGCGCGGTCGGGCACGGATGTGTGTGTAATTAGATGAAACCCCGAGGGTACCTTCTGTAAAATCAAGAAATAGACTGAAACTTTCTTCTTGAAGAGGAAACTTCTGAATTAGTTTTTTTTTAGTGCAATTTCAAAGTACTTATTAGAGGACATATTTTAAACAACATTCTAGGAAGCTTGCATTGAAAAAGCAAAAGAGTTATTCAAAATATATATAAAAGTGTAATTTACCATTTGAAAGGACTATAGTACCCTTTGCACGTCCTTCTAGAGCGATTACTTTTAGAACTATAGTATCATTTGAAAGGACTATAGTATCCTTTCGATCCGTGAGGAAGAACCTCATCCGTTTCAGGATCATCGACTTTTATTTTCGTATGTCGAATAGGATGTCTGATGGAACCGAGAACCTTCAAACATTAAATCTGCAAAATTGTCAAGATACGTGCCATACAAGATAGCAATGGGCCAGGCCGGACCCACCAGACCAATTCATAAAATCGGTCCGGGCTGGGAGGCCCGACTCATATATAAGAAATTGATTTCGGACCAACTTGGGCCGGGTATAGAAATATGAGCCCGGGTCCTCCTAATTTGGTCCGGGCCTAAAATTTCCGCCTTGCTTCTCAATGCATGAGCAATGTTTCTTAAACCGTATCCATTTTGAACCTTTATGTCAATTACCTGTATCAACAAAATATAGTTTAGCACCTTTAGAAATACACTAGAGCCTGCTTCTATAGTTCACTAACAATTTAGAATCATCCAACCTCAAAGAACCTGTCGACATTTGGGGCCAAGCTGCCGCCTCCACTTACGCCAACCTGTCACATGTGAAAACAAGTTTGTGCTTAGTTTTTTTTTCTTTTTCAAAAGTTGTACCATTTGAAGATATTACGGTGATTTGGATTATAGAAAGTATCTGCATACCTTTGATATGCCAATAAAAGAATGAGTTTTACGATAGAAATTTCTCTAAGCCTAACATGAATAGAAAGCAATCATTATTTTTTTTATCATAAGCTTTTGCTATGCCTGTTCATTTTTCTCCTTTTTTACACAAGTACAAAAAGACTAATTGGCCAACTATATAAGTACAGGGTTAAAAAAATCTATTACACATGAATAGCTCTAATATTTCATTTTTTAAACTCAGGATTTGAAGCCTTTCATTAATATATCATCACAACCCATTATCAGGTATGAATAATATGATATAGCCATGAACATACAAAACTTAATTCTTTTCACATTAACACATCGCTTATAAGTGGCTTTTTTTCTATTTTAATCATGTCTCAGTACAATCTCATCAACTTCCTCCATTCAAAAGAGAAGAAAATTTTATATATATGTAAACAGTTCATCGAAAGGATCAAGCAACCTGAGAGTAGGCTTGCTGACTGATTCGCCCTTGGGAAGGAACTTAGCATCAAGGGTGTGACCAAAATCATAGTCAACAATGCCTTCAGCCTCACGAGGGCCTTTATATTCTCGAATAATTTCCCCACCTTTTCTTAGGATTTTAATGGTAGGAAAACCCTGGGTCTGATATTCAGTTGCAAGTTCTCTATTTGCTTCATTTGCATCCACTTTAAGCCAGAACAATGGGGGGATCATGGCTACTCAATAAGGATGCAACTTTTTCGTACTAACAGAAAATAAAAGGAAATGGAAAATGAATCAAGCAGTTATCTGAAAAGCTAAGTATCTACAAACACATTGTTCACAATTATTAAAAAGAGAAACAAAGAAAGAAAGAGAGACAAAGAAGTCCATTGGGTTGATAGTAAATATATAGAAATAAAGATGCGAAAATTTACCTGCTTATAAGTCATATTCGTCGGAGGGTCATGATACGGATCCATTAATGCTACACGATCACCAAAGTTCTCAGCTGAACTCCTCCAAATGTCGGGAACCGTTGTCCACTCATTAGAATTTAGTAAGACCCCATTTCCCGATAGCAAGTTGCTTTCTCAAACGGGAGAGAATTTCTGATCTGCATTTCTTTTCTACATAAATAATTGAAATAGAAAGAGATGTTAGATTTTTTTATTTATTATTTTTTTTTTTTTTGCGTGTGTGTGTGCGCATTACAAGAATTGCTTTTCTAATGTTGATATATTGTGCAGGAAAATAAAAATAAAGCTGCAGCTGAAGCATATTTTATCGAATCAATATTTCCAAATTTTGATGTTTATATGCAATTTATCATTCAAAAACTTGCTTGTTTGTAGTAAGTAGATTAATAAATAGTATTAACCAAAGAAAAAATGAGAGAAAAAGCAAAATTCATTGTTTTGTAAAACTTATATACACGAGTGTTCAGAAACTTTAACTCATATATAACATTATGTTGAATATTGAAGTATACAAATGCTCGGTTATTTGTTTCGAATTGATTTGATGTAAATTTCAAGATTTATACATTTAACTACTGTGTAATAAATGTCGTTACTACTAGAGCTACAACATTATCCCTTGCCTCAGGAAATGTGCCTTGTAAACTAGAGTAGCAAGAGGCATAGAAATTTCGTAAAAATCATTATAATCTCAACACAAGTAGAAGAAAGAAATTACTATTAGCAACTATAATTCTAACAACTGTGGTTGATTAACACGAATGAGTTCATCGTACAAACCAAATAGCATCAGCAAACGCAACTTATAAGACTTTTAAATTATTTAAACCCAGCTGAGCGAGCGAAAAGCAATAAAGAGAGCCATATCAAGTGGTAAAAACAATGGTAACATGGTACAAGAAAAGCAAAACCCGGATTAGGGAATAAAGCACTTTTACCAATTAATTAAAGTATTATTCACAGAACCCTAATTAATCGTCAAAGGATATTGGATTAGAGATAAAAGGAATTAGGGCATGCGTGAATAAAAAGGAAATTAAACCATACAAGTGGTGAGTAAGAACGACAGAGGATGGAGTGTTTAAGGGAACTGGGGACGTGGTGTTGGCAGCTATTGCAGATGAGATCACGGTCGGCGGTTTCACGAAGGAGACGGACGTCGACCACGCGCGGCAAGTTGCCCTTTTTTGGCCGAGCTGGATGGGTTCAGTTTTTGACGACGCCGTGTTGTTGTTGAGGTTGAACTCGGTGATGGTGGTGGGAGGTTTTTGGCGGTGGTAGCGAGCGGCTTTTGGAGGTGGCGACGGGAGACGTGAATTGGAGGTGTGGCGACGGGAGAGGTCGAGGAGAGGAGAGGAGGGAAATCCAACTTATTCATAAATTTTATATTATAAATATTTAGAACATATAAAGAATAATATGTTCTGAAAAGTTTATTTTACTAGAAGGTATTTTATAATATACTTCTTAATAATTGAATATATGAGAAGGTACTTAAAATATATGTTGTGAAGTAATTATTCTAGAACGGGTATAAAATATATCTTTTAAATGTAGTCAGCCTCCAATTTTCCAGAACGTACATTTGTAAATTCGTTCTAGGTTTACGACTTTAATTACGAAAATACCACCAGATAAACATTATAGAGGGTAGACAAAACAACCGTTCTAGAAAGTTTTTTTTTTGTACTAGTTCTGCAATGGATAGTTTTTGTACTTGTAGCCTACCTTTATTAGGAGATATTATATTAATATGATATTATATTATTTGATTCCTGTATTAATTATTTTATTATCTTTAGGAAATATTATTTTATTTGATATTATATTATTTGATTCATGTAATTATTGTACCTTGTATAAATACTCCTCTTGTAATGATAATGTTTATCAATCCAATTATTCTATTCTCACATGGTATTGTGCCTCTAGGGTTTTCGGCACACCCTACAACCGGCACCAATTTTTTTTTCCTTCCCACAATTTTTTTCTCCAGCAAAATGGCTTCGATATCGGACGTAGTTTCAATCAACGCTTCTGCGCAAATCCCATTGAAGCTTGATTCCACCAACTACACTTCTTGGAGGTTTCAATTCGAAGCGCTACTTGCCGGCTATGAATTGACTGGCTACATCGATGGTACCCTGCCCTGCCCACCTCCATCCAATATAACTGGAACCACATCAACACCGAACCCGGGGTATTCGCTTTGGGTTCGCCAGGACAAGCTCCTCCTCTCGACAATCATTGGATCGCTCGAGCTAATCCCTTTCATTGCCACAGCCAAAACGTCTAAGGCCGCGTGGGATATCCTGGCCAACACGTATGGGCGCCCCTCTCGTGGTAGGATATTGGCGCTCAAAAATCGGTTACAAAACCTAGTCAAGGGTAATCAAACCATTACACAATTCTTACATGGAATCAAGGGCACAGTGGATGAACTCGCTTTATTAGGATCAACTATGGATTTGGAGGATATTGTTCTCAAAGTCCTCAATGGCCTCGATGATCAATATCGTGAGTTATCAAACGCCATTCAAGCTCGCGAAACGCCGGTGTCGTTTGACGAACTTCATGAAAAGCTTTTAAATTTTGAAGCTCAACTGCTCACTCGTCCTGCTGCGGTTAGTCCTCAGCCGCTCACTGCATTCACCGCTGGTCGCTTCCCGACGTCTGGCAACTTTGGTCGTGGTGGCCACAATTTCTCACGTGGTCGGGGAAAGGATTTCGGAGGTCGCCAATCCAACGCTCAAAGATTTCAAGCCTCCAATAGTTCATCTAACCCTAACCCTCGACCGTACAAAGGACGGTGTCAACTCTGCGAGGAGACAGGCCACTCGGCTAAACGGTGCCCCAACTTCAACTCCCAACCATTTGCTGCACATGGATTTTCACCTCAACCCACCGCCCGCCCAACTACAGCTCCACCGTTTGCCCACACCGCTTCTCACCCACTGGCCTCCGCTTCTGAGGATTGGATTCTTGACTCCGGCGCATCACATCACATCACTACTGACCTCGCAAATCTCTCACTTCATTCGCCATATGAGGGTCAGGATGATGTCATCATTGGTAATGGTTAGGGTTTACGTATTACTCATGTTGGCACGTTACGTACTACGTTGCCTTTTAATTTTGAGAATACTCTTTGTGTTCCATCGATGAGTAAAACACTTATATCCGTTGCTCAATTGTGTCGTAATAATGATATTGAGGTTGTTTTTCATGGCTCTGAATTTCAGGTGAAGGATCGTCGCACGGGGGCCATCATCCTCAGCGGCCTCAGTAAAGATGGGATATACCACTGGCCTCGCACCTCGGGATATAAACCTTCTGCCCTCACGGCATCATCTAAAGTGTCTTTTCTGTGGCATCTACGCCTTGTTCACCCATCATCTCATGTGTTACGTCACTTAGCTACCTCGTCTAAGTTGTTTTCTAACTCTTTTTCAACTGACACTTGCATTTCGTACAAGGTGAATAAAAGCCACAAACTGCCATTTAAAGATTCTAGTTTGTCGTCTACTTCTCCGTTGGAGTTAATTTTTTCCGATGTTTGGACATCCCCTATTTTTTCGAATGATGGTTTTA
>BMAC01000348.1:48697-60225 GCA_014905375.1 Phtheirospermum japonicum
GTTTGAGCGTCTATTTAGTCGTTCACCTAACCTTGCCAAACTCCGCGTCTTTGGCTGTCTTTGTTTCCCCTGGCTCCGCCCGTACTCTAATAACAAGCTCGATAATCGGTCTCGACCTTGTGTTTTTCCTTGGTTACTCGCAAACTCAAAGTGCCTACCTATGTTATGATCCGTCTTCATCTAACGTGTTTATATCTCGTCATGTTGAGTTTGATGAGTCTGTCTTCCCTTTTTCGAGTATTTTGCATAAATCTGATGAGTCTGCTCAACCTTCCGATCATTGGATCACTGCAGAATTCCGGTCGGACAAAACCTACTGCCCTCCCGTCCGATCGGATAACAGGTCCTTCCGACCGGATGAAACCTACTGTCCTTCCGACCGATCGGATAACATGCCACTCCGATCGGACTCTACTCAGCAACTACCCCTTCCGGTGCTTGTGGTTTCCCCAACTCCTGTGGCCGCACCCCCGAACGATGTCCCTTCACTGACTGCTGTGTCCCATGCCTCACCGCTTCACTCAACGTGTATAACTGAAAATCTACCTCCGCCCCCGGTGGCCCCTCATCCAATGCGCACTCGGTCAAAAAATCAGATTCACAAACCCAATACTCGGTATGCTCTTGAAGCCTCTGTTTCCTTATCTAATGTTGATCCCTCTAATATCACTCAGGCTCTCAAAGATCCGCGTTGGAGATCAGCCATGTCGGCCGAATTTGATGCACTCTTACGTAATAATACTTGGGATCTTGTGCCGCCTGATTCATCCCTCAATGTAGTTGGTTGTAAGTGTGTATTTCGTGTAAAACATAACCCAGATGGATCTCTGGACCGTTTTAAAGCTCGACTTGTGACTAAGGGTTTTCATCAAAGGCCTGATGTTGACTTCTTTGATACATTTAGCCCAGTTGTTAAACCGACTACCGTTCGTCTTGTTCTCAGTGTTGCCTTATCTCGAGGATGGTCACTTCGTCAACTCGATGTCAATAATACTTTTCTTCAGGGCCGTCTGGAGGAAGAAGTTTACATGGCACAACCACCCGGTTTTGTTGATGTCAAGTACCCACGTTATGTATGCAAGCTTAATCGTGCCATATATGGTCTCAAGCAGGCACCTCGTGCCTGGTATGTAGAACTTAAACGGTTCTTAATTGACATGGGCTTCGTCAACTCGCGGTCGGATATGTCTCTATTTTTTTCGTCACTCGGGTATTACAGCCTACTTTCTTGTCTACGTGAATGATTTGATCACGGGTAGCGACTCAGCCTTTCTCAATCGTGTTGTTGACGCACTTGCCACTCGTTTTTCGATCAAAGACTTGGGCGCTCTCTCTTATTTTCTTGGCATTGAATTCTTGTCTGACTCCCACGGCTGTATTTTATCTCAACGCAAGTATATCATTGATCTCCTAGCAAGACATGGTATGCTTGATGCGAAACCGGTTCCTACACCGCTTGCACCAACCACACGTCTTCGATTGGCCAACGGCTCTGGGTTAGTCGATTCTACACGGTATCGGAAAGTTGTTGGCACTTTACAGTACATTCTAATTACTCGCCCAGACATTGCATTTGCAGTCAATAAACTATCACAATTCATGCACTCTCCTACTAGTATTCATTGGGGAGCAGTGAAACGACTCCTTCGGTACCTGAATGGTACTCGTCATGTTGGGCTTCGTCCTCACCAATCGTTTGATCTTCATTGCTTCTCTGATACTGACTGGGGAGGGGATACCGATGATCGCTCTTATACTGGTGCCTATGTTGTCTTTTTGGGTCCTAATCCGATCTCTTGGAGCTCCAAGAAACAACGCTCGATTGCTCGGTCCTCGACAGAAGCCGAATATCGGGCCATTGTGGCAGCTTCTGCTGAAGTTCAATGGCTTCGGTCGCTTCTAAGTGAGTTACATGTGGAGCTACCTTCTACTCCAGTGGTGTACAGCGACAATCTTGGGGCCACTTACGTATGTGCTAATCCAGTGTTTCACTCACGTATGAAACACATAGCTATAGATTTTCACTTTGTTCGTGACTTGGTTCAGTCATCTCAGTTGCGAGTTTCTCATATCTCTTCTTCTGATCAGCTAGCCGATGCACTAACCAAGCCACTACCATCTCCTCGTCTTCGTCTACTCATGTCCAAGGAGATATTATATTAATATGATATTATATTATTTGATTCATGTAATTATTGTACCTTTTATAAATACCCCTCTTGTAATGATAATGTTTATCAATCCAATTATTCTATTCTCACAGCCCTTTAGTTGTCATTGTACGAGCCCCTTCATTTGTATTGCATTGAATGATATAAACCCTTTACCTGTTTTGTGTAAATACAGTTGTTCATAAAGCAAGCTTGATCATTAACCTATTACTTCTATTATAGTATACGTATTTAATCATTCTAAGATTGATAACAAAATTCAAATAACAGCTTGAACTGAAAAATAGCAATAAAACAAGTGCTTTGATGATCTTTTCGACCTTTTTATGTTTACGTAGCATTCTTTTCTTTTGAAAGAGATAAATCGAGAGAGACGGAAAAAATATGTCTGTGGTTAACGGAGATTTTCTTTATCGATCTTAATATTATGAATGAGAAAAATGGCAAATTGACAGATAAAATGTTTTTACTTCTATTTAGGTTCGAATTTTACAGGCTACAATATATATCCCAGAAGGCTAATAATGGCTCCATATAATATACTAATTTTATAAATTCATGTGCCTTACAAAATATACAAAAAGAATTAGGTTGTCGCTCTTCATGCCTAGCCTCATTAACAAAAAACGTAAAAGACCATAAGAACTTAAAAAGTATTTTATTTGTAGAAAAAGTCGTTGAGAAATTTGAATGGGCAACGAAATTTGAATGGTCAAGTAGAAAAATGATAGGAAATGATTTAACTGTCTCAACCCGAAATGGGTAAAAATGGGCACTTTTGATTAATTGGTCATGTTATCGAATCGTTTTGATTTTGGCCAATGTGATGATTTCTTTTTTGGAAAATTGTCAATATTGTGAATATTTTTAAATTTTTCCTGCAAATTATGAACCCAATTACCGGTGGACTTGAATTATTTGGTGGCTGTGAAATACGATATGAAAGATTATAAATACTCTTTTCAAAATATTAACTACATATGTTATATTATGCTGCATTTAATCATAACGCTGGTATACATGTAACATGAGACTGCAATAAAAAATGCAATTTCCAAATCTAATTCTAGAAATAATATTATACAATTTTGCATATATATGTAACACAATTTTCCAAACATAATTTTAGTGACCATCAAAAGGTACAACCAACAACAAAGTATTATAAATAATTGGGATGGGGGTTGGTAATAATCTTATACCTATCAATTAATTAACCTAGTCTTGGCACTTAGCGATGGCTTCTTTCAGTCAACCACCAGTTCGACTGCTTGTTTGCATAGCCGTGGTTTTGCTCGTGATGTTGAGCTCAACTCAGAAGGCTTTAGGTATATTTCTCTTCATTCTCATCGCACGCGTGTTTGCAAACACTAAAAAAGTGGTTTTCTACTTCTATTTGAAAGAAATCACTTTTTTAGGATTTGCAAATGTGAATTATTGTCTTTTATTCTTCTCAATCAGGATTTGCAAATGAATTTCAACTGCTACTTGTTTTCGCGGCAATGTTATATGCAACTTTTTTTTTCGACAATGAGGTTGTTATTATTGTTATTATTATTATTATTATTACCCAAACATTAATTTATATATATGGGTGTGTAATGAAATATTAAAACATATAATGATTTTGTTATTATTTTTTAATATAAATATATAAAGATTTGTTACCAAGTTGGTTATGAAATATTATTGGCAGGTGTAAACTCGCAGTCATATGACTACTATTTTGGGACATGCACATCGACTACTGATTGTCTCAAAGTTTGCTGCGACAATGGATATTGCAATGACAAGGGCCAATGTATTAAACTCAGTCGTGAGGCTCCACGAACGTGTCATTGCATGCTCTGACCAGGGTGAAAAACATGGAATAATGTTGCAAACGACCTATTTTTGAATTGTTTTCCCCACCTTTTATAATAATAAAAGTTTATTTCTCAATGTTTTGGGGCGATTTGTCCTCCAATTAGGGGTATTCGTATTTTCGTATTAAACCCTAACTAAAAACATGAGAAAAAAATTATAATTACATGAAAAACAACCTTCTCACACTTATCGGTTTGTTCGTCCTCGAACAACGAAAATAATCGAGAATGTACATGCAATGAATATTATGCAAGAAGAAAAATTCTTGTACTTATCCTAATTAAGATGATGCATGTGATCAGAGACGGACACACTATGGGCCAAAGGGGGGCACTGGGCCCCCCTGAAATTTTTAAAAAGATTCAAGGGTATATGTCTTTTCACATTTACATCTAAAAATTAAAAGAAAAAAAAATACTTACCTGCTAAATAAAAACAAAACATAGAGAAAATCAAATCTCTGTTATTCTCTACCGTCCCCACTCCCAATTTTTTTATCCACAAACCCCTCTCTTGCTGTTTCATCATTTCCTTATTCACAAATTCTCAAATCATCTTCTCCCCAATTACAAACCTAAGGGTTTATTGGAGATTTGCATATTGAAGCAGTAAGATTTATCTTGATTAAGGTAAATTTAGTTCAATATTTAATTATTTTAATTTTATATCGTGAATTGCTTGTTTTAATTTTTTTTTTCAATTATATCTGTCAATTATCATTTGGTAGGAATGATTGGAACATAATAGTTAATAGTTTGATTGAATATTTATAATTAACGATAATAATTTGTTGTTTGTTTATGTATCTAATTTATTTTATTTTTCTTACTTATGTTTCTTATTTTCTAATATATTACATACATAGATTAAAATGAAAGGTTAGATAATTATAATTCAATATGTTTTTATTATGTAGATAGAAATGATGTGTCAAATATGTAAAATATTTGTCGTTAATTAGTTATTGACTTAAGTTAAACTTTCTTCGTTTTTAGATAAATGAAACGCTTTATTAAAAAAAATATTAACTCTTAATTTCATTTGAAATATTTCGTATTATTTTTTGTATTATATGTTTGGCCCCCCTCAATGAAAATCCTGTGTCCGCCACTGCATGTGATAATAAGATGACAATATTTACTAACGCATGTGATACAAGATGCCAAATAATAGAAGTCACAAGCTCTTGTCAATTTACCTATAAATTGGATCATGTTTTATGGACGGGTGATACAATGCTCACTTTGATTCAAGCAATCTTATGTTTTATTTTTACTCTTACATCTGCTCAGTTAATAGTTATTGCATAATTTACCTGTTATTCATAACACTTTATCAGCACGGACGCTCTACATTTTCCTAAATACACGTAATGATAAGAACTATCAGCACGGACGCTCTACATTTTCCTAAATACACGTAATGATAAGAACTTTTGCAGATATATTTCTTTTATATCTCTATGTCAATTCATATTTGTATATCCATAATTATAGATAAGGAGGCTCTGCCACAATATACAATATTTGCTGAAATGACGATATAAGACTTATTATGATTGATAATGCTTGAGCAGATATAACATCAATCTATAAACAATATATTTTTATGGATGGCTATGCAGCCTATTTTCTTTTGATGTTTAATTTTATCTCTTACTTAAACAATCACCCGAAAGGTTTGCCGAGTAAGTATGGTGTGAATATAGTAATTTTATATAACAACTAAATAGCAATATACCATGCATCGAAAGGTACTCTCTTTGTAATCTTTAACTTAATTCTTTTTTTAAAAAAAATTAGAATTACGTCACGCCAGCGTTAGGGTCCGTAAAGGATAAACTTTGAATCTTTTCTGATAAATTTATCGAGTTAGTAGATGTGTTTTAAAAGTGAGTTTTTTGAAAGTGAAAATATAATGGAAAAAATAATAATTTTCCCTTTAATACTTATACTTATTTGTGCACAATGTATTTAGTCATTTGGCCAGTGTGTTTGTACAGTTGTCTGTCTTCATAAACTTTAAACTGTTGACTGTATATAATATGTCTGAATGTGCACAAAATTATTAACAAAACACAAAACCTTGTATGTGATAGATTCATTGTTTTCCTTAATATTGTTGTTTTTACATTAAAAGTGTCACTCTAAAAATAAATATTAAACTAAAACTTTTAACCGAAAAAGTGATCCGTCACACCGATTATGATTCGTGTGACGGTCAAAGACCTAATCTTAACAAAAGTTATAAATGTTTTGATTTTTCCAGCTAGTAGTGATCTCAATATTTGTTGTTCATATGTTATAATGAATTAGAATGATACATATATGAAATTAATTTTTTTTTCATTATTGAGAGCAAGATATTAAATAGTTCTCTAAGTTTATATTATACGAATTTTGATTTTGCATAATTATTGTGATATAAGATTTGATTAGTTAAGATTTTGTTTCATCTTCCATGAATGTTTATATATGTAACTGACTTTCTATTTTTAGTAATTAGTTTTGATTTTGTATTACAAAATAATTAAGAAAATAAAGTATTAAAAAACCATATTTTTCGTTGTGAATTAGTTAATCCTACATTAACATAATTTGGATCAAAATTAGGCGTCCATTGTTGGAGCCTAAACATGCCCGGGTTGATGTTCTACGAACGGCCTGTCCAGACCAAGTACCTATTGCTATTAACGAGATTATAATCAAATCCAAATTATAGTATCTTTCCAATGATTCTTGAGTTCTGTATTTTTTTTTATCATAAATATTTATTAATTTAATATTCGTATATTATACGATATTTATAAAAAATTAAATATAAAAAATATTTTTAAATATTACAAAGTTTGAAATTAAAAATAAAAAATTGAAAGGATCTATTCTTAACCCGTGCTCTGTTCAATTTATTAATTATTATAATTATTAATTAATATTATATTTTAATATTTAGATTAAATTTGTTAATAATTATATTTACATACTTATAAAATCCAAAAGATGTCAAATTTTCATCCCGTCTCTAATATATATTAATTAATTATTATAAACTCATTTTATATTTTTATGTTTAGATTAGTTTTCTTAATAATTATAGTTACATACTTTAAAATTTTCAAAAGGTGTCATACTCTCAAGTCTTCTCACATTGTGTCATTGTCTAATAAATATTAATTAATTATTATTATATAATCATATTTCTTTTATATTTAGATTGAACTCATTACTAATATTTAATTACATACTCCAGTTATTGCATATATATCATAATTTACCTATACAGAAGATTTATAATTTCAAAAATAAATTATTTCAACTTTATTTATAAATAAATTTATTTAGTTATTTTCATAAATAATTTCTTTTTTGTAATTAAAATTATTTCATATGTAATTTGTCTTTTAACTAAGATAATTGATTTAGAATATTTTCTACTAATTATATATACTTTATTTATATTTGTACATTAGGAGTATGAAAGAAAATTGTTGAATTAGACAAAATATATTAAAAGAAAACTATTAAGTTAGGCTAACTATAATAAAAATGAGATATTAAATTAGGCAAGATACAATAAAAAAATATTAAAATAAATATATATTAGACTCGGATGACACATAAGCAACCGAAGCACCAGATTTTTTTATTATACAAGCGAAGCATACGAAGAAAATACATAGATTATGAGTATTTTGCATCAATATATACTTGTTTAACACCCGTGTATTACAATTACACGGGACTTATCAAAAGATAAATACAAAAAAATATCTGTGATAATTAATGAATTTTAAATCTAAGATAAAAAGTTAAGATAATGTATTTTCAACCCATGTCTTGTACATGTCTAATCTATTTATTAATTATTATAAATATTAAATAATTTTTATTTGATGTTTAAATTAAATTAATTAATAATCTTAGTTACATACTTACAAAATTCAAAATGCGTCACATTCTAAACTCGTGTTTAATATCTATTTTATTAATTATTATTATTATTAAATTATTTTATATATTAATATTTAGAATAGATAATTCGTTAATAATTATTAGTTACATGCTTTGAAATATTCAAAAGATGTCATGCTCTCAACCCGTGTCACATTGTACTGGTGTCTAATCAATATTTATTAATTATTAGTATATAATTTAATATTTTTATATTTAGATTGAATACATTACTAATATTTAGTTACATACTTAAATTATTTTAAATAACTCATATCTTACTTATATAGAATATTTGAAACTCCAAAACTAAATTTATTTTAAATTCTATTATCAATAAAATTTAATTAATTATTTTCATAATTAAAAAAAATCTAATTAAAATTATTTTATATGTAGTTTGTCGTTTAATTAAAATAGCTATTTTAGATTTTATCTACTAATTCTATATGCCTCGAACTTTCCAACACAGCAAGGTGCTCATCATCATGCTTGCACATCGTGGCTATGCACATAGGACCCTCTACAGTGAGTCCTAAGTCACGGGTCGTGATATTCTCTCCCACTAAATTCAAGTCGCCCTTGACAAGACCCCATTTCCAAATGGTGTCTCTTGAGTCCACCACTTGAATGGTGTCGCTCCCGCACATGTCATTGACCTCGATCCTTGTCGCCACTAAAGATGATAAAGCATCCCATAACATTTTCCTTCTTTGATGCTCCACGGTTCAATTAGCTACGACCATGCTTGCCATGCAATAGTTTCGCAAGAACCAACACTATTGCCTCCTTAGTCACCGTCCTTACGTGTCCTTTTTTGGTTGTGGTATGCTTGACTTTTAGAACAAACAACTCTCATGTGGTTGTTAGAGCCATATGAATAACACATTTTAGGCACTTATGCCTTTGACATATGGTGCACACTCTGTGCGCGACTCGCCCTTGACACCACCCTTCTCGACAACCGGGTAGTGAACACCTCAAATCCTTCGTTTTCTTTGTCCCTGATAGTGGCCGTTGAAGGCTCAGACCATACTTTTGTCTTCTTGGCCTTGGTACAACCATTGAAGGCTTGGTCCATACTTCGGCCTTCTTGGTTGGTCGGTTCAAAAGGCTTTAAACAGTCTTGCCTATCGTTTGCTTCTTTGCAAGGGTTGTCAATGCCGCCTTGTTGTAGGTTACCTAGTTGCGATGCACTCTTTTAGTGCCCAACTTGACTCGATATGGTCAAGCATATTTACAATAGTCCATTTCCCCACATGAATAACAAGCATTGGGTGGTAATAACTTCAACTTGTCCATATGCGTGCTCCTTGGCCCAATATTTAGAGCAAGCCTCGTGTTTTATTCACGAGTCCCATATAGACTGGCTAGTTGCTACACCACTACGATGGCTTCAGACATGTCCTATGCACACACTCTCAAGGGCTCTAGCTGGAATCGAGGTGACAGCCCCTCGATAAATGCGAACAACTCATCTTGTCGCGTCATGGTCTCAATATCGAGAATCACCTTCGAGAACTATTGCACGTAGACCGAAACGAATCTGGATTAGGTTAACCTCTTTAGTCTCATGTGCACCTCAAACTCAGAATTTGTGGGCCTGAACTGGTGCTTGACTGCCGCATCAAAGTCTTTCCAGTTCTCCATCTTCACTGTGCTTTGATTGACGTCCCTCTCGAGCCGCCTTCACCAAAGCAACGCTGCCCCTTTTAATAACAAGGGAGCAACCTGAATCACTGCGGTGTCATCGGTGATACCGATAGCCTACAGGTATCGTCCTAGCTTCAATAAGAAGTCAGAACCCTCTCAAGAGCTTCGAGATCCATCGAAAGGATCTGGTTTGGAAAGATCAATTGGTAGGGTGATGTTCCTCCACCGAACTTCCCGATCGGCCATCATCTTCTCTATTAGGGCCACCTTTTCTTGGAGATCTCGAATATGCTCGAGCAACTCGTCTTGCATCTGACTGAACTATGAGTAGATCAGATCTCGCACGTCTACCATCATCCTTCTCGTTAGTTCCTCATTAGACACGACCAGATCTGGCTACGTCGCATCGGCATAGATATGCCATTGTGGATCGCCAGAACTACTATTTCCTCTTACATAGTTTCTCCTAACTCCGGTGTGAGGACCACATTCGACATTGTCGAGTGACATTCCCTGATACCAATTGTCATGTGGTCAGGCCTTTGGCTCGACCCTGTATGGCACTGGCATGACCCATTTAACTCCGGATCAGTGTGCAGCCTAGGTTGGCCGACCAGCCCTTTACCTTATTCTCTTTGCTTTTGAGTGAGGCTACGAGCAGACCCAAGTAAGGGGAGGATGGATATATGAGGAACAGGGGATAATAAAAAGAAGAAAAAACAAAGGCACCATTGTTTCCCCGGGAATAGCAATTCCCTTCATGTATATTATTCAAATATAAAATGGATCCTTAAGATCCTCTAGAACTAAAAGTGTATATAATGAGGGAGAGTACCCATATTTATACTACACTATGTGACTAGGGTTAGGATTTCTTTCCCCTCCCTAAAATCACTCCCCTAACATACCTGAAGATCCATATACAAGGTTAACTCTAAACTAAGGGAAGAAGATTTCCCTATACAAGCCCTATACAAAGGGAAGAATATTTCCCACGATCCTATCTTTCCTACCTAAGTAATTTAAGGGGGCTAAGTTGTTTGAGGCTCGACTTAAGCCTACTATCAAAGGCAATATATTTCAGTAGGATATGCCGAGACACCATGCCTTATCTCGAGGATTGGTGTGGTACTATGCCGAGAGGTCGCCAATGTGAGCGATCACCTTGCATTGATAGAATGGAAGCTCGGTAGGATTGACCTCCGGATTCGGGACTTATGCGAGTGGGATGACAGGGAAGGTGCATGGAAGCCTCGATGTGAATCATGGCACAAGAGGTAAGAGAGAAGAGCCGAATCCATCGGGAAGTTGGGCTGCCAAGTTAAGCGCTTGTGCCAGTCCGTGGGCCGGGACGTGCGAAGAGATAATCTAAGGGCACTAGGACGTTAGTGCCCGACAAACTCGACCATTGGTGTGTTGTCGAAGCACACTAAATTAAATAAACTTTTTTTACCTCAACTATTTTGTAGAAATGGAAAATAAGGGTCGATCCCACAGAGTATATAGTTGCAATAATATTGAACCGAAAATGAAAGCATACAAACTTACGTTGAGTTGATTAGTGGAGAAGCAGTTTTGAAATAAATCCTATTTTGTATTATTTTTTTCTATTTTTTACGATTTTAATTATTTTTAATTTTTTTAAAAAAAATTAATTACATTTCCGAGGGAATACAATTTCCCTCGGGATTATTCCGAGGGAAACTTCGATCCCTCGGAATAATTACGAGGGAAATTTTATTCCCTCGGAAATATAATTAATTTTCTTAAAAAAATAATAAATGAAACCGAGGGAATTAAGAATCCCTCGGTTTTCCGAGGGACGAATTCCCTCGGAAATCCATCCGTCGGTCATCCCTCGGTTTTTCGTTCGGTAAATATGGCGGGA
>BMAC01000348.1:72663-135553 GCA_014905375.1 Phtheirospermum japonicum
TGATGAGTTTGCTAATTTAGGGACATGTTATTATGAATGTTTTAGTTTTATGTAAATGTCAAGAAGGCACGGTTTCAGTCGAATGCAGCATATTCTCCTATGTGATTTAATTATTCGCATTAGCATTTTAATAAAATGTGAGGTTTAGTTTTTGTTTTTCTTTTTTTGAAAGTGGATCTCGGCTTGAACTTCTTTTTCTGGGAATTAATTGGATCCAAGTTTTATTTTTGTTCTGTTGGACCTGTTTTGGGGAAATTCGCATGATCTTTTTTGACCTTTTTGATGATTTACGCAATTACTTGGGGATTTTTATTTTTTATTTTTATTTTAAGTAGTAATGGTTTCAAAACTTTTAAGTTTGAAATTCAGTGTTCAAAATATGTAAAAGAGTATCCGATGCTATGTTCGGGGAAAGCTGTTGAAGCTACTAACAATCATACAAAAATGAAAAAAAGTTTCAGTTTATCATAACTTTTCCAACTGCTTTACTGTGGTGTGGAGTAGTTTGTTAGTCCATCATGTCCTTTCTTTTCTTCTCTTTTTCTTTAATAGACGATCTGTTGCAGGCTTACAGTCAGAAACTGAAAGTTTCTGCGAAAAAATCATGAAATGTGTTGCAGGTTTTAAAGCGCTGTGGCTTTCGTAGCTTGCAAATTTATTGTTCTGGAAACTGAAAAGGAATAAATAAATAAGAATTAAAAAACACATAAAAATGAAGGAAGAAGGAGAATAAAAAATTTGCAAAATCTTTCTAGTATTCAAAATAAGGAAAAAGCAAATATTAAGTGCACTATTTACTTGTGAGCACTCTTTGTGAACATTTAATTTTCAGTAAAATGTTCCATAACTGTTAGATTATCAAAATAATTTTATGCCACGAATCATCTCTCTCTTAGGTTATCACCACTTCATGTGAATCATCCGAACGAATCAACATCTTAAAATCAGAGTTTATCTCCGCTTCCGAGAAAAACTTAGCGTTGAAAAAGCAAATTAGGGATCTGACCGAGAAGCTTCGTTTTGCTGAACTCAGGAAGGATAATGCACAAAAAGAGGTATTAGTAATAGGCAAACAGAAAAAACCCGACCCATTCGGCACTGTTAAGGGATTGCGAACCAACCCCACGATCGTACCCGACGAGTCCGTCAACCCGAAACTATCCAAGATACTCGAAAAACTCGCCGTAAATCGCGAACTCATCGTAACGCTTGCGAACTCAAACGTTAAACCCATGTTGGAAGTATGGTTCACGAACATCAAACGAGTCGGCATACCTAATTACTTAGTTTACGCTCTCGATGACGAGATCGCCACTTTCTGTGAATCGAACAATGTCCCGTTTTACAAACGGGACCGGGACGAAGCTAAGAGAGAGACGGGCGATAATTTCGAATCCATCGCGAAGACGGAGGTAATCACGCCGTCTCGGGCTTGAAGTTCCGGATCCTGAGGGAGTTTTTGCAGATGGGCTATAGTGTTCTCCTCTCGGATGTCGACATAGTATACTTACAAAACCCGTTCGAGCATCTCTATAGGGACTCGGATGTCGAGTCCATGACCGACGGTCATAATAACATGACGGCATATGGTTACACGTGTGCAAGTTACCATTTTCATCATCTTAAATATGATKAAAATTCGATAAAAGGTTGTTTGGAGCARYATTCGATGAAACTTTTGGAATATATTTAATTCTATAAATAAAAATAAATTCTTATTTGTTAGTATAATATTCAAAATTACTTACTTTTATCATGTATGAAAAGTGAATAATATTTATTATAATATTCTATTTAATTATACTTAATTATATAATTATAAAATATTAATATTAAGCTAAACTAATTCTAATAATATTTCTTCTCTAGGAAAGGCAGCTTTAGCTAGGGGTATACATGTCTATTTTGTGTGTATAGTTTCGATGAGTTATTATGTGCTTGTTCATTATTGCTAGCTCCGCATGATATATAAAAATAGCCTTTTATATTTATTTAATTTTTGTGCCTCACAGTACATAAGAAAATGTATTTTACAACAGAAAATTATGATGTGACAATTGGAATATTACTTTTAAATCTTTAAGATTATTTTACCGGTGGGTTATTGGTTTTAGAAAATTACTTTGGTTTTGCATCTATTTTTTATTTTATTTGTGCTTGGCATTGGCCGTTTAGGAGATTTTATTACTGTCAGGCAGCTCCATCTTTTCCAAGTTCTTTTCCGCAGCTGTTCTCTAGTAAAGAAAATCCTCGTTGCTTGATTCCTTGCGCTATCGACCAGGTTTGTTTTGTTTTTCTTTCCTATTTAGAAGTTATAGTAGTTAAATCTGGTAATTTATAGAAATTCCGGTTATGTCTAGATTTTTTGGTTCTGTCTAGTTCCTATTTTTTGGTTCTTGTCAGATGAGCATTGATTTATTACTAGCTATTCTGGTGGGAGGAATTTGCAGTAATTAAATATTACAAATACGTAAGTAAATATTAATTTTTCTATAGGTAAGAATGAGGAGAAATAAGTTTGCGTCTTCAGAAAAATACGTACCTGGAGAAAGTCATARAAATTGACAGCAGCCTTCTCGGAGGTGCTAGGAATGTCATTCTCCTTTGTAGAATAACTGAAGCCTGTTCCTATTAGCTGGTCTACGAAAATAATGTTTGCTACCTGTCCCATAATGTTTAGGTCAAACGTCAAACTGTTTTTAAATGGGAAATATGAACAAGAAAAAAAAAAGAAGCAGTAATAGTTCCTTATCCCAGCCGAAATGGTTCCAAACAAGTGACAAGTTTTTTGTCAATTTTAAGGGTCCATTCTCATAAAACAAAGTAATTGAGCTGCTGCAACCTGGCCCACCAGTTAACCATACAATAACAGGGGCTTTTGCTTTGTTCTTTCTTGCTTCAAAGAAGTAGTAGAACATCCCGCCACCATTCTTATGTTATTCTTCATAAATAATCTTTAATGGCGTTATAACAGAAACCATTGAGTTTTGCCTATTGATGAGAGGATTTAGCAGTCCATTCATATGTGAGAAGCAGAAATTATCATTAAAAAATAAATTAAAATTACGAGCTTAGCGTTTGTCTGTGTGTTTGGGGTAGATAGTTTATTTAATCTTAGAAGTTTTATGTCTTAATATAACAAATCTTTATTATTTACTTTTTTTTCCAAGTGTCGCAAGCAACCGGGGCCTACCGAGTGCGGATATTATGTGATGAGGTATATAAACGACATTGTCAACAATTTTCCCAACAGTCGAAATATTGGAGTGGTAAGTTGGTTTGTTTATTATTATCTTTAATGTTTATGTAGTGAGAAGTTTTAAATCAATATTAGATAGTGTTAATAAATCTAATATTTTGTTTCAATATTTTGAATTTAAGGATTGGATACCGAATCAAGATCCTTATTCACCGTTGGAGTTCGATGATATTCGGAATGTGTTTGCGAGATATTTTATTGACGTTCTTCTAAATTCGTATTTGTAAGCACATTTGGTATTTATGACATGAATGATGTGTGTTTGGACAATTTGTATTTGTTATGAATATTTTTGGTTTGTATGATTTATAATAAATTTTGGGATTTTCAGAATTTGTGAATTTTTGGAGCTTATTTTGTGAATTTTTGGGGCAGTTTTTTTTTATTTTTTTTATAATTTCAGGTGCAAAAAAAAAAAAAAAAAAACAAATTGGCATCGGTTGTTAGTTCAGAACCGATGCTAAAAATATATTCCGGGCAGCGCCTGTTAGTTATGAAGCGCTGCCAAAACTATTATTGGCAGCGCTTCTTATTTAACAAGCGCTGCTAATACCTTTTTTCGCAACGGTTGTTAGCTAAAAACCGATGCCAAAAGCAGTATTAGCAGCGCCTGCTAGATAAGAAGCGCTGCCCGGATTCCGTATTTGGCATCGGTTGGTTTTGGCAGCGCTTCTTGTTAACAAGCGCTGCTAATAGCTCTTTTGGCATCGGTTCTTTGATAATAACCGTTGCTAATAGTAGTATTAGCAGCGCCTATTCGCGAATAGGCGCTGCCCGGTTTCAATATTTGGCATCGATTGTTTTTGGCAGCGCTTTTTATATAATAGCCGCTGCCCGATTTCAATATTTGGCAGCGGTTCTTCATAACAACCGATGCCAAAATACTATTGGCAGCGGTTCTTAGAACCGCCGCCCGGGTGTTTTACTTTAAACATCACAAATATTAGAGGCGGTTCATAACCGCCTCTAAAGGCTGTTTTGAACCGCCACCAATCGCGTTTTTTCCACTTGTGGAGAGAATTATAGTATGTATATATATATCTTATTCGCAAGAAAATATTTATGAAAGAAATATTGATCTCTCAAGTTAAAATTATGAAAGAGAGGTGATAGGATTTTATTTATGTCAGTTACGTAGATTAAAATACTATTAATTATTTTGTTTTATTTAGTGTTATTTGTTCTTCTTGACTCTTTGGTTAGTTAGAATGTTTAGTTGATTAATCTAGCAAAATAGAGTCATTTAACTTGGTATTTATTAATCTTTATATACTTAATATCTCAATATAATTATCTAAAATTTATTTTATGGAACTATGACTCTTTCAAGGAAGTTGTACTATTTATATCACTTGACTTTTGATGAAGGTGTACAACGAAAGGACGAGAAAAATAGTTCTTCAAGATTGTGTTTGATCAAGTTTGAAGAAAGATTCAAAAGTTTTTCATAATATTACCAGATACATCTATCTCGTAATTTGTAAAATAATTTATTTCTAGTGATATCTTTTCTGGCCTGAGGTCGTATTTTATGAATTTATTTAACTCATAGACAAAAATTATTTTTGCGTGTTCTCTTTAAATACAAAGATGTTCGTAAGGATGTCTCAATATCATAACTAACATTTGTGTTCAATTGTATTTATGCAAGTTTGTGAAGACTTTTAAAACTTTCAAGAGGGAGAAAAACTATTTAATTTTCAAATGCAATGATAACTCATATATCAAAAATAATTAGAAATGTTTAACGAATTGACTCTAGCAATGATGAATCGTGTGTTGATTGTCTTCCAAAAGTACGTTTTCTTTTTTCTTATGTAAAATGGGAAAAAATACCAACTGAAGCGATTTTCGGATTAAATGGTTTGGATTAATAAAATCCTAATTTAAATGGGTCGTAATTTTTAGACCCTAACTCTAATTTTATCTGATCTAAACGGTCCGCTTCGTGCACTTTTGACTCTTTAAACATCTCTGTTTATATTTGAGTAGTGCTATTGATCCGGATCAATAGCATTTATTTCGCACCAGAACATTGAAAAAGACATTTCCATCCCTTATATATTGTTTGATGCAAATAGGATGAAAGGGGGTAAATAATTACCTCCATATTAATTCACGAATGTTTTCCAACATTAATTAAATAGTAGCACACATTGGGAGTTGACATCTATTTATTAAAGTAAATTTTATAGTTCATATTCTTTTATCATAGTTCATATTGTTTCAATTTGGCACTAGTAATTCTCAAATTTATTAATTCTAATTGTTACATTTTAAAATGTTTAAAAAATATTTGTCTAATTGTGGAGTTTTTTATTTTTTGCTAATTTGTTATCCAAAAATAATATCTATCTAATTTAATAATATTATTTTATTATATTTTCCTTATTTAATATTTTATCTTTTTTCCTAATATAAAAAATAATTATATAACTAATATACAATTAAAAACTCTAAATTAATTATGTTAATTAACAATGACAAACTATATATAAGATATACTTAATTAGAAAAATTATTATTATAAAATTATTCAATGTATTTATAAAAAAAGTTAAAATAAATTACGAGTTAATTTCAAGATAATTTATGTATGTAACCTCATTGAAAAGTTCAATTTGATGATCAATTAATTAATATTTTTATTTGATTAATATTTTATATCGGTGTCGATTTAGGATTGACACATCAAATTAATATCTTTATTATTTAATAATTTTTTTAAATTAATAAATTTTAACAATCTCAATATAATTAATTTTAGATTTCTTATTGTACATTAACATGTATTCACATACAACTAAATTTCTAGAAGAGAAACAAAATAAATATTAGAGAAAATAAAAACACCATTTAAAAATAAGAATTCACACATATAAATGAAACCAAAACATTCTATAACTCATGTAGATAAAAGTAATTTAATACTCCCTCTGTTTCTTAATAAGTGATGTTCTGTCTTTTTAATTTTATTTTTTTATTAAATATCGTTTAAGATATTTACCATATTTTCTATTTTATTTCTGTCACAATCCTAATAAATCTTTCATTTTTTTTAACTTACCAATAGTATTTGTGAAAGATAAGTATTAAAGAAATACGTAAGTATGAGAGAGATGAACAAGAGTAAATTTTTTTTTTTTTGGGAAAAAAATAATTATACATATTTAAAATATTGATTATTTTGGGTAATTTAGTCGGATTACATATTTAAGAGATTGATTATTTGGGATCAAGAATCGATTTTACAATTATTTCGGTCGGTTCGATCCGATTCACGACCAAATTCGGTCAACTTGGCTTTTCCTCTTCGATCGACCAAGCCGACCTATGCACACCCTTATATATATATACACACCGGCTCCACACACGTATGTTACATAGGATTTATCAGAAGATGAATATGTTCATGATAATTATAAAGTTTTTAAAATAAAATATTTAAAAGATAATGTATTTTCAACTCGTGCAATATACATATGTCTAATCACTATTAACTATTATTTTTTTATTGTTAAACAATTTTATATTTTTATGTTTTAGATTAAATTTATTAATAATTTTATTTACATACTAATAAAAATTCAAAAGTTGACACATTCTCAACACGTCTAATTTTTATTTATTAATTATTATATTAAATAGTTTTATATTTTAATATTTAGATTAGATTCATTAATAATTTTTAGTTACATACTTTGAAATCAAAAGATGTCATATTCTCAACTTATGTCGTATTGTACCGGCATCTAATCAATATTTATTAATTATTATTATATAGTTTTTTTATTGTTTGAATTGAACTCATTAATAATATTTAGTTACATACTTAGGTTATTTCAAATAACTCATAATGTACTTATATTTTATATTTAAAATTCTAATAATATAATTATTATAACTTTTATTATAATTCAACTTATTTAGATTAATTTCATAATTAAGTTTTTTTAATTAATATTATCTTATAAGTAAATTGTCTTCTAATTAAGATAACTAATTTATGGGGAAAAAAGAATGTATATATGATTTTTATATATTGTATTATTGAATTAGGCAAAATATAATTGAAAAAATATATATTAGATTAGGTAGATATTAGAATTCCTATATTTTAGTATGACTCCAAACTTCCAAAATTTGTCAAACAAGCATCCAAACCACCAGAAAATTACACGTTGGCCTAAAGCTTTTTAGGGTAGGATATGCATCTTTTCATTTAATAGGTAGGTTATATACGTATGTGTGTGGGCTAAGATATTATAAAGGTTATGTATTATTCACTTATCGATATCTTTTTCTACTTTTGGCTAAAACATTATAAAGGTTTCAATATTCTATTAGGCTTTCATAAGATTCGTATAATATACTTGAAACACCAATCAAGGGTATTTAATTTGACCATATGGAAATTAATATCACATAATGTTTTTTAAATTAGGGCTGAGAAATGAACCAAACTATTTAAAAACCATACCAAAGTAAAAATAAAATAAAGCTCAACTAGAATACAAGGTTCAAAAGTAATTTGTTCGTCTTTTTTCAATTCGTTCACACGACCCAATTCATTGTACAAGTAATAATCGTCAAAAGGGTAAAATATGATATAAAATATGAAAAAACATGCTGGAAACGTATCTGGACCGTGTCCCCGCGTGTGTCCTCTGGTATCTCTTTTTTATGAGTTCAAAATGTGCATGGGAAATAAAACCAGTGTTTTATTATATTATGCTTATGTACAAAGTAATTTTTATGGTTGATATGTTTTGTGTTTTTTAATATTTCTTTACTATATTGAAAATTATTGTGTGACATTTTAAATATAAACTAGAAAATTCCAAATTACTACAAAAAACTTGATATTATTTATTTTTAAACTTATGAAGAAAATCTTGATATTAAATTAATTTTACTAGTTTAATTGTTAAAAAGTATAATTAAACTAAACATAGATGAATGCACGGTAATTCCAAATATATACATATGTATATATATGTTTGTGGGAGATAGAGAGAATAATTATTAAAGGAGAGACATTTGATGAACAAATTATTTTAAATTTATGATAACTATTTAAAATATAATAGATGTTATGTTATATGTGTACATGCTTTAAATTAAATATTACTTATGAGTATTAAGATTATTATTTAGACACTTGATGAAATAATTATAGAATAATGTGGACTTTATGATTGAGAGACAAGGGGAGAGAAAGAGGGAGTGACTTTAAAATCATTAATGGAAAGATGATTAATGGAGAGAGGAAAAGGGAGAGTAATATAAAATTATAAATGGTGATTTGGACTAAATACAAAGGTAAAATTACAAACTTGTCCCCATTAACTTAGGGTTGGTGGCAATTTAATATCACTAAATATACTTGTTAGCAAATCTACCCATTAACTTACAAAAAACTAGCAATTTAACTCAAATGTTGTCGGAAAAAAAAAGTTCGCTGGATTCTTTCATTTTTCGGCGAAAAAATGTTGACTTGGACCAGTTTTGATTAAGTCAACGCTGATCTGGCAATAAATAATAACAAAAAATAAAATTTTATAACAAATCAGAAATTTGTTATAAAATTAAAAAAAACTATTTATATTAAAAAATTAAACAAAAAGATGAAAAAATATATTATAAAATTTGAGATTATTTTAAACTTCCAAAAAATACTATTAAATTATGAATTTAAAATAAAATCTAGAGAAGATTTTAAAATCTGAAACTATTTTAATAAAATAAAATATTATTCAAAAATAAAATAAAATAATTCTGAGAAAATATATTATAAAATTTAGAATTATTTAGATTATATAAAAAATATATAAAATCAATACTAAATATGGAAAATTATTTATTAAGAATCAGTTTTTTTTTAATATGTGAAATATTATATTGAAATAATTAAAAACATCTAGAGAATATTTTATAGAAGAAATTATTTTGCATATGAAAAGATAGTGTTTAAGATAAAATCTAGAAATTATTTTATAATACCTGAAATTATTATAAATATTAAAAATATTTTTAAATATAAAAATATTTTCAGATTTTTATACAGATATTTACCCATATTCTGTTTTGATTTTATATTTTAAATATTTCATTGCATATTTAATATAATTTTAAAAACTTTATATAACCATTTTCCAAATTTTATTTATATTTTAATTACTTTCTTTTTAGATATTTTATAAAAAATTGATTTTTTTTTTCAAGTTTTGTTTTAGTTTATAGTTTAATAATATTTTTTTGTCATATTTAAAAAATCTCAGATTTTATAATATTCTTTCATATTTTTAAATATTATATTTTAAAAAATGTTAGATTCTTAAAATAAATTTCTAATTTTAAATAATTCTTTTAATTATTTTTCCCACATCAGTATTGACTTTGTCGAAATTGATCAAAGTCAACATTTTTCGCCAGAAATTGAAAGAATTCGGCGAACTTTTATTTTCTTGCAAAATTAGGGTTAAGTTGCTATCTTTTTATAAGTTAGTGGGTAAATTTGCTATCAAGTATATTTCGTGGTATTAAGTTGTCAACCCCCTAAGTTATTGGGGCTATTTCGCAATTCTGCCAAACACAATTTTTTTTATCCATATTACAAAATTGCCATGGTTGATCCGGATAGATTTATTGTTTATATTTATATGTAAACTATCCAAGCATAACAGCGAAGCAACAACTATAATTAAATGGTTTGAATGCTGCTGCAAATAATTGTAATCAAGAACTAAAGAATGAAATAAACACAAAATAATTTTTTTATTGAAGAGTTTCATGTTTGCCACAATCTGTTTATGGCTTAATTATTGTCAAAGCACAAAATGCAGGCAAATTTATTTTTAACTGAAATCTAATAAATGCACTTCCATGTTAATTGTTCAAATGATAAGTTTTAAGGGCATTTTGGTCCTCCTTCTTTGGTCTTCCAGTTGTTGTAGCACGGGCAACATTCTTTTTGTCCATAAGTTCCCGGTGGCACGCACAAGCACTTATTACAACATTTGTTGCAAAATAACAAACAATTGCTCTTATGTTCTGTTGCAGAGCATCGACGATCACATTCACTCGCACACCCTTTAATTAATGGAAAAGGGATATCAAGAGTTAGTTAAAACTGGTGTATAAGGATACAATTTTATCAATTGCAAAATTAAAATTTGTAAAAACTCACTATTTTGAGGGACTGGACAGGTGACTGCGTCATTTCTTGCTATTAGGCTTGCTCCTTGAGATTTTTTATCAGCCTATTTTTTCACAAAATAGAAAGAAGTTGGTCATTAGTGAGGTTGCTTAAAGATATAAATCGTGTTATTAAAATATTGCATATGTTGCATTGGTCTACATAATTTAGGATGCCTAGCACGCATATATACAATACTATATATTTCGGGCGCGACAAAAAATTTTATTCCATTGTTAATAAAATTGCGTGTTCTTATTGTGTTTGACGATTGTTGTTTGATTTAAATGTATGTTTGTTTGTTCGTTTCCAAAGGAGACTTGATTTAAAAGATGAGACATAAGTTGTATGACTTATGATCCATTCTTGGAGTGAAACCGAAAATAAAACAAACATGCTACAATCAATATTACTTATAAGAGAGCTGCTAAAAAACTTTTACTTATAAGCTCTACAGAAAGGAAAGGAAAAGAATAAAGACAGAAAATATGTATGTAAAATTTTCACTTACTAGTGAAATCCCAATTATTGATAAGGAAACACATGAGAGAAGCAAAATGGTATGAAACTTTGGAAAGGAAACCATTTTTATCAGTCTTCTTGTTTTTCCCCCAATGCTTGTTTTATAATTATGATATATTTGATATTAATTGCTATCTGAGTTCTTTCTTATATAGAGGATTGAGGCTCACCAATTTGTAATTGAATTGCTTAAATTGTGCGTGTGGACCAAAATAATATTTGCTGACTCAAATATCTATATTTGAATTGCTTAAATTATTACTTGTGCACCATCATCAAACGAAATAATGCCATGCTTGGAATTTGCAAATCTTATTTGACAATATATATATACTAGTTTAGCACCCGTGTATTAAACGTTATTTATAAAATACTAAATATAAAAATATTTGTAAAATTACAAAGTTTTAAATTTAAAATAAAAAATTGAAAGAATACATTCTCAACCTGTGCCAAGTTCAATTTATTAATTATTAATTAATATTATATTTTCATTTTAGATTAAATTCGTTAATAATCATATTTACATATTTATAAAAATTCAAAAGATGTCACATTTTCAACCCATCTCTAATATATATTAATGAATTATTATTAACACATTTTATACTTTTATGTTTAGATTAATTTTAATAAGTATAATAAGTACTCCAATTATTGCAAATAAACCATAATTTACCTATATTGAATATTTAAAATCTCAAAAATAAATTATTTCAACTTTTATTATAAATAAAATTTATTTAATTATTTTTATTTTTTTTTTGTATTAAAAATTATTTCATATGTAATTTGTCTTTTAATTAAAGTAATTAATTTAGATTTTTTATACTAATTATATATGACTTATTTATATTTTTATATTAGGAGTATAAAAGAAAATTATTGAATTAGATAAAATATAATAAAAGAAAACTATTAAATTAGGCTAATTATAATAAAAGAAATATTAAATTAGGCAAGATACAATAAAAAATTATTAAATTAGGTATATATTAGGCTCGCATGACACATAAGCAATCAAATCACCAATTTTTTTTATTATCCAAGCGAAGCATACGAAGCAGACACATAGATTATGAGGATTTTGCATTAATTGTTTAACACCCGTGTATTACACGGGACTTATCAAAAGATAAATATAAAAAATATTTTTGATAATTATAGAATTTTAAATATAAAAAAAAATTAAAATAATGTATTCTCAACCCACGCCTTGTACATGTCTAATCTATGCATTAATTATTATAAATATTAAATAATTTTATATTTGATGTTTAAATTAAATTCATTAATAATCTTAGTTACATACTTACAAAAGTTTAAAAGGCGTCACATTCTAAACCCGTGTCTAATATCTATTTTAGTAGTTATTATTATTTTATTATTATTATTATTATAACTTTTTATATATTAATGTTTAGAATAAATTCATTAATAATTATTAATTACATACTTTGAGATATTGAAAAGATGTCACAATCTCAACCCCTGTCACATTGTCAATATTTATTAATTATTAGTATATAATTTAATATTTTTATGCTTAGATTGAATACATACTAATATTTAGTTATATACTTAAATTATTGTAAATAAATCATATTTTATCTATATAGAATATTTGCATTAATATATATATATATATATATATATATATATGTATATATATATATATATAGGATTGAGATCATGTGGGAACCAATTCCCTGTGTGGGAACTAGGAACCCACACGATCCACAAGATTGATTTCTTTTGATGGCCAAGATTATCCCAATTAATTATATAATTAATATATTTATATTAATGAAAAGGTCTTATATGTAATTACACTCGATACCCATAAATAAAGTATTAGCAGCCATTTTATTTTCCTAACATTCCATTCAGGCGTTTTTTACCCAAAAATAATGCAATTAAACCACTTGATGAAAAGTCACGTGACATATTCAGCCCTTTTTTTCCTAACATTCCATTCAACCTTTTTTTCTTAACATTCCATTCGGCCGTCATAGAACTATTACAAAAATAGCATATTTAATACTCTGGATATATATCGGGCAAATATCATGCTATCATTAATCTTTAGTGATTTGAATACGCAGTGCAGAGTTAAAAATTGCAGATTTAGCTCACTTACTCGTACAACTTTAGTTTGAAAATAAAGCCAAAATCGAGTATTATAGCTTATACATAATATGTGAATGTAGTATATAATATAACAGGCCACCATAGAACTTGTGAAATGCATTAGCTTTCAGGAGGTAAAAAGATGACGTAGACTATCCCTTAGCAAAAGTAAAAGCCATAGTTTCATCTTTCGATCATGCTTACAATATACACCACCAATTGCACAACCACAAATGAAAACAACAAATTGAAAAAGAGAGAGAGAGAGAGAGAGACCAGAACAAAAAAATGCCAACGAATTTTGCAAAACAGAATCACAATCGCAAAAAAACTGTTACAGAAAATTATTGCTTGTCAATATTTATTTATTTTTTCTATTTGTTTCCATTATACAGTTTTAGTCTCTGTACGGTTGCACTTTRWAGGGACCTAAACACCCTGCACTTCATTTGGGACCAACTCACACATTTAAATAAAGAAGAGGGAAAAGAAAAACTTCTAAACATGATATAGCAGTACATCTAATTCTCAGTAAGGAGAGTACCAAACATACAAGTGTTTAATCTAAATAGAAGCATTTATACACAAAAAGGGGRAAAATAAGAAAACGCAACCTTAAACATAATTAYTTCCGCAAATTACAAAATATGCATCGAAAAAATMTCAATCCTCGATGGCCGAAGGCTGAACACACGAGCAAAACTGCGTCTTTTTACAGAAAACCCCCTCAAGATTTACGCATCGTCCTTCGAGTTCCCCAAGATCTTCAAGCCTCGGTCTCTGTGTTCTTCAGCGGAGAAGTTAAACCATCTTTTTCACTMATCAGCCCAGCCTTTTCATCCATGACCAACTGGCACGAATCATCCAAGATTTTCGATTTCGCCATTAGGGTTTCGATAATTTAGCATGCTACTTATTATATTTTCAGCAYTATGCTCATTTTCAGCATAATTCAGTCGCAGTTAACTACAGCTTATTGTATTTTTGCATGYATATAATAATAGTTAGCATGCTACTGATTTTAATCAAGCATGCTTCACATACAATTATCATGCTACTAATTATATTTTTTCAAATAACTACCATTGTTGTATTTTTCCATTCCTTCAAATGTTTTTACCATAATGCTAATTCTAATTCAACATGCTTCTTATGCTTCAAATAGACTGCAATTTCATATTTAGCATACATTTTAAGAAAAATGTTCAAGGTATTAAGMATAACCCAATAAATCAGATTTCAACTACAATTAAGAAACTTTTTTTGATAGATTTAGCATGCTGCCATGACAATCATCATACTCCCCCATACAAATGCAATACTTATTATTATGTTTTCCAACTTTCTCTAATAATATTTTTGGRAATACTCATTCATTTTTAGCAGTTCAATAATGTAATGTCACCATCCTCGGTTTAGTTAGCATGCTATCCTACAAATAATTAGCAAACAGTTAGTTATTTTCTCCAGCACACTAGAAGTAACATAGTGCTAATTATGTTCTTAGCATGCTATTATATTGTTTTACTAGAACACAGCTGCAAAATAAAATACGTACCACACATCAACCACACAATCGACATACAGTTAGTTATTTTCTCCAGCACACTACTATTTATTTATTTTTGTATCATCATTCATTTTAGCATGCCAGTTAGGTTATATCAGCAAAATCAATAAAGTCGGCAAAATTAATACATATAATTTTCAAGCTTGTTTAAGCACGAKTCACATATGTTTAAACATGCCAATAGAAACCATAAATCAAAATCAATTACCATAAATCTCGTAATTCTGACATTCTCCATCTAAAATTAGCAACATTAATATCACAAAATAGCAACTACAATTACTATATAACTTGCAGTTTCACCGGACTGCCCCGATAATTAGCATATAGTTAATTATTTTCCAGGACACTGTTACTTATTTATATTTGCATCATCATTAATKTCTGCATGCCAAAGAGATTATATCAGCAACATCAATAAAGTCAGCAAACTCAAGATCATATAATTAGCAAGCTTGTTCAATCACATTAACATATGTTTAAGCATGCCTCTATAAAACATAAATAAAAAAACAATTAGCATACATCTCATAATTTTGTCATTCCCATCTAAAATTAGCAATATTCATATAAAAAATTAGCAAAATCCCAAATTGGTTACAGCATTGACATTTTCACCAGAAATGTTATTCACACAGGTTCAAGCATGCCACTAAAAAACATAAATCTAGATCAATTAAAATACATCTCGTAATTTTCCCAATGTATATCTATAATTAGCAAGATTCCTATAAAAAAAAAAAAAGCAAAATACGGAAATGGTTCCAGCATTGACATGTTTTCTGAACCATCAAGCCGATTACAAGCTTTCTGCAGGAATATCAATGCTTAATTATGTAAGCCAATTTCGTAAAATAGCCATTTCAWCGAACATACATATAWTTTTAGCACGAAATAAAACCTTTTTTAGATTTCACAAAAATAACATTAAAAAAYCCTAATTCGATAAAACAAGAAAATTCCTAAAAACAGACTAATCCAAAAACAGCCAGGTCATCGAACATACAAACATTTTTAGCACACAAGTTTTTAATTTTTTTTAGCTTTCACAACAATAACATGTTAAAAACCATAATTCGTAAAAACAAAAAATTTCCCAAAAAAAAAAAAGACAAATTCAGTGGGGAACTTCGAACAAAATTCAAGAATAGAGAAAACCAAAAATCTAACCTCTCTCTCTTAGCTTTCTAGCACGGCCAACGGAATCACCTCCCATTGCTGCGTTCCCCATAATTTCTATCGCACAGCCCAACTACTGCTTCGAGGTTACTACGAAATTCTAAACCTAATGTTAAATGATTCGGGTTTTAAATACATGCCCCGCTCGACTCTTGTTAGGTAATTGAGATCTTTGAAATCGGCYAGCTAATTCGCGTGGGTGGAACGGTGAAATTTTCGGGATGCTTTGATTTAATTTGAGATGCTTTTATTTGGCGAGGATGCTCGCAAGATTATCWCAGATTTTGTTTCCAATGAAAATGATTTCGGGAGATAATCTTCCGCTMATTTTGGGGAGTCAGAAATACCCAAGATACYCTCTAAAGACATGTATCAATAGCGCGTGTAATATAATTAATATACATATACCATATATACATCAATGAATTTGAGTCGTTTGATCAATTGATTTTAATGACCAAGATTGGTTCTCAGTTCCCACATAGGGCATGGTTCCCACAAGATCTCACCCCTATATATATATATATATATATATGTCACCCCTATATATTAATGCAAAATCCCCCTAATATATGTGTCTGCTTCGTATGCTTCGTTTGGGAAATAAAAAGTTCTGGTGCTTCGTTTGCTTATGTGTCATTCAAGCCTAATATTTAATTTAATACTTTTCTTTTTATTATATCTTACCCAATTTAATTATTTTATTATATTTTTCCTTATTCAATACTTTCCTTTGATTCTCCTAATATAAAAATATAAACAAGTCATATTTAATTAGTAGATAACATCTAAATTATTTGTTTTAATTAAAAGAAAAAGTACATATGAAATATTTTTAATTAAAATAACTTTATTATGAAAATAATTAAATAAATTCTATTGGTAATATAATTTAAAATCATTTTATTTTTAGACTTTCAGATATTCTATATAGGTAAAATATGAGTTATTTATAATAATCTAAGTATGTAACTAAATATTAGTAATGTATTCAATCTAAACATAAAAATATTAAATATACTAATAATTAATAAATATGAAATTATTTAATATTTATAATAAAATTAATAAATAGATTTGACATGTATAAGACACGAGTTGAGAATAAATTATTTTAATTTTTTATTTTACATTTAAAATTCTGTAATTATCACAAATATTTTTTATATTTATCTTTTGATAAGTACCGTGTAATACACAGGTGTTAAACAATTATATATTAATTCAAAATCAACTCAATCTATGTGTCTACTTCGTATGCTTCGTTTGGATGCTTATGTGTCATCTGAGTCTAATATATACCTAATTTAATATTTTTCTTTTATTGTATATTGCCTAATTTAATATTTTATTTTTATTATATTTAGCCTAAATTAATATTTTTTTTATTATATTTTGTCTAATTCAATAATTTTCTTTTATACTCTTAATATAAAAATATAAATAAGTCATATATAATTAGTAAAAAATATTTAAATTAATTATTTTAATTAAAAAATAAATTACATATGAAATTTAATATTAATTACAAAAAAAAAACTTATGTATGAAAATAAATAAATAAATAAATTGTATTTATAATAGTAGAAAATATTTAAATTAATTATTTTAATTAAAAGATAAATTACATATGAAATAATATTAATTACAAAAAAAAAACTTATGTATTAAAATAAATAAATAAATAAATTATATTTATAATAAAAGTCGAAATAATTTAATTTTAAGATTTTAAATATTCTGTATAGGTAAATAATGATATATTTGTAATAATTGGAGTATGTAACTAAATATTAGTAATGAACTCAATCTAAATATAAATAAATAATATTATATAATAATAATTAATTAATATTTATCAGACAATGGGACAATGCGAGAATGCTTGAGAGTATGACACCTTTTGAATTTTTCAAAGTATGTAACTATAATTACTAACAAAATGAATCTAAACATAAAAATATAAAATGAGTTAATAATAATTAATTAATATAGATTAGAGACGGACTGAAAAATATGACATCTTTTGAATTTTTATAAGTATGTATATATAGTTATTAACGAGTTTAATCTAAATATTAAAATATAATATCAGTCGATAATTATAATAATTAATAAATTGAACAAGGTATGGGTTGAGAACACATCCTTTCAATTTTTATTTTAAATTTAAAACTTTATAATTTTCAAAAATATTTTTTATAAATCTCGTGTAATACACGGGTACTAAACTAGTATATATATATATATACTAATACAAATTGCATAGTATCATAAATAGCTACTCCAGTTATTACACCGCCGGGTAAAAATAAATATGAATTATACATTCTCGAAAATATATTTAAATCATGCCACAAATTGTTTAGAGAGAGAGAGAGAAGTGGGTTCCAATGAGTACCCTCCTTGTATATGACATGAATTTTAATTTAAACACATTTGGTGTTGCATTTTCTGAACCTAAATGCATGTTTGAGTGGTTAATCTTTTTGTCTGATTGAGAGGATGCATTGAAAAAATGGCCAATGTGTAATATATAATTTGTTCAGGTACTTAATATGTCTGATTCTTTTGGTCAAATTAATGAAACAAGTTGATCTTTTACCTCCAAGTCTTAAATATTTGCACTTAATGTGTAATATATAATTTTATTTCAGGTACTTAATGTGCTACATGAATAGTTGGAGACGGTGATAGCTCAGGTAATCTAGAGTTCAAATTATTATTTTCTACACATAAACTCCTCTAGATTTTTTAAGTCTTCATGCACAATGTTTTGGTGTTTAGGTCTTTTTTAATTTTTTTAATCAACATGTTCTAATTTTTGTAAGAAGTAGAAACAAGAAAAAACAAATTTAGCAAGCTTTAAGAATCAGAGAGCTAGCTTTGAGAAGAGCAATACACATGTGGTAGGGCTTATAAATGGCCCTTAATGCAACTAGGTATCATCTGTACTTAGTTTTTGTTGCTAGACCATACATATGTGATTTTGCTTTTGGATCTCATAGAAAATTATATAAATAAGCAAACATCATGCTTTATAATTTAGGCGAAGTTATTGTTTATGTCCCTGAACATATGCAATAACTGAATAAATTTCTTTTTCGGGTGTAATGTAACTGGATTTATTGGTTTATCCAGTATTTCACAATATCACATAAAATTCAAATAAAGAAAATGTATCATATTACCATTGTGTAATTGAGTTGTTTAATATTAATGTCATTAGCTTGTGTAATTGGGTTCAACTACTCCTTGTTTAGAATTTGGTTGGCATATCCATGGGAGCATGTAGTGGGAATGGGATTGGATGCGGTTTTTGCTAAACAACTGGTGAAATGGGATATCAAGGCTCAAGAAGATCGCGACCAGCTTCTCATCGAAGCTAATGATGACAATCAACGCCGAAAGTTTAGATGATAATTCACATTGAATTTCATTTATATAATTATATTAATGATTCAAGTCTCTTAATCTTATTACTTTATTTTTATTGATGTATACCAATTTTTTTAATTGATTTTCTCATCAACAGGTTTAGAAACTATCGGCATTGAGAATTATCATGTAATAGAGCTTGTCGGCGAGGGATCGTTTGGCAAAGTGCACAAAGGACGTCACAAGTTCACTGGCCAGGTATACTTGTTTCCGGTTCACTTACTAATTTCTGTTGGGGTTGTTTATCTTGTTCTAAGCATTTTTTTTAATTGTTGAGATCTACAGACAGTTGCTATGAAGTTTATTCCGAAGCATGGGAAAGTGAGAAGGTCATTCTGAATTTAAGACAGGAAATAGAGGTATATGGTTGTATTATTTTTATCATAATGGTTAAATTATTGTGGGTTAAATTATTGGGTTATCTACCGTAAGAATGTCTGGACCATAAATTCACTTCGAATGAATTACTGCAGATTCTACGAGAACAGAATCATGGTAATTGTGCCTCTTTTTATGATGATGTGTATGTATTATGTGTGTTTCATTTGAGATTCAATTTACCGTACTGTATTAGTAAGATGGGAGGAATGTGCGGTAGCTATTGTATGGGATTTTGTCAAGTTACTTTACATATATACGCTACTATATGTTGTTATACCCTGATTTTTGAAAACTCTAATTTTAGTATATTCATAGATTCTAATTTTCTTTCCTCCCTAAATATGACATAAATTTTTGAATGCTTTTCATGAAATTTGCTCATTGCATTTTTTTAGTTTGCTTGATTCATATTTCTTTTTAATATTTTGGATCATGGATAATGATAAATTTTAGTTGTGTTGATATTAAGTTTGTAATTGTCTTGATTTTAATGAATTTGATGTATTTGTTGGCACCTGCTTTTATTTTAATTTTTTTTATTTTGTTAACTACTTTTTAGAACGGTTATACAAAAAGCCGTTCTAGAAATCGCACTAATCTAAAATAGGTTTACAAAAAGTTGTTCAAGATATCATACTTTCTAGAACACCTTTTCAAAACCCGTTTTAGATATCATACTTTCTAGAACGCCTTTTCAAAACCCGTTCTAAATATCTTATTTTCTAGAACGCCTTTTAAAACCCGTTCTAGAAAACTACTTTCTAGAACGAAGTAATGTATTTTCTAGAATGGGTAAAAAAGGCGTTCTAAAAAGTCTGACTTTTTAAAACAGCTCCATCTAGAACACCTCAAATAACCAAATTTATTGAAATAGGGAGTTCTATATTGTTGTTTATGCACTAGTGAATGTAAATTAAAAGTCAGCCTAAACCTATGTATGTATGTATGTATTTAGTTTTACAAAATTTATCAAATCATAGTAAGATTGTAAATGAGTCGAATCAAGTCGAATGCTCTATTGTTCGAGACTGTTTAAACATTTACCGAGTTTTAATAGTTATGTTTGAATTTTAATTCGATTCGAGTTCAAATGAGTCTTAACTAAATCGAACACAAATCAAGCACGAGTAGTTTAAGATATGTATATATATATTATGTTTTTTACTTGTCGAGCATGAATTCGAGTTGAACTTTGATTTTGTCAAATGCAAAAATTTGTTCAAACTTGTTTGTAAACTTAGCGACCTACGTTTATATAAACTTTTAATGAACGAACTCAAATAGAGAATGAATTTTAATTTTCAACCCTAAATCTAAGTAATTCTTCTAATATAATGAGATCCTATAACATTCAATATTTTTGGTCGCCTTCGTACAATTATGGGAAACAAGTAGTTAATCCATGAGATATATATATATAGGATTGGGTTCAAATGAGAACCCCATCATTATATGTGAACCTAGGGACTAATCCTGGTCTTAAATCTAATATTGCACAGTGCAATTATATGTCCAGGTTCATTGTGCTTTTTACACAGTACTGTAGTGCTAAAATCAGTCCAATTTTTTTAAATTTAATTATATATATATATATATATATATATATATATTTCTTACATTTTAAAACATGCAATATGTATCTTAAATTGTAGATCTTGAGAATGTGATTAATTTGATATATATTTCATTCAAAACGAATAAAATTTGAAAAAGTTATGGTTTGTTAATATTTGAGTTTCATTTCAAAATTTTGAATTTGCACTTTATAGACGAAATTTGCGATGCTTTTTTGTATACAATCGTAGTGTTTTTTTTTCTTAATCTATTGTGCTTTCTAAAGAACAATGTAGTGTTCTTTGTAAACGTTGATATATGTCCAAAATACCATTTTTAATTAATTAATGCATTTTTTTAAATTATTACCATGCTGACATGTCATGATCTCAACCATCAAAATTATCCAATCTAATGGTCAAGATGAGTCCCTAGGTTCACATATAATGACGGGTTCTCATTTGAACTCAACCCTATATAATATATATATATATATATATATATAGAGAGAGAGAGAGAGAGAGAGAGAGAGAGAGAGAAATTACTACGGTGCCTTTCACGGTATCATGCCTCTCACCCCACGTGCATTTACATTCATCCATCTTTTAATATTTATAAATTTAAATTGATGAAACGATTGATAATAGGTGAGAAATGGTACCTTCACGGCACCGTAAAACTTCCACACACACACACACACACACACACACACACACACACACACATATATATATATATATATATATATATATATATATATATATATATATATATATATATATAGCCCAATGAAGCCCAGAATTATTATTCAGAGTACTTTTGCCTGGGGAGACTTTGCCATCAAAAAACTAATTTATTATTATTATTATTATTATTATGTTCAATAACACATCTATGTAGAAAAAGCGATAAAATACCCCCATACACCTTACTTCCCGAGGTTTAATCTACTACTAGAATTTGACCCGCACTTCGTTGCGGGACAAATTTATATATTAAATTTTAAATTAATTTATAAGATATTAGATAAAGTGAGAAATATAAAAAAGAGTTGTATATTTTTATTAATAATCACTTCTATTAAACATGCTATATCATTAATTCACTCTCATAAAAAAATTTAGATGTTGAGTTTTAATTATTTGTATTATAGATAAATGAGTTTTGTTCTTAGAACAAAAAGTTATTGACAACAAATTTTAATTATTCGTGGAGAGAAAAAAAATTAAATTACAAAAAGAAAAAATACATTCATTAAATAATATAATTATTATTTTTAATATGTTGGTAATAAAAATATCATAATTTAAAATGTAGTTTAATGGGAAAATAAAATTACACTAATTGATTAGATTTTTTAAATTTCAATTTTTTTAGTTAAACAATATTCAATCATAACTTTTATTATAAATTAGTAAAATATATAAAAATAGTATAATTTGGAAAGCAAAGTTATACTGACTAATTTCATCTTTAAAATAATTTTTATATATAAGTTTATTAAAAAATAATTTATATATATAAGTTTATTAAAAAAATAAACAAAAAATAAACAAAAGAAATAAAAAAAAAGAAGAAGAAGAAGAAGAAAAAGAAAAAACCAATTGGGGGCAGATCTCCTATAATCGTAATAAAATCAATAAATCAAAAGGTTTAGAAATAGTATAATGATAAAATAAATATAAAATTAAGAAGTTAGTTAAATGGTTTTTTCTTAATATTGTTTCAAGGGTTTTTACTTTTTTTTTTTATAAATTTTATAATTTAGCTATAGTAAGGTTTAAATCCTTAAACCCTACCCCTCTTTTTTCATAACTTTTTATATATAGTTTCTTTTTCCTAATTGTTGTCTTTTTAATATTGTTTTCTTATTCTTTTTTTGTTTATATATATATATATATATATATGTTCTTTCCTAATTGTTTAGTGAATGATGTGAATTGAGCAGGAGATAATGGAAACTGAATGCATGTTCATCCATTATCCTCAACAAATGAAGATAAAATTTCATGCTCACGTGGGTTGGATCATAATAAATCTTATTAAAATAAAGAATATAAAATTAAAGCCACACGAAATAAAAGAAACAAACTTGATATGAAAATTTTGGCAAATGATACAAATGGCTATCACAAAATCTGCAGGTCACCTTTTTTTATAAAGGTATAGATTATTTTTTATATTTAAAACTAGATGAGGTTGAGCCAAGGGGTTCTATTTTTTTATTTAAGTCACATAAGTTTACTGCTTTTCTAATTCTTTTCCTATTTGTTTATTATTCCTTTCGGTTCATATTAAATGTCGTTTTAGAAGTTAAATTTTATTTCAAATTAATTATCGATTTAGAACATTTTACTCATGTTTTCCAACTTTATCCCTACTCATTTAAAGAAACAAAATACATTTATGGTAATAAGATAATTATTAGTAAAGAGGTAAGAGAGTTTAATTAGGAATATTATTAATTGATTAAGGGTATATTAATCAAATTTACATGTTTCTTAATTTTAGGTACAAATTCTAAAACAACATTTAATAAAAAACGAAGAGAATATGTATAAGACTGCTAGGATGGAGACACGGTGAGTCGGGGCCCGAGTTAGTCGCTCTTGTCTCCGCCATTGCCGCTCTTGCATGCCTCAGTGAAAATTTAGAGCACAGTAAGTGGGGGGCTATGTGAAGGGTGGATGACCTTTTCCCCACATGGATGCGCTCCAACTCGAGGGAAAAATCCACGGAGTACAAGCGGTCCTGGGAAGAATATTTTCCTGGAATAATTTTATTTTTAGTGCATTATATTGGCCACTTTCTAAAAATGATACGTGATGTTATCAGCATCAAATCACGTCTTCTAAGTGGGCAAATTCATCCAATAAAGTACAAAAAAGCCCGATCGGGCCCAATTGCTGATGTGGCATGATTGAATCATTTTTTATCATTTTTAATTTAATTTTAAATATTAAATGAAGAAAAAATCATTTTTGCCCTTCTATTTAGTTTCCTTTTCCTTTCTTTCCATTTTTCCATTGTTAAATTAGGATTGATGAATCCAGATTTTGGGGAGGATGATGTACGGCTCGGGCACTTTCAATTAGAAATTTATCGACATCTCTTGAGATTCTCCTAGTGGAAGAATACAAATTATTGGTGTTATTCCTTCCACGATCGGAAACTTGAGCAGTTCTCTCTCTCTATATATATTTTTTTTATGGAATTCAACTTAGAGGTTCCATCCCACCAACAATAGGGAAATTGAAACAACTTCAAAGTACTTGCGATGGAGATTAATTAGCAGATCTCAATTACAGTACTGATTTGGGCTAAAATGGGAACAAAGACTTTGGGTCCACGTGGACGCGGTGTACGCGGCCTCTACGCTTCAAATTTCAGAGATGGGTTTCAGGCGGGACAAAGACTCGGCATCTTGATTCCATGGGATGCCGCAAGTGGTGTTGGGGCGGTTTTTTTGGCTGGGAGTTGTCGACATTGTTGCTGCCTGCAATTGACAAAGGTTAGGGATCAAATTAAAAATTCCCAAATGTTTTCCACACAACTAATTTCAAGTTTGGCTTCTTAACTCTGTAGTTGAGCGGGGGTTTCAATGAAAAGATGAAATAATAATGAAAAAGGATGAGAACAAAACCCTCAATCAATCGAGAAATTAACTGAAGAATTTATTTGAGGCAAAAAAACTCACTTCTATTAACACAAAGAGGTGGTTTATATATACAAACTAATGGGCCAAAGAAATATACATATAAGATACGATATATATACATACTATCTCTAATACACCCCCTCAAGTTGGAGCATGGAGGTCACAAATACCCACTTGTCCAAAAGATGATGGAGTTGATGAGAACCCAGAGCCTTAGTCAGAATATCCGCAGGTTGCGAATGAGTACGAATATGAGCTGTGTGAATAGTATGAGAAAGAAGGAGATCCCAAATAAAGTGACAATCAACCTTAATATGTTTGGTGCGATCATGAAACACCGGATTGGAAGTAATGTGAAGGGCCGATTGACTGTCACAAAATAAGCGCATGTGAACGGAATGATGAACTCTAAGAGAACGGAGAAGTGCTTTGAGCCAAAGCAACTCACAACAAGCTCTAGTCATGGCACGGTATTCTGCTTTAGCCTATGACCGGGAGACAATTTGTTGTTTCTTCATCTTCTAGGACACAAGCGAAGAACCTAGATGAACAAAATAACCTGTAATAGAACGACGCGTCAATGGACAAGACGCGTAATCAGAATCACAAAAGACGGTAAGATCAAGAGTAGAGTGACTAGAAAGAAGCACCCCCTGTCCAGGATGACTCTTTAAATAGTGAAGTACCCTGAGAGCAGCATGCCAATGATCAACTGTAGGAGAATGCATAAACTGAGCCAAAGTATGAACGGAATAATAGAGTTCCGGACGAGTAATAGTCAAATAAATAAGGTGACTAACCAGACGCCGAAATCTATCAGGCTCAGCAAAAGCAGGAGCAGTAGAACGAGCCAACTTGTGATTCTGTTCTATAGGAAAATCACAGGGACGGCCAGCGAGCAAACCAGACTCAGATAAAATATCAAGAACATACTTCCGCTAACACAAAAATAAACCATCAGCAGAACGAGCAATCTCAATCCCCAAGAAGCACTCCAAGGAACCTAGATCTTTCATATGAAATCGAGAGCTAAGTTTTGCCTTGAAAGTAGGAATAGCAGCAGAATCATTACCAGCAACAATAAGATCATCAACATAGATCAAAACATGAAAGCATATGCCAGAATGATCATATGAAAATAGAGAGTAATCAGCTCTAGATTGTACGAAACCAAGGCTACGCAAGGCAGCGGTCAACTTATGAAACCAATTCCGAGGAGCCTGTCGCAACCCATATAAAGACCGGCTTAGACGACATACCTTATCGACTGAAACTGAAGATGAGAATCCTGGAGGAGGTTTCATGTAGACCTCCTCATGAAGATCACCATGCAAAAAGGCATTGTCAACATCCATCTAATGGAGCTCCCAAATTTTAGCAGTACCAACAGCAAGAAAAGTACGAACTGAAGCCATTTTAGCAAAAGGAGCGAAAGTCTCATTATAATGCCAGCCTTCTGATTATTACCCAAAACAACCAACCATGCTTTGTATCGCTCAATGGCATACTTGTGCTTAACCTTAAAAACCCATATGCAACCGATGGGCTTTTTTCCAATAAGAAGATCAACTAAGGACCAAGTCCCGTTACGCTCAAGGGCATCAATTTCCACTCTCATGACCTGACGCCACTTAGGACTCCGAATAGCCTCAGTAACACTGGAAGGTTCTGCAGTGGCAGTAAGAGCAGCAAGAAAAGCAACATGTCTAGGAGAAAAACGCTGAGAAGTAACATAATTAGCTATGGGATATGACTTACCAGATGAAGCAGACGGAGAAGATGAAAGAGACGAATGAGCTTCATGGTGTCGCACAATGTTACAAATATAGTCTCGTAGTTTCACTGAAGGAGTTTTATCACGGGTAGAGCGACGAGAGGGTTCTTGAACAGTGATAGGGCAAGATTGAACCCCACGTCCCCTATCAACTGTCTGCGATGGGGCTTCGGGATCAACAAAAGGCTCTTGAATGGTCATAGAGGAAGGTTGAATCCCACTTTCTGTGTGAACCATCTGCGATGGGGATGTGATTCGAACTTTTATGCACCTATTTTTATTTAAAGTTGTCAATTTTAAAAAGTTCGCCCGCAAGATTACGGGATCACTTGTAGGTGGGTAAGTTGACTCGTGTCGATCTCAAAGGAAAGCTAGATTCGGAAGCTCTTCTTGTGTTTGTTTTCATGAATAAGAAAATATAAAAATAAATAATCTAAACACTTAAAATCAAGGAGTTGGTTTGAACGAAGAACAATAAAAATTAAGAGTTTTGAAAAGTTTAAGAAAACAAGGGTTCTAGAGATTCGAATCATCTCCACGACCTCTTGGGAAAACCCAATTGATGGTTCACAACAATTCTAAGCTCTAGACCCATAAGACTTAGCCAACAAACTTCATCAATCTCAACATCACAATCAACCAACATATTCAAGATCACAATTCATCATACAAGTTTGGGGGGGGGGGGTGTGTTTGAAGATTGAATTATTCTAAATTAAACTATCAAGCAAGAATTAAATACTAATTAAGCGAAAGAAATTAAAGACTTACTAATTAACGAGAAGAATAATAGCGTCTTGGTGCGAAATCTTGAATCTAAATTACTTAAGATCTAAGCTATTCTAATCTAAAATCTAAGAATTTAAAACTAAGAAATTTGAAGAGTAACTAAGAAAATAAACGGCACTCATTGGGGTTGTCAGCCCCTAAGAGGCCTTAGAAACCCTGGGATTATGATAATGTATGTAAAAATCCGAAATACATAGGATATTTATAGTTGTGGGAAGTCTTGGGCAGCAAGAATCTTAAAAACGCGTTTCATCACGTTGGCGTCGATTGACATCGGTTATTGTGTCGACCGACGCAAACTGGTCGACGCTACAGAGAGTTTTGTGGGCAGGTGCGTCGATCGACATCGGTTCTTGCGTCAACCGATGTAAACTGGTCGACGCTACAGAGAGTTGCGGTCGGCCAGGGCTACTATAACGGTTCTAAACGGAAAACCGTTATAGAAAGTCGGCAGCTTCAAATTCTTCAAATCGCGGCCCATTTTCGCTGAAACTCTACTCATTTGCCCATCCTTGACTAAGTCCAAACTGAAAAATCTTTAAAATACCTAAAATAAACATAAAATTAATTAAATATAATTAAAATAAGTTGGAGATAAGAAAATACAAAAATATGCTCAATCTATCCAACTTATACCAAAATCAATAACAAAAACTAACTAAAATATTAACTAAAATAAAGACAAATTCATGTTAATCAGGATGCAAGGTTAGGTATAGGCAAGAGATCTTGAACAGTGGTTTGAGAGGATTGAACCCAACCCCCCAAATCAACTAATTGCGAGGGGGCTGAAAACTCAGCCATATTATCATATATGGAGGGATGTACAAATTCAATTTCAGAAGAGGATGGATTATGAGAAACAATTTTGTAAGGAAATTTGTTCTCGTAAAAAACAACATCTCGAGACACAAACTTTTCTTTTGTAGCTAAATCAAACAATTCCCAACCCTTATGTCGGCTGGAATAACCAACAAACACACATTTTCGAGCCCTGGATGCAAGTTTATCGGAAGTACGAGGTATAGTAGATGCATAAAACAAACAACCAAAAACATTAATATGCTTATATCTTGGTGGTCGTTTATATAAAACTTCAAATGGAGTTTTGTTTTGAAGAAGAGGTATCGGTGTCCATTTATTAAATATGCAGCGGAAAGAATGCATTCACCCCAAGATTCAAGTGGAAGAGAGGCATGAAAACGCAGTGCTCAGGCCACATTCAAAATATGGCGATGTTTTCTTTCAGCACGAGCGTTTTGTTGTGGAGTGACAACACAAGAAGTTTCAAAAATAATTCCATGTGAGGAAAAATAAGTACGCAAACTCATGAATTCAGTACCATTGTCACTCCGAAAAATTTTGACGTGTTTATCAAATTGGCATTTTGCCATCGCACAAAATTCAGGAATTAATTTGGCAACCTCGAATTTATTTTGCATCAAAAACAACCACACACCTCTAGAACAATCATCAACACATATTAAAAAATAAAGATCTCCGGAAGAAGAGGGAGTTTGATAAGGACCCGAAATATCACAATGTATTAAATCAAATGGTGCAACAGCATGAGACACACTAATAGGAAAAAAAGAACGGGTTTGTTGGTCCTATGACAACTATCACATGGGTCCATATGACCATTTATTTGAATATAAGGTAGATGTTGCAGAACAGGTAACCAAGGATGGCCCATACAGTAATGCCAAAGCGACAATGATTCGACATCCAACCGAGAAACACGAGCAGGTTGCACCACCGCACTAAGCCAATAGACATCATTTCGCTCCTCACCCGCTCCAATCAACATCATCGTAATGCGGTCCTAAAGAATACACAGCTTATTAGTTAATGTCACAACACAATTCTTATTCTTGATAAATTAGGAAAGTGAGATTAAATTGCATTTAAGATGAGGGACATAAAGAACATTTTGAAGAACCAAGTTATCACATAAAACTCAAATTCCATTTTATAGCACGCCAACAGGAGTGCCAGAGTTGCATGAATTAGTCAACAGCTCGTCAGGGAGCAAAATGGAAGTCGAACTCACACGACTCACATCGGTTAACAAGGACAAATTTCCCGTCATATGTAATGAGGCCCCTGTATATCTAAAATCAAAGTAAAGCGATGCTTACCCAAGATATGATTGGAGGAATTAGAATTAACTTGCTGAAAAATATTAATCAGATTATGCCACTGTTCGTCTGACAATCCGGTTCCAACTCGATCAACGGCGCTCAATGCCCTTATACTCGATGAAATATTGCTGATGGACTGAGCTGCATTTGCAACACCTCCAGCCCCTCGACCTCGGCCATTGCTTCAAGATATTTCATTTCCAGTCGGTGCCTGATCAGACCGCTCGCCGAGCCACCACTCTGGGTAGCCAATAATTTTAAAACAAGATTGGACCTCATGTCCTGGTTTCCAGCATTGAACACAATATGGGTGTTGATCATTACGCCTGTATTCACCACGGTTCTCGGTTTTCTCGGCCAACATCACGTGAACCGTCCTGAGTGCTATCTTGACCATTCCCGCGCTGATCGCGAGGCGGGGCACCACTGCGAGTGCCATCACGAGAAGCCCCACTGTTGCGCGATCTCTATGCAGCGAACGCACCAACAACATCGAGTGTCCGCTCACCCCTATTTCTCGTGACAGTACGCTGTCTCTCTTCCTAAATCAGCATCGAATAAATCTTGTTCATAGGTAGCAAAGGGTCTTGCGCCAGAATACTCGATCGGACAGTAGCATATTCGTCATCAAGACCTATCAGTAGTTGATGGATCTTATCCTCGTCTCTGGCCTTGGCAGCCTGTTTTGCAAGTTCACATTCACAATTGCCACAAGTAAATATTAGATGTTCAACGTACTTAGAGGTTCATCCTAAAGCTTTTTAAGGGATCCATAATACGCGGCGACCGATTGGCCGCTTTGAGTGGATCGGGCAAGGTCTGACCAAAGTTGTTGAATCCGCGGTCCATTCCCAATTGAAAAACATTGTTTGATGTCATCCCATAGTTCCTTTGCGGTGTCGAAATATGAGATCGTCGAGCAGATCGAGTCATCCATGGATTGAATGATCCACCCTATGAGCATTGAGTTAATGCTCCACCAATCGTCCATCATGTCTAAATCGTTGGGTTTCATTACACTGCCTTTAATAAATCTGACTTTACAATTTGCCCGTAGAGCATTACGCAAACATAACTCCCAACCCGAATAATTATCTCCCTTAAGCACAATAGGGCAGATCTTCATCCCAAGATGGTCCGAAGGATGAAGATAATAAGGGGGATAGGGTTTGATATCACCATTGGCGTCCATAGACCCACTACTTTCTTCTTTTCCTCCAATCATAACGGCGGCACTAGTGTACTTGGCAGCAGATGTGGCGGCAAAGCAACTAGGAATGGCGGCCGTGAAAAAAAAAATCTAAATTTTAGGGTTTTGTGTAGGCTCTGATGCCATGAAGAATTCATTTGAGGCCAAAAACTCACTTCTATTAACACAAACAGTGGTTTATATATACACCTAACGGGCCTACTAATGGGACAAAGATTATACATATATGATACAAAATATATATATATATATATATACAACTACTATCTCTAATATTAACTCTTGTTCTTTCACTTTGTAAGCAGATTTTCTAGCAAGTGACTGTCAAATGATGAAATGCAGCAAGGTTCTGATCAAATGGATGTTGAACATGTGCGTATTCATAAGTTCCTGCTGCTTAGAAACTGAAGACGTGTTTTTTTATTTTTTTTTTTAGATTTAAAAGAAAAAACTTAAGCTTGAAATAAAAAATAAAAAAAAACTTAAAAAATGAACAAAAAACAAAATAGGGCACAAATATACGCACCCCAAAATATTTTAGAAAAAAATAGTCATAAATGAAAAGACTAAAATAACCTTATCACAATATATAACTAAAATTAAAAAAAATAACAAAATTATCTTCCAGAATTTATCGGCTTTTAATACGAAATCCCATTCTTTCATAGCAAAGCATTCCCCGAAAAAACCTAAACTATATAATCTGTTGTTGTGAGTGTCGATATGTTTGATAAGTGTATTTTCTTTTACCGAAGAAGTTCATGAAAATGATAATTAGACATATCCAGAGTTGTAGTTAAAAATGTGTTTACTCTACTGGAGTTCGTTTCCGTAGCAATCCTTAATGGACAGTATGAGGTAGTGTCCTGGAGATGCAATTTGGTGATTCATGATGTTAAACATATTTGTGTTCTGGAATGTGTATTCAACAGCAGGACATTGAAAAGAAAGCATGAAAGTGACATGAAATGAAAAGCTTAAACCTTTAAGCATAATGGACAAGATAAATTTGAAATCCATTTATTACTGTTACACCATAACATACAAGCAGTTTTTCTTCATAACAAAAGCAACCTAAGCAACATACTATAAATAAACCTAGGCTAGAGTTTCGGCTGCAGCATGCTAGTTGTCACTCTTGATCACAGCCGTCCACATGTCACCTTGATCCTTGAAGCCGTTTGAGATGTGTTGTAGTTTTGTGCAGCTGTCCCTTTCCTTTGCCTTTTTCCCGTTGTTATCCTTTGGATTGTAGTGGACATTTCTCACGCGCCTAGTGACTGCTGTTGTCTTCACATGCTGCTCAACTGGTTACTCAGGTGCACCAGGCTATTTCACACGCCCCCTTAATTCGATCGTGCTCTTGCTTGTTATGTTCAGTTTATTCCTGAGCCTCGAGAAGAATTGCAATGACAGTGGTTTGGTCAAAATATCTGCAACTTGTTTAAAAGCAGGGATATGTTGAACTTTTAATTTTCCTGCAGCAATCCTTTCTCTCACAAAGTGGTAATCAAGTGCCACATGCTTTGTTCTTGCATGTAAAATGGGATTGGATGCTAAAGCAATGGTACTTAGATTATCTACCCAAATCAAAGGTACCTTAGGAGGAGACAGTCCTATTTCTTCAAGTAATGAACTGATCCAAGTGATTTCACATGCTGAATTAGCCAAACTTTTGTACTTTGCCTCTGTGCTGGACCTTGAGACTGAAGGCTGTTTTCTTGAACACCATGAAACTAAGCTATTCCCATAATACACACAATAACCAGTAGTGGGCCTCCTATCATCCAGGTCAGCCCCCCAATCAGAATCACAAAATCCACTTAGATTGCTATGTGATGATTTCCTGATATACAAACCATAATTTTGTGTCCCATCCAAGTACCTTAAGATTCTCTTCACAGCCTTCCAATGTGTATCTAGAGGAGCAGACATGTATTGACAGACCTTGTTAACACTATAGCTCAGTTCTGGTCTAGTTAAGGTTACATATTGCAATGCTCCAACAATGCTCCTATATTTTGTTCCATCTATTGAAGGCATACCTTGATACTTGGACAGTTGTAATGAAGACACCATATGAGTAGGAGTAGGTGTAGCTAATTCCATTCTGCATTTTTCAAGGAGCTCTTTGATGTATTTTTCCTAGCACAAGTGCATTCCTTCATCTGCTCTAGGGATCTCAATCCCAAGAAAATGACTCATTTGTTCAAGGTCTTTGATGGAGAAATTTTTTCCAAAAACTGATCAATAAATCTTGCATTAGATCCTGTGACCAAGATATCATCCACATAAATTAGCACAAAAAGACAGCCCTTTCCTGCAACTCTATAGAACAATGAGCAACCTGCCTTGGAATCTCTGAATACCATTTTGATCAACACCATCTTGACTTTACTGAACCATGCCCTTGAGTCTTGCTTTAATCCATATAGGGCTTTGGATAGCTTGCATACCATTTCACAGTTTCCTTCTTCAAATCCTGGAGGTTACCCCGTGTATATCTCTTCACTCAAATCTCCATTTAGAAAAGCATTACTCACATCCAACTGTCTAACTTTCCAGGAATAGTGGACATCCAAGGTTAGCATGATTCTTATAGTGCTATGCTTCACCACAGGACTGAAGGTCTCTGAAAAATCAAATAAAGGCATATGAGAATACCCCTGAGCCACTAGTCTTTCTTGATGCTTTGAAATCTCATCATTATCATCTCTTTTGATTTTGAATATCCATTTGCTGCCAACAACATTCTTGTTCTTTGGTAGGCCAACCAGTTTCCAAGTTATGTTCCTTGTTAGAGCATTTATCTCTTCTTGCATTGTTGCTCTCCACTTTGAGGAACTGAGAACTTCATTGAGAGAACAAGGTTCAGTTTCTTTCACCATTGAGACATTATCCACTTTAGGCTTGTGGATTCCCCTCTTTGATATGGTAATCATAGGATGGCCTTGAGGAGCATGAGACACAGAACTCCCTAAATTATCATCAATAGGGGGAAGCTGAACTGCAAGTGGTATAGCTGGAATTCTATCTTCAGAGCTAGAAGGATCATTACTGAAGGATGAGGTGCTGTTTGAAGCAGGTGAGTGCTGATCATGCTGACTAACAGAGTTTTGATTGGGAGGACTACTCTGAGTAGTATTTTTGCTCATTCCTGAATCATCTTTTGACTCTTTAAGAACATCTGTTGTGGGAATAACAGGAACAACCAAGGGATCATTAGAATGTATAATTTTATGCATGTTCATCTTTTCCTTGTAAGGAAACCTTCCTTCATCAAACACCACATGCCTGGTGATTATAATTCTCTTGTCTGGTAGCAACACCTTGTAGACTTTGTACTGATTACTGTATCCAAGAAACACTCCAGTGCATGACCTGTATTCCATCTTATACCTATTATAAGGCCTGAGATGAGGATAACACAAGCATCCAAAGACCTTTAATCTACTATAATCAGGCTTGTGACCATAGAGCACTTCAAGTGGACTTTTGAACTGCAGGGGTTTGCTAGGAACTCTGTTTAACAGGTAAGTGGCTGTGACAAAGGCATCTCCCCAAAAACTCAGTGGAGAATTCGATTGGGCTAGTAAGGACACCCCCATGTTGACAATATCTTTGTGCCTCCTTTCTGCAAGTCCATTTTGTTGGGATGTATAGGCACAGGACATTCTGTGTGCTATTCCATTTTATTGAAAGAACTTGCTGAGTCCAATGTACTCTCCTCCACCATCACTTTGTACCATCTTCACCCTTTTACCAAATTGATTTTCTACCAAAGCTTTAAAACTAGTAAATGCAGTGTAGACCTCAGATTTAGTTTTTAACAGATAAATCCATGTGAACCTGGAATGATGATCAATAAAGCTCACATAATAGCTACATCCATTAGCAGTTTTAACATGGCATGGACCCCACAAATCAGTATGATGAGATCAAAAGGAGCATTATAAACAGAATCTGAATTATTAAAAGGTAATTGATGACTTTTAGCAACTGCACAAGATTGACACAAACTGGAATCTTTATTGATATGGAAAGGGATATTAAAATGATTAAGAGCTCTCTGAACATTATCTAGGTTTGTGTGTCCAAGTCTTTGATGCCAAAAATCAAGACTGGAACACTTGCTTATTTTGACAGAAAATGAAAAGGGTTGAGAAACAAGACTAGCGGAATCTTTATTGTCAATCTGGTGGCTTTGGAGGTTGAACTGGTACAATCCTTCCTTAAGGATGCCCTTGAGAAGAATTTCTTGAGTCGCTAGATCCTTAACAAGACAAAAAGAGGGATGGAATTCAAAAAACATTCTATTGTCTCTAGCAAATTGTGAAACAGATAAAAGGTTCCTAGTAATGTTGGGAACATGAAGAAGATTTTTCAGAATGATAGTTTTGGAATTAATGGACTTATCAGAGTTTCTGAGGAAGGAGTTACCAAAATGAGCAATGTTAGCTCCTTCACCATTTCCCATCTGCAGCTTAGTGTTCCCATGGTATTCTAAGGCTATGTTAAGATTCTTCAGCTCATTTGTCACATGATTTGAGGCTCCTGAATCAGGGAACCAGCTCATTTCTGATCCAACATCTGAGTAACTACCCTGAACTAGCATTTGAACAAAATTGAGGCTAGGGCTCTTCTTTGCAGTGTACTGACCACCTTGAGAGGGAGAAGAACCATTGTTTCTTTGATTATCATACCTATACCAACATTTATCAGCTGTGTGGCTAGCTCCTTGACAGATTTGGCATAAATGCCTGTTGACTTGGTTCCTTCCTCTACCTCTTCCTCTGAAGCCACTTCTACCCCTTCCCGATTGGTTGTTATTTTACCTTCCTCCTCTTCCTTGGATGAAAATTGGATTAAAACTTCTAATGTTCTGAGTCACAGTGTTAGCAAAGTTCTGGGATCCCTCTGAATTAACAATAAATCCCTGATTCATCTCCAACCTAGACTCATAGGTGAGCAGCAGTGAGTGGACCTCAGACAGTGTGTGAGGAGGATATCTTGATGTGACATTGACCACAACCAAATCATACTCTGATCCTAGACCTGTGAGTATGTGAAGGATCTGATTTTGTTCAGAAACCTTTTCACCAACAACAGCAAGTAGATAGAAACCTTTTACCTTGTTTATGTATTCTCTTATAGATAGAGTGCCTTTCTTCAAGGTCTGCAGCTTCAGTTTATATTGCATAATCTTGGCAGATGATTGTCTTGCAAAGTTTGCCTCTAAGGTTCCCAAATCTCCTTTGCAGTGTTTAATCCAACCATTAGTTACAATATACCTTCAGACAGGGATGATAAAAGCCATGAAGCCAGGAGTTGATCCTGCCTCATCCACCGGAGATATAAAGAGTTTGGCATGCTTTGCCCTGTTTGTTCATCAAGAACAGATTTTCAGGAGCTACTGTGGTTCCATTGATGAATCCTTCAACACCATACCCTCTTATGGCTGTAATAACTTGTTGTTTCCAGATGAGAAAGTTAGATTCATCAAGCTTGGTTGAGATAAGCTGACTGTTTGGTTGAATGAGGGATGTTTGATTGTTTGTGACATTGTTGTGTGTGTTGGAGGTTGCTGTTTTAGACATGGTGATAAAAAGGGAACGAAGACTATATATATATAGAGTCATATGGCTCTGGTACCATGAAAAGAAAGCATGAAAGTGACATGAAATGAAAAGCTTAAACCTTTAAGCATAATGGACAAGATAAATTTGAAATCCATTTATTGCTATTACACCATAACACAGAAGCAGTTTTTCTTCATAACAAAAGCAACCTAAGCAGCATACTATAAACAAACCTAGGCTAGGGTTTCGTCTGCAGCATGCTAGTTGTCATTCTTGATCACAACCGTCCACATGTCACCTTGATCCTTGAAGCCGTTTGAGCTGTGTTGTAGTTTTGTCTGTCCCTTTCCTTTGCCTTTTGCCCATTGTTTTCCTTTGGATTGTAGTGGACATTTCTCACGTGCCCAGTGACTGCTGTTGTCTTCACATGCTGCTCAGCTGGTTGCTCAGGTGCACCTCTTTGTTCCACATGCAGATCATGCAGCTCAGGTGCACCAGGCTGTTTCACAGACATTACAGCTTTTCGTTGTCCGCTTGGCTTTTATATTTGTGCCCCTTACGTTTAAATCTTGCAGTTGTTTATTTTATTTTATTATTATTTTTGTTTTATTTTTATTATTATATTATATGGGGTAAAATGGGGTGTTTGTGGGGTTGGTTTAGTAAAAATAAATGTATTTTAAAATTTTTTGGGGTGTTCTTATCAATTGGGTCAACTAATAATATTTTGGGCTGCGTATATCCGCGCCCAAAGAAATATATAAAGTGCCTCACCGTCGCCAAGAACTAGCCGCCCGATGCTGCCAATTTTGACCAATTTCTGAAAATGGGGAAGAAACAAGGCCTGGTTATGTAGATTGGGGATGGAGATGCGTTTTATCAAGAAGTTGAGGATATATTAGGTAGTTAAGGTCAATTTGTTTAATTTTGCAATTTTAATTTTAATAAAAAATGATAAGAAATGATTCAATCATGCCACGTAAGCATTTGGGCCCGATCGAGCTGTTTTTGTACCCTATTTGATGAATTTGCCAACTTAGAGACGTGATTTGATGATGGCCAACATCACGTGCCCTTTCTGAAAAGTGGCCAACATAATGGACCAAAAATAGAATTTTCTCATATTTTCCGGTAGCGAAATGCTTCTCCCTTGTTTTGTTCTTAGACAGCCAAGGCTAAAGGGATGTTGGATATCCAAAGGTACTAATTAAACTTATCTAAATTATTTTCTTTTTTTAATTCAAAAAAAATCAAAAAGAATTTGGAAATTTAAAAAAAAAAGGGAAAATATAAATAAAAATAGAAAATATATAATTATAATTTTACAAAAAATAAGATACTATAATTAATTAAGTTCGACAAATACTAAAAAATCTCAAAATTAATGGGAAGACATAAATAAAAACAATTCATTTATTATTTATAATTTTATAATTAAAAAATAAAACACAATAATTAACTAAATTCGAAAAAAGTATCATTAATTATTGTTGTTATTGTCCACCATCTTCCTTGTGTTTATGGGTTTTTGTTTTAACTATTCTAATATTACATTGTATTTTCTACTAAGTACAATGGCTCGACAATCAACAATGGTTTTGGAGTTGGTGTTGATGTATTATAAAAATGAAAGAAGCCACAATTCCTAGATGGGTAGCGTAATTTTCAAAATACATAATATTTTGCTTGAATTTCTCAAGATATGAGGGTGTGGCAGTTTGATAAATCGGGGACAGATGTTGATACCTTATTGAGCACACTCTCTTGTTATATTATTGCGTTGTTACCGACACCTATATGATGTAGATTTCTTTTTGAACAAAATGGGAGAGAACATCACGTCATTTACAACGGTTTGTAATTTTCAAGTTTACGTTAATTGTTGAGAAGGTATTTGTTGTTTTTATTTTGGTATTAATTACATAGCCCTCCAAGTTCAGTCTAACCAGAGAAAAAAAAAAAAGAAAAAAAAAACACATAAAAGAGCTATGTTTGAAGATTACAACTATTTGTGTACAACTATACGTTCTGGCATAGTCTCTCCTGAACCTAATATTTTCTTCAATTGCAGTCGATCAAGAGCTTATATTTCATCAATCATGTTGTTACGGCAGAAAAGGTATCCCACGGCCGACTCAAACATGATTTGCCCACATGTGCAACTCTTTTTTCTATAAGGAAATTGAGAATTGAACTATTTGAGAAGTTGAATGGAAGAGCTGTAAGAGAACAATTGATAGATATCGGTACCAACCCTCTCACCGAATGGTTATTATTTTCCAGATGATATTGGCAACTGAACAGTGGAGATTATTTTTCTTTTATTTTGTGTGCATATCATTTGACATTCGCAATTGAGCACATATGAACGGAGATCATTTCAGCATTTTAGATAGTTATTTTGTTTTTCAAAAGAATAAAATATAGCTCTACAACGTTATTTCAGAATTATCTTTGAATTAGGAATTAAAACCTTATTAGATTAAGTTCGCTTTTATTGTATACTTGTAGATTGGCTAAAGTTATATTTTTTTAATAGTAAACTCCAAATTACTGTTATTTACAAAAATTAATATTCTAATGTCCTATTAAAGTTCGTAGTTGTCTTAGATAATCGAAGGGTTAAAGTTGTGCATTGCACAGCCTTTGTAGTCGTGTGTGTGTGTGTGTGTAGAGAGAGAGAGATTCAATGAAAAACTAAGGCTGCGATATATGTTTTCATTTTAGAAATTTTAAAAATGAGAGAGAATTATGATCAGATTTTTTTTTGAAAGAAGAATGAAGATTTAAGATTGTGAATAAATATAAGATGAAAATGTAATGATTGAAGGTTATTTAATATAAAATAATAATAAAATAATGATTAGAAATGATTGGTAGTTAGAGTTATGTGAGTGGATGAATAATAAAATTATCAAGAATTATTTAATAATGATTGATGATTGAATGATTTATTATTAAAAAAAAAAAGGATTGGTGGAAAAAAAGTTTAGAGTGAGTTTAAAATACAAGCATTTATATATTTTCAAAAAAAAATAATCTTAAAATGAAATGATCGGCAGTAGTGGTCTGAATAATTTTTATTGAAGATCTGATTTCAATTTTGGCACTTTTCTTGTGCGGCTGTTTTTTCTTAATACATTCCAACGGGACAAAAATAATTAAATAATAATAAAAGAAAAGCAGCAATTGCGCAAGCTTTATTGTTGCAAGTCTCAAGGGCAGTGTGCGCCTCCATGACTTTCCTTCCAAAGGTTGTAGCAAGGACAACATTCCCTGTTTGATCCTAAAGGTCCAGGTGGCACGCAATTGCATGTCTTGCAACATTCGTTGCAAAGTGACATACAGACGGTCACATGTGATGTTCCTGAGCATCGCCGGTTACATTCCTGCCCACATGCTATTACAAGTAGGAAAATGATAACATGAAATAAGTTAAAATTGGTGTGTAAAGGATATAATTAATGTCTGCTCCAAAACGAAAATTGCAAAAGTAAATTTCGTAAGGCTCACCGCTTTCAGCGATTGGACATGTGATTGCGTATTTGCTTGATATTATGTTCGATTGAGGAGAAAGTATGTCTTTGCTAGTGGCCTATTTTTTCACAATATATACCAAAAAAAAAAAAAAAAGTAATTATCAAGGCTGATTTTAGAGAAATAAAATGTGTTACTATAATGCAAAATCATTTTGAATGCATATGCACAAAAAATATTCTCATTTCGCCACACAACCTCCACTCCCTACACATTTTCATTGTTCATCTCGTGTTACTGTTGTTATTTGATTTAAATGATAACACTTAAATTGTATGACTTGCATTTACATGTTCTTTTTGCGAGGGAAACAAACTATAAGGCAAACATTGCTACAACTAATGAAATAATATTTACTTATAAGCTCTAAAAAGGCGTGTAGGTTTTTACTTACTATTGAAATCCCGATTATTGATAGCAAAACACATGAAAGAAGCAAAATGAATTGAAACTTTGAAGAGGAAATCATTCTTGACGTCTTTTTGTTTTTTGCCCTGAACTTGATTTGTTGTGATTTATTTGATATTATTTGCTATCCGACTTCTTTCTTTTATAGATAAACCAATTTGTAATTGAATTGTGTAAATTATATGAATTGGTGAACTTAGGGAAAATTATTATTTTTTTTCTATATATTGTTCACTTTTCTAAAAAGGACCGTTTTCTAAAAAGGACCGTTCAGTATCAAAACACATATATCAAGTTGGTAAAATTATCCAAAAAAAGTACAAAGTTATCTCTATAAGTGTTTTTTGCTAACATGACGTGATTTAATACTTTCTCATTTTTTCTTTAATTTTAAATACTAATTGAAGAAAAAAAATATGAGAAAGAAACTCTTTTGGTCTATTATATTGACCACATTCCAAAAAAGGTACATGACACTCTGGCCATCGACAAATCACGTCCACTAAGTTGACAAATTGATCAAAAAATATCCAAAAAAAGTTTGGTCAAGATTTTTGCTGACGTGGTGTGGTGTGATATTATATTTTCTTATCATTTTTTCTATCACTATAAAAATTACAAATATATTTTGTCCACCATTTTTTCTTCGTTTTCTTTTATTCTTCCTTTAATCCAATTAATAAATTTTGAATCAATAAAAAATTATTAAGAATCTGAGATAAATATAAAAACATAAAATAAATATAGAAATTTATATTAGAAAATAACTATTAATAAAAAAATTAGTTAATACAATTAGATATAAATATAAAAGCATAAAAGAAATTTAAAAGAAATATAAAAAAATATATAAAATTTTATATGAATAAAATTAGATTTTCTTCATATAAATATCTATATTTTCAATTTAGATATTTGAATTGCTTCGTTATTTCTCATGTAAAATATCAAACCATATAATGTAAATCTTACCAAATATTGATTGGAATTTGCAAATCTTATTAGATATTGGCCTCATTTAGTAAATAGGTGATTGAGTCAAAATTAGATGATTTGATTTAATTGAGAGAATTGATCAGTCAAATTGTTTAATTGATATGTTTTAGACGGAGGTTACAATTAGATTTTAAAAATGAATTGAAATGACAATTTGTCCTCAAATTATCAAAAATAAAATTATTAATTTATATACAAAAATTATTTATAATTAAATAATAGTAATAATTATCCAAATTAAGTTTAATATATTCATGGGGCAATTGTCAAATACTACATAGGAAAAAATATTTTTGTCAAATACTTAATCAATTATACAAAATATCAAATAATTCAATCATAAATATACAATTACAAGGTTACCCCTATTAAAAATAATATAATAATAATATCAATAAACAACAAACCACCACTATTACTCCATTCCACCTCCCGCCGGCCACCCCCGCCGCTGCAACTGTCCGGCCGCTCGGAGATTTTTCCGGCGACAACTGCCGAAAAATTTTCGGCGATTTTTTTTTTTCCCAACAAACATAAGTAAGAGATATTTAGTAAGAATTTTTCTTTACTTTTTCGAATATAAAAATAACAAGCTTTCTTACTTTATAGCCTATAAAGTAAGAAACTTTATTACCTTTTCGAACATAAAGTTCAAAATTCCACTATAAAATAATATATAGTTTTATTAAATAAGAAATACATAATAATAATTTGCTATTAAGCAAGATTTTTTTTTCTATTTTTTTTGGCAAAATAAAAGAGTGTAATAAGTAAAAAAAAAGTGTGTAATAAGTAACAAATACATAACAACATTTGCACATCAAAGTAAGAAACTTTTGCAATCAAATAAAATACTTTTTGTCATCAAGTATGAATTTTTTGACATTAAATAAAAATTTTGTTACATATAGTAAGAAATATTTTCGGTGACCGGAATTATTTTTGTACATATAGTAAGAAATTCGGACATAATATTTCCGGTGACCGAAAATATTTTTGGACATTAAATAAGAAATATTTGGACATATACTAAGAAACACTACTACAAAAAAGTCTTTCCACGTCGGTTATTTTCTCCATTTAACGTCGGTTTTAAAACCGACGTCTAAACCACCGACGTGGAAAGTCACGTCGGTTTGGATTCTGTCTTTTAACATCCGTTTTTAAGTGAAAATCTGACAATTCAGTTTTTAGTGAAAATCGACGTGGATTTTGAAACACTTTACGTCGGTTATTGTAAAATCGATGTTAAAACTTATGACATCGGTTTCTTGAGAACTGATGTGGTTGTATGTATTTTTTTTAGGTACCGTTCATTTATACCATCCCACCTAATAAATAATATATAATGAAACGACAACACCCTCTTATTCATAGATAAATAAATATTCATCATAATCTGCGGATTTTCCATTCCTGTAAACAACACAACTGAATTTAGTAAAATGTCATTACAAGTAAAGAATGATTTTGAAAAAACAAGTCAAGAAAATACATACAAATATGTTGGCATAAAAAAACGTGCTAAATCACCAACCGCATAACTTGGCAACAATTTATAAGGCATCAACAAATTCCTCTACGTGTCCATGTTCTCTACATCATTTAGACATCATCCTTGAATTCTCTGTTTCGCCCGGAAAAAAAGAAAGAAGCAAACTATAAATAAGAAGGAAACTAAAAGGATAATTGCATAATTATAAGTTTATACAAAAAAAAAAAAGAAGATGCAATACTTGTAAGGTTTCAACTCAATCTATCCTTCAAGCAACATACCACAAAAGTTCAATCATTGTCTCTATTGTTAAAAACTAAATGAAATGACCACAAAAGTTCATAAGTAATTCTCAGATAGTAACAGAGAGATCTCAATACCACAATATCGCGCATATAGATTCCTAAAGGCTCTAGAGCCTCAATACCACAGTATCGCGCATATTGTGAACTAACCTGCTCACAATAAGCTACGGTCAAAATGATCGACAGATACCACTCCTTTACTTTTATAAGGGAAAATGTATAATTACCGCATGGTTATTCTACGGCCAAAAAACATAAAAACGAGTGAAAAACTACGAAAATATAATAAAAATCGCGCAAATGATACAAAAACCTAAAACTACAAAATATGGTCTAATCGACTCCTAATACCCATAAACGCAAGCGAAATACACGCAAACACGACACAAAAAATTAACAAAAACACGTACTAAAATGTGAAAATCAAGCCTCAGAGTGTAGATGAGGCACTTAGAGATGTACATTGGAAACAGGCCATGACTAAGGAATACCAGGCCCTCATTCAAAACAAAACTTGGGAAATTGTTCCAACACCAAGTGATAAAAACATCATAGACTGCAAATGGGTGTATAAGCTTAAAAGAAACTCAAATGGGAGCATTTCCAGATATAAAGCCAGACTCGTTGCCAAAGGCTACACTCAAGTCAGTGGAATTGACTATACTAATGTTTTAAGTCCACTGGTTGAACCTTCCACTATTAGATTAATTCTCACCATTGCTCTCTCAAAGGGGTGGACCATAAGACATGTGGACATTGGCAAAAGATTATATGCATCCTGTACTATACGCGTTTTTTGGGTTTGCATCCTAACATTTTTTTTTGTAATTTAATGCATCCTGTGCTATACAAAGTTTTGAAAGTGCATCCTGTACTATACAAAATTTAGAAAAAAACTAGTTTTAATAAATAAAAACTAGAATTTATTAAGTAAATATGCAAACCATATTTTATCCTAACGTTTACCGAAACTATTTTTATTAAATAAATAAAATTTATTATTTATTAAATAATAAATTTGGTGAGTTTGCATATTTAATAAAATATGCCGGAACTAGTTTTAAATAAATAATAAATTCGCCGGAACTCACCTAAAGTATACGGGTTTGAAAATATGCAACCTCACTCGCGAGACTAGGTGAGTTTCGGCGAGTTGGGGCAAGTTGGCTGGTCGGAGGATGCACTTTCAAAATTTTGTGAAGTACAGGATGCATTAAATTACAAAAAAAAAACGTTAGGATGCATACCCAAAAAACGCGTGTAGTACAAGATGGTTACAATCTTTTTCCTTGTGGACATTGATAATGTTATTCTTCATGGAGAGCTTGATCCTAACCTCACCATCTACATGACTCATCCACAGGGATTTGAAGTGAACAGGGGAACAAATTATGTTTGCAAATTGAATAAGCCCATTTATGGATTTAAAACAAGACTCAAAGGCCTGGTTTGAGAAATTGAGATCAGTTCTTCACACTCTTTGTTTTCAAAGCTCAAAAATAGATTCCTCATTTTCCTAAGGCACTCTTACACTTCTGTCATCATTGTACTTGTGTATGTTGATGATATTGTGATTATAGGAAGCTCAAACTCAGAAATCACCAAGTTGATTAGTGAACTGTGCTCAAGTTTCTCCTTGAAAGACCTAGGAGAGTTGAGCTACTTTCTAGGTATTGAGGGGAACTACACAAAGTCTGAAACACTGCTTACTCAGTCTAAGTATGTTAAGGGATTGCTCTCCAAGTTCAACATGTCAGATTCAAACTCTAAACCTACACCTGTGGTGTCATCTCCTCCACTATCAAAATTTAATGGTTGTGCCTTTCACAATCCCAAGCTCTACAGACAAGTGATTGGATGGTTGCAATACTTAACCATTACTAGACCTCACATATCCTTTTGCTGTGAACAAGCTGAGTTAATTCATTCAAAGTCCACTAATTCCTCATCGAAGAGCTATCAAATGATTGCTAAGATATCTTTCAGGAACAATTGGTCATGGTCTATCCTTAAGCAAATCACCTCATCTTAATGTTACAGCTTTTTTTGATTCAGACTGGGCCTAAGACAGAGATGACAGAAAATCAAACTTCGGATATTGTGTGTTTATTAGAGACAATCTGGTCTCATGGAGTTCCAAGAAGCAACAAACAGTTTCAAAATCCAGTAGTGAGGCTGAGTACAGGAGTCTGGGACATGCAATGGCTGAGTTTATGTGGTTGCAGTCTCTTTTGAAAGAATTGGGGGTCGCTTCAGTTAGACCACCTGTGATATGGGTTGATAATCCTAGTGATGTCTATATGTCAAATTATCTAGTTGTTCGAGCCAGAACAAAGAATATAGAAATTGACTTTCACTTCATCAAAGATAAGGTTCAGTCAAAGAGTATCCTTGTGCATCACATGCCTACTTATGATCAAGTTAAAGACACTCTAACAAAACCCTTGTTGAACCATTTCTTCATTCGGATGAGAAATAAGCTCAGAGTCTATTCTCTTTCCTCATTCTAATTGAGGGGGGATGTTGGACAAGGTTCAAGATTGACCAGGTCATTTCAGCTCGCCACAAGTCGCAAGATTGACCAGGTCGCTGCAACTCGCTAGAGGTCGCAAGACCAAGTTACTACAGGTCGCTAGGTCAGTTTGCCACATGTCACTAGGTCGGATCGATACAGGTCGTTAACAGTTTTTGTCTGCATGCAGTTTTGGCTTCTTATGGTCACATGCACGACATGTGATACCTTGTATGAATAGGGGCAGCTGTCATTCATATTATGACAGCTGCAGGGTATATTCTTTTTTATCCTTAATCAAGATTGTTTCTCATAGTGATATATATAGCACGTTGTAAATTAATGAGTTATCAATAACAAGAAGATGTTCTCTACTTTCCCTTTTAGTCCTTTTAACCAAAATTTTGTCAGGTTCAAACCGTAAATTGCCGGTTTCGAACTGTTGGGCATATTTACTCCGAGAATATATTCAGGCAACTATACTTTAACTTTTTTGGAGATTGATAATATTATGTTAAATGATTAAATGTACATAATTCAAGCACAACACTAATACAACAACTATAATTAAACGGTTTGAATGAAAGCCGCAAATAATTGGACTCAAGAACTAAATAATGAAACAAACACAAATCATTTTTATTGAAGATTTGATTTTTGTCGCATGCTGTAAAAATAATACACTAAATATATGGGGTGGCAAATTTAATCCACTAGTTAAGTTTTGTCGCATATTTAGTTCAATATCATATCTTTCGAATATCAATTTTCAATTTTTCACTCGAAATTAAAATTCTTATCAGAAAACTGCACATGACACGCAGATGACCCCAAAGTCTATAATAGATGTGCGATAATTGCAACCCCATGGATTTTGATCGACGGTCTTTTGGTTTAAATTTTCAGAATTGGAATGAATGTGAGACAATATTTTAATAACTGGGCCAAATTTGCCATTCTCATATATAGTGGACCATTTTTGGCAAGTCCAAAAGGTTAATAGATAAATTCTACATTTTAACCAATTATATACACACAATTTTTTTAAGATTATGCAGTAAAAATAAATCTTTTCCGATCGACGGGAAATAGTAAGCAGGGGTCGTTGAAATTCGGTCAATGAAATTCTTAGGCTCGTCCTATGAAGATGAATATGTATGTATTGTGCAATGATATATGTATATTTTGTGGAATGAATATTAAAAGAAATAAATATAATCAACACAAAATATATATATTAATCACATATAACATTCATATTCATCACACAAAACACATATATTTATCGCATAGAACATCATTATTCATCATCCATAAAACATAAATTCTCAATTTTCCCAATATAAAATCAATATAATACAATCATATTCATCACACATAATATTCATATCCATCGCACAAAACATGCATATATCATCACACATAACATACACATTCATCACACAGGTAAGAACTAAGTGCACCATGTATGGCGCATCATAATTTACCGAAAAGTTAAGAGTGGGTTAAAAATATAAGTATTTAAATATTTTCAAAAACAAATTTCAAACTGTAAAAAAGAAAAAATAAATTATAATAATAATAACAAAAATAAATCTTAAAATGACACGATATGCAATGGTGGTCTAAATAATTTTGATTTTGTAATTGTTTTTTTTTCTTGTGTGTGTGTCTGTTTTTTCTTAATACATTCCAACGGTACAAAATAAATAAAAATAAAAATAAAAGTAGCAATTGCGCAAGCTTATTGTTGTGTAGTCTCAAGGATAGTGTGGGCCTCCATCACTTTCCTTCCAATTTTTGTAGCAAGGACAACATTCCTTATTTGATCCAGCATGTCCCGGCGGCATGCATTGGCATACATTGCAGCAATGCCTGCAAAGTGACTCAGTACCCAGGCGAGCTGTTTTGTCCTTCAGACTGTTCACCTGGCTCTTCAAGACCAGTATCTCCTCCGCGCGAGCTTTCAGCAGGTGGTTCGCGCCATCCAACTCTCCCTGGGTCAGAGATAGCTGCCGCGTTTGCTGCTCGGTCTGTGCGGTCAGCTCATCGCAAGTTTTTTAGAGCTTGCTCTCTGTGGATCGAGCCATCAACTCCTCGTAAAGCTCGGAAATCAGGGGACTCAACTGCATCATAACATCTTATAAGGGTTTTTGCAAGTATAATCGTATTAGGGGGAAGGGTCTTTCGGAGTCTACCTGTTTGATTATACGCTCATCAAGGAAGGCCTGGATCTCCTTGTCATTTTCGCACCGGGCTATTCCTTTACCCAGGTCTGGAGAACTTAAAGAGGTTGCAGCATGGCTTGCGGAGGCGGCGACGTTTTTGATCAGAAGGGCTCGGGTTCTTAGCAACAGGTATAGGAGGGCATTTTCCCGTGCCTTTTGAGGCTCTCTTTATCAGCTGAATCTCCTCCACATCGTCATCTTCTTGATCGGCCCCTGTTCCAAAGGCCTGATTCAGTGCTTCATCTACGTTGACTGGGGCAGCGGCGGGCTGTGAAGTAGGTTGTTCCTTGATTTCCTTGGAGCGCGGCGTGTCACACTTATTGATGAATGCAACTGCGATAGCAAAGAAGTGTTATTATTCAATTTTAACAGTGGAGGATGATGTGGGATTGTAAGACTTGAAAAACCTACCAAACTCAGACTCGGTAAGGGCAAGATCTGGTTCGACTGGGCGAGAGTCGATGCCCACATATCGGAAAATATCAGATTGGCTGGTAAGCAGCACCACGTCAAATGGGCGATTGCTCCACTCTACGAGCTGGTCAGAATATTTTTTGTATAAAATGGGTAAATGTTTGGGAGTGGGTTGTTTGTGTTGTTTGGGGGTATGGTATAGTAGCTCGGTCAGGAAGGGTCAGTCCTCCGTATTATGAATGAAGAAGAAATTCCTTCTCCACTCGGGGACTTTATTAGAAGAGTTTATCAAAAAGCGAGATTGGCCCGAGCGGGCAGAAAGGTAGAAAGAATTCTGTTGATATTTTATTTGGAAGCAAAATTGGAAAGAAATTGGATCAGGCCGGGTATTATAGTATTTACACAAAATAATATACCCCGCCAGGAATTTCATGGAGTTTGGGGTCAGTTGTAAAGGGGAAACTTTGTACAGATGGGAAATTTCAACATAAAATTGATGGGCTGGGAATCTGAATCCTGCCCTAAGCAATGCGTCAAAAAGAGTGATGTGGTCTGGGGAAGGTTTCATAGGGTCTAAGTGAAGGATGTCGGGCAGAAACATTTTTGCGGTCTGGGGAAGGCTAAGGGTTTGTTTAAATTCCTCTAGTGTTTCTGGATCGGGGAGTAACCAGTAATTGTCTTTAATTTCTTTGGTGCTAAAGGATGAGGGAGGTAGGTCGGTGGTATTTATGGAGCGAGCTACAGTCACTGGGTTTTCCATAAAATGCTCGCAAGATGGAGGATTGCTAGGTTTTTGCAAAGGAATGCCCTCTGGAATAGTTACAAACGCTAGGAGGGTTTTCAGGTATGTTTTCTAACAGAGCCTGGGTGTCGGAATAGGCTCTAGTCTCAGCTTCTAACTCCAACCAGCTGACTTCGCCTTCAAGCTCGTCGCGGAGGCCGGAGGGGGGGAGAAGGGGGTTGTTTTTTCCTTCTCTTAAGGATATAAGGGTTTTCGGTAGAGTTCGATTCAGGGGAGAGGCTCGAATCTTGGGAATTGGGAGTGGAGGATGCTAATTTCACCATCAATATAAAAATAAGGGGACGGGGAACAGCACAAGATAATAGCAACTCAGCAGATGCAACATGTATAGGGCAGCAGAATTAGATTATTGAAAAGAGGGGGGGATCTGGGGGACTTACACATTTTCAAAGTTGTGGAGGTCAGTGAAGAACGGTGCGCTGTTGGTAATTCTTTGAAAGCCTGCTGGTTGGCGAGCTTTTTTGCAGAGCGAAAATGGTGACTTGTTTGCTTTAATTTTTTGAAAAGTGACGAATGGGGAAGGTGAAGGGGTATTTATGTGTTGGGCGGCGAGAGAGTTGATGGGACGGGTAGGAGCGGGAAAGTCGATAGGGTTTTCAAGGAATGTTTTGGGCCTTTTGTTTTGGGCCCACTGTGTTTATTATACTATGAGAAAATGAGGGAGTGATACGTGCCCGACACGCTGTCAGACTGCATTTAATGAAACTTAAAAGGGATGGGATGGATAAAGGAAGGCGTGTTTTGACTTTTGGGGTTATTTATGATTACGTTTTTGAAATTATTGAGCCCAAGTGTATGCACATGTCGTGAGAAGGGATTTATGGTTTTAGGTCGTCAAGTATGGAGTCTGGGGACTCGACCTGAGGATTCGCAGATCTTTTCTTCAAGGATGGCATTCATCTTGGAGGATGAGCTAGCTCAACGAGTTGATCTTTTGGAACTCGCGGTCTTACGTGGTAGTTTTTTAGGGCAATTGGTATGTAGCTCGGTATGTCGAGCTGGATGATTCTGAAATATGGTTTGGTAAGGTGGCAGGGTGATTTACTTATGTTTTGTGTTTTATTGTGTTATGGGCTTGTTGAGTTCTTTTAATTTTTTGTTTTACATGTCCTACCTGATTTCATACCTCAATCAGCTAGAACATGGGGGACTAGCTGATACAGACCTAAATGTCCATATGTGATATTATTTGATATATGTGGGTATTTGTGGTATGCGACCTCATTTCCTGGAAGGAGCATTTCTTTTGGGAGGAGAGCGAGCTGTATGGTTTCTTTGGAGAGGTGGGTGAGCTGGTTTGTAGAGTAGCAACCTGGAGTATGAGGATGAGTTCTCATATAGGGTCGCGACCTCTCATGTTTTGTGTAGGGTGCTTGAGCTCGGTTATGGGCTTTATGAATATCAAGCCCATGGGCTTAATATGGATGGTTTATGGGGTCCTAGCGGACTGTATGGAAGGAATAACAGGCCCAGGCCTATTATGGTAAGAGATCTATTATTTATGGGAACTTAGCATACAGGAGGAATTCTAATTCTGAAGTCGGTTATGGTGTCATAGTATTTATGGAATTGTGATGGGAGAAGAAAACCCTGTCTTGTGGAACACTTCTATTGTCTTTATAAAAGGGGTGCATACCTCTCGTTATTTTTATCTTGCTTTTATCGTATTTGGAGCTCTAGAGATTATTTCTTGCTTTTGACTTAAGTATCGGAGGACCTTCACGGGTCTGACATCCGACCCGTCTGAAGGTGCTGTTTTGCAGGACCGACGAGGTCGCCAAGAGGATCGTTGAAGGCTTAGCAGGTCGCTGTGACGTATCCAGAAGCTATTTCAGGTCGCTGATCTCATATTTGAGGTTAGTACCTCATATTCTTGGTAACCAATCTTTTTGGTTTTATCACTAATAACAACAATAACTTAAAGTTCTCAAACAAAATAAATACATATATTTTTCATTTTAGATTTTTACTATTATTTAATAGGTATTTTTGTATATTAAAAGAAAATTATTTTGTAAAATGATTTTATGTGAATTCTTGCATTACATAGAAAAATAAAATAAATAATATTATATATATATATATATATATATATATATATATATATATATATATATAATACATAAATAAAAAAAATAGACATATTAAACTCTCAAAACAAATAACAATTGGACATTTTGAATTGTTAGATCACTTAAGGCAAAAATGTGTAGGCTCTAGTTACGTCTTACTTAAAACTTTCTAACATTTGTATTGAATTCAATATAATTAATTTGGTTAAACAAATGATGTTGAGCCTAGTATGAGCCTAAAATTGTTCAATTATTACACTATTTATCCCAAATTGTAAAAATAAAAGGTATTCAAAATAGATTATCTAAATAAGTGTGAGCGCAGTCAAACTCTGCAATTCTTTAAAAAGAATAATGGAAGCGTAGATTCAGACTCCGAAATTAAAAATAAAAATAAAAGAAATTAGGAAGAGGATACCAAAATTGGGCTATACCATTAAAAAAAAGCGCACAATGAAATTGCGCTTTCACAACTTATAGAAAAAATGCATACTCAAATTCAAAAAAAAATAAATTAAAAATCGGAACGCACAATGAAATTGCGCTTCCACGATTTTTTTAAGAAGAGGAAGAAGGAGCGCATATTGAGTATGCGCTTCCACAAATTAAAAATTAATAATAATAACATTTATGTTACCAAGATTTTTTCAACTTTTAAGCAAGATAAATAATATATTTTATTTTAAATATCTTCATCTTGATTTTTTTATTCTATTTTTTAAAATAAATTGAAAATATATCATAATCTTGATTTTGAATTATACCTGAAAATAGGCGCAATTGACGCACTGAATTTTGTTTCATGAAAAACTAAATATATGTCACTAGATAACACAAAAAATACATATTCTATAGATTTTTATATCGACATTATAGGAAGTTTAATGAGTTAAATATTTTAGTAGATAATTTTAGAATATGAATCATAACATTGGGTCATGCATATTTATTCTAAGTAAGTGGGAGCGCGGTCAAAATCTGTGCTTCTTTAAAAAAATTAATGGAAGCGTAGATTCAAACTATGCTTCCATTCAAAATAAAATAAAATAAAATACAATGAAAACCCAAAAAAAAAAAAAAAGCGCACAATGAAATTGCGCTTCCCAAATTTATATATAAAAAAGGAAGCGCATACTCAAATTATAAGAAAAAAAGAACTTAGAAGCGCACAATGAAATTATGCTTCCACTATTTATATAAAAAAAAATAGAAAACGCAAATTGAGTATGCATTTCCACCATTTTTATTTTTTACTTTTCGAAAAACTAATAACATCTGTGTTACCAAAAAATTTCAAAATATCTTTTCCAACATGATGAATAATATATTTTTCTATTTTAAATATCTCCATCTTAATTTTTTTTAAGATAATCTGAAAATATATCTCCATCTTGATTTTAAAATTAGACATGAAAATTAGCAAACGATCACATGAAGTGAAAAGAAAAAAAGAAAGAAAAACCTTGGGCAAAAATTTATTTCATTAAATTAGAATTGAAACAAAAAAGTTGTTGCACAAAAACTTGTTGGGTTAAAACCAAAATGAAAAAATTGTCTCATGAAAATTTGTTACATTAAAAACGAAAAACTAAATGTATGTCAGTAAGTAGTAAAAAGCACACTACAATGCAGTCAATTTATGATACTTCTACCCCCACTAATCAATAGAATTATTTAAAAAGATTCTGATCCATTAATATATGTGACGTGTCAAAAAGTGATTGGATTATCATACATGAGTATGTTATAATGAAAACACTGTAGTATTTTACTTTGTTATATCAACATTATAGAAAATTTAATGAGTTAATTTTAATATATAATTTTCGAAAATGAGTTGTAAGGATTAGAATAATCCTAACCATTTAGTTTTAGTGGTATAATATAAAAGTGAATAAATTGTATGATGCATTCAAGAAAAAATCAAGATGCACTACTGCAGAAAGGGAACTCACGGCGCTTTATCCATGGCGGTTCTGGAAAACTGCCGTTAAACAAATCTATTGACTCCCTTCCTTTTACTTTCCCTCTTCGTTATTTTTCCAAACCCTAATCAACCTCCCCGACGCTCGCCGATCGGCGGCGATCCGCCGCCGCCTCATCTTCGCTGGCACGATTCGTCCTCGAGCAAGGGTAAAGGCGAATCGGTTGATTTCCAAAGATTAATTCATTCGAAGAACCGTGGGGCTTCTTCACCAAATTCAGAGTGGGTTTCTCAGAGATTCGAGATAAAATCGAAGGCGAATGAGGTCGATTCGGCCGTAATTAAGAAATCGAAGATCGTAATTAAAATCCCCTGCAAAAATAACAAAATCGAAGAGGAAAATCGGCTAGAAGAGACGCCGACGATCGACAGTAAAATCGAATCTGATGAGCAGCATGAAGACCGAGGATTGTGAACGCGGAGTTTGTGAAGAGCAGCATGAAGACCAAGGATTGCCCCTCCAATGGGGTGCCGAAGTTTGCGCTCGTCGGCCTGTCTAATGTCGGGAAATTGTCGCTACTCAACTCGCTCGTGAATCCCAAGAAACTCGCGCTTACGTCTAAGAAGCCAGGTATCGAACAGTTTGTGTGCCCTCATGTGTGTGTTGGGTTTTGACTTTTGAGTAATATGATGAAAAATATTTCATTTGTTCAATATTTAGTTCTGAACGGATCATTTTGGGTATGAATGTTTGGTGATTTTCCAGGATATTATCAAATGTATGAGTAGCTTATTTTTTATGGGATTTAATATGTTTATTATTATTATTTAAATCTGATTTTACATTTTAGGAGTAATTCGTGAAGAAGAAAATTCTCGCGGCTTTAAAACATGTTGGGGTTTTTACATCCGGTAGCTTAGTTAAAGATAAGGTAATCCCAAACTATAAGTATTTCATTCCCTTCTGCTATTTTTTCTCCCACGAGTGCAATGATAAATATTTGGTCATTATTGAGGATTTTATTGGTTTTTTAAACTAAATGCCCGATAGTTCATCCTTGTTTTCCGCTCTCTTGTTGGGAACTCATTTTATTGTTTAATTCGATCTTATACATTTAGTTTAACCAAAAAAATCACGTTTTGCCCCAAAAAACAATATAGATTATATCAAGAATTTCTTGGTTTATGTGTGCATGCATCCCAGGAACTTAATTGATCAATTGGGAAGTTTTTCCCCCCTTTATTTTCGATGATATCAGCGTCGTGATTAATTTTGGGTTGATATGTAGTTGTTGGGTTCTATTCCTAAATTTGTGAAGATAGTGGAAGTCGGTCCACGGGATGGATTGCAAAATGAGGAGATTGTACCGACAACTGTGAAGGTGGAACTTATAAAGATGCTTGTGTCTTCTGGGCTACCTGTAGTTGAGGATACAAGTTTTGTCTCGCCAAAATGGGTACCTCAGGTGAAATTACTTTATCGATATAATTGTAAATTTACATACTAGCTCAGTTTTTTTTAATTTTCCATGAATCCCTCTATTTCTTTTGTTATCCTACAAATTACAAGTCTGTTTCCTAGCTTTTTCTGATGATGTTTCCATCTCTTTATGCATTAGCTCTGTCTTGGAAATTTTAATGTTTCTTTGTAAAATGAGTATCTGGTCAGTGTTTACATGTTTTATAGCTACGTGGGGCGCTTATTCAACTCTTCAATGGTCATGACTCTCTATTTTATTTTTACAGGTGTTTGATGATTATTGGTTTTTTTTTATAAGCTCCCTAAATAAACCTTATTACAAAAAAACATCACAACTATCTTTTAAAGCTATAACACTCTTTTGATAATTGCTTCTTTTATTTATTTTATTTTTTTGGCAAATTGCACTCTTGGTAAGGGTATTTTGTTATGAAAATGCAGGGCACAAATGGGTATTTGTAAAATCTTAAGAGATATCTGTAAATTTAATAAATTGGTATCTTTTTGTAATTATTCCAGTTCGTGGGTATGTTATTACGCTTTGCTCTTCTTCTTTTTTTTTGCTTAAGTTTCTATTGCTCGGTACCATGATGCTGGCCTTAGTGCTAAAAAACCATGCAATTCCAGTCCATTTTGTCTTGAAATGCATATGTACCAAATTATTCAGATTGATTGTTTCTGGGATTGTAATTGGTTGAAACTGAATTTTATAGAAGCCACTTACCTCATTTGTGGGGGTCCATTTAATTTGTGCTTGATCTTTAAAATTTTTGTGACAGTAAATTTTCTATATTCTTTGAAAAAAAATGACGCTTGATCTTTTCAGGTATATATCATGTGTTGTGGGTTGTCCAGTGGAAAGGGCAGTAAATCCATCTAAAGTAGCATATGTTGCTGAAGAGCTTTGTAATATGGGTTGTGCTAAGATATCACTTGGTGATACAGTTGGAGTCGACACTCCTGGTATACTTGAGAGTTTCTTTTGGTTGTAGAAGCACAATCATATGTAGCTCAAGTGTTGAGAGAAAAAGAAAGTTATAAGCTAAAATATATTCTGCCAGTGCCGACTTAACTGCTTCAACTATATTATGTTCTACGTATGTGAGCATGTCTGTTTTTTTCTCTACATTATTTCTTGTTCTTTTGTCAGGTACTATAATTCCAATGCTTGAAGTTGTTGATGTAATGCCTGTAAAGAAGTTTGTTGTACATTTTCACGACACTCATGTCTTGGGCTTTCGTTTTTGTCGAGAAAGTAGTTGTACACATATGGAGGAGTTTCTTCTTTTTCTAAGATTTTTCATAACAAAGAGGATATTATTCTCACATGAAAAGATTATGGAAATAGGGCCCAAAAAAAATTATATACAGTAAATATTAATTATAACAACTGGTTTTATAAACTAAACATGCAATATTTGATAGATAAATCTTCTAGTTTAGATGGTTAGTGCAACTTGGCTTCTTCCTTGAAAATACTGGTTCAACTACAAGAGATAGAAAGGTTACATTCTGTTTTATTTGCAAACCAAAAATAAACAAAAAATTAAACTATATTCGTAGGAGTTGAACCCTTGTGAGTTGATAAAAAAACTAGTTACAAAATAAGGCCCAAAATCATGTGACCATTCTCAAATCTTTGAAAATATTACTATCTATTATATATAAATAATTTATTTTGGGGGTACAGCTGTACCCCCTTGAACCCAGGAGGATCCGCCTCTGCACCCACTGACTTTACTGATAGGTTATGCACGTCAGCATTGATTTCTGTCAACATACACTTAACGACGCCAAAAATACTGACGGGTCGTACCTATCAATAAACAGGATAATGACGAGTCTGCTGACGGTTCTGCCCGTCAGCATTCGACAATTTTTTTTGTAGTGTTTATAATCACGACACGTCAGTAAATTGGACATTTTTGAGAAATTGACCAGCATAGCAGACGTTGTTTGATGATAAACAATATCACATATCTTTTCTAGAATATGGTCAATATAGAGGATCAGAAATAAAAAAATTCCTAAGTAATTCTTCTATAATAATGAATTGCTATGGGCGCGATTGGAAACCAATTTTTTTTCCTCTCAATTAGCAAAAGAAAAAAACGGCAAATAAGTGATTATTTATGACCCAAAAAATATAATTTATTTTATTTCTAAAGAAGTTTTTCCAGCATTTCTCTCTTATTTATTTCTCCTATCTCTCTCATCTCTCAACTACCATCAATTTTTTACAACATAAAAACTTTATTTTATTCCTCTCTCTGTCTATCATCTCCCCACTATCATTAGCTCCAACTACACAAAAACTTTTGTGAGCACATCTGAATTTTTTTTAACAAAATTTTTTTCATCCAATCACTTATTCAAAACACACAAATTATACCCAATCACTATCCACTACAAAAAAAAAAAAAAAAAAAAAAAAAAGGGAAATACTAACGAATTTTGCTGACGGACAGAAAAACAGTTAGCATATGCTGACGGCCGCTGACAGTCACAATGCTAACGGGTTTTCTAACGGGCATAGGTCGTCAGTAATTTGCTGAAGGCCTACACTCGTCAGCATTATTTAAAGAAAAAAAAAATGTTGGCGGGCAAGTCGTCGGCAATTTATTAAAAATATAATTTATAATATTATAATTATAATACATATAAAATAATATTATATATTTATAATTTAAGTAGTTATTTATGAAATAAAATATATAATCATATTAATTATTTATAAATATAATATAATATGCATTATACATTTATAAATATAATATAATAATTATATATTTATATATTTATAATAATAATAATATATCATTATTTATATAAAATATATATTTATAATATATATATATATATATATATATATATATATATATAATATTTATAATATCACTATTCAGAGAATGTAAAAGAAAAGAACAAGGAAGAGCTCAAAGAACGAGAACAAGGAGATTAGGAGTAGACTAATATAATTATTATATATTTATAAATAATAATAATATATCACTATTTATATATAATATATTTATAGTGTATATATATATATATATTTATTTATAAAAAATATATATTTATAATATCATTATTCATAAATATAATATATTAATATATATTTATATATTTATAAATAATATTATATATTCATAATAATTATATATCATTATTTATATATAATATATATTTATAAATAATATATTTATCAATAATATATATTTATAATTAATAATATGTACAATTAATATAAATATATATTTCAAATAATATATATTTATAATTATTTATAAATAATTATATTTATAATAATATTATGTATTTATATATCATTATTCATAAATATAATCTACATTTATAAATATAATATAATTAATTATAATTATAATTTATAACTTAATTTATATCTAATATATATTACTCTCACATGTAATCGACTTGTTAAGACGGTAACACCACTCCTCTATCTACTAGAGGTTGTGGGTTCAAATCCCACCCATGATATGTGTGGGATTTAATTGATGCGGGTTGGGATGGGTCGGGTTGTGGGTTGCTGGCGGGGCAAGCCCGCCAGCATTTATAAAATATTAAAAAAAATGCGGAAAAATGACATGGATGTCTGGTTTAGAAGTCTAAATTTCATTTTTACATGATTTTAAATTTACCATAATATCTTTAGATATGTGATAGACTAAGCAAAAATAAGACTAAAATAATTTTCCTAAATTAAACGTAATTATGACTAAAAATATATTTCCTTAAAATATTTGTGTTTTCATATAATCATGAGATGGCGTTATTTTATTTATTTTATATTAATATTTATGTTTCAATCCACAATTTTGATGAAATATATTGAGAGTAAAAAATTATTTATTTATTATTTCTCATTTTATTTAGTTTTTATTTCTTTTGATTTAAAACCTGAATGAACAAATGTCCTACTATAATATTTATTTTATTGTAATTATCCTTAGATATCATCCCTAATTACTCTATTATAATATCTTAATCATATTAATCATCGAGATTTTATTACCGCAACAGTAAATATGTTCATTACACAATTTTTATTTTATTATGGAGTAATTATTTATTTATATTTAATTAATTTTCCTATATCTATCTTATACCATGTATATTTATTATTTGATTTGTTGTTGATTTATCTTTATAATTAAAATGAACCAAATTCAATTACTAAGAAATACAAAATCAACCAAACAACAACTATTTTATGAAGTTGTTTGAAAAAAAAAAAGTGCACAGAAAAAACAGAAAATTAACTACATCAACCAAATAAAATCAGAGGACCTGACAAGCTTATAAATTCAACATCGACATAAAATTGTGTAAATAACTTATTACTAAATTACAGATCAACTTTATATAAACCAAAATATGAATATAAATAATATTACAAATCAACTATACATAAACCGAAAATATGAATATAAATAATTTGACAAGTCAACTATACATAAACCAAACATCAACATAACTAATCTTACAGGTCAAATATACATTCAAATATCAGCATAAATAATCTAGGTAAAGCCTATAACTAGATTATTAAGATCACAACATGATTCGAAGACACCAAATCATCGGATTAAAGAAGCTACAAGGATTTTATGTGGTGATTTTTTAGAATCACCATTAGTTAGAATAGTAAATCGAATATAAACAGACAGTTAACAAAAAAGATAAATAGCCAACAATAAGAAAATAAACAGATAGTAAAAAGATGTACAACCGGTACTCAGGAGATGCACAACTCATATACAATATATAAACATAAAATTTGAAAACATCGCAGAGATCTTCGTCGATTAGAGGTGGGCGACTCCCTGCGCCCCGACTCGTAATGCACACGAACTGGATCCACTTTACCCCGTGCGATGGCGTAGCCGTTGAATACACCATTCATCTTGTCGTCGTGTCTAAATGGTCGTAGCCTTTGCCGGTGGTAACAAGCCTGACAACCTTAGAGCAGCAAATGCACCCATAAAATATTAAAATTGCACATGAATCAACCTTTGGTCATCTAAAATACAAAATAAAATATAAATTGTTACTCCTCGACGGTGTCAAGAAACGATATTGTCATCCCAATAACCTTCCAACCACATCAAAAGCCCAAAAACTTGTTATATAAACGATAAGGAATTTAGTAAAGTTAGTCCTAAATGTCGTATGCAAGTGGGATATAGACTTGTCTTGTTTTGTATTTCACTTCTTACAGCAAAAAGAAAGATTGTAATCTATACTGCACGGATGTACACTGATTAAAAAGAAAAAGAAGGTTGTATGAAGAACTAAAACATTCAATAGAAACGCATAAATGCATACACACATATGTACAAGATTTTAATTTGGAACCCTCACTAAGTAGTCCAAATATATCCCAAACACAAATATAAACAATTTCAGTCATTTTCTGCAATGCAGCATATCGTGAGTTAGGATCTAAACTTATTTAGGGAATGTTTGCAAACTCTTTTAAGCTGGAAATGAGATTCAATTTTTTCTAGGGTTYGCAAACACTCCCTTAACATTTGTTGTTCAGATTATTGAGGAATCAACAATTATTTTTATTTTATTTTAATAAATTCAAATTTGAAATCAATCGAAACAAAGRAAATTGCTYACCAATACACAATACAACATTTATACATCACAATAGAAAAATAAAAATAAAAATACAGAAGAATGAGAAACGACATATTCAAGCAACATCCTTTTCAATGTGTTACTATTACATCGAACTCTGTTCTAACGGAGAACATAAATGAAAGCAAAGAGTGAAAAGAAAATCACCTCAATCGGACAAACGGTGGAGTTTCTAGAAACTGAAGAAAGTCTAAATGGAAATTGTTCTTTGTGACGACGGAACCAAATCCCATAATTGGTTGCTGCTGATGAAGCTAATGCAGAAGTAACCAGTTGTTCGGTATCCTTTTAGTTTTTAACTTATCTTCTTCGCATCTAATTGTTCTTGAAATTCAAAATCGGATTCCGATTCCGATGCTGAAGCAACAGCGACACTTTTACCCCTCCCAAACAACAGCGAAAATTTGCGGTTCTTCATTATCGGATTCTTCTTGTGAATTGTTTTTTTGGAATGAGCCCTCATCTCCTCCGTCGACAAACTAGTTTCTGGGACAACCTCCATCTTTTTTTTGTGTGTGTGTGTTTTATGGCCGTCGCACGGATTAGGTATTTTAAGTGGAAAAGATTAGGGTTTACTGGGAGGACGGATCTAATTCAGATGATTAGAAATATTCATTGGAATTTCTTGATTGGAGAATCAATTACAAATTGATTTGTTTTCGATAATTGCTTCAGAGGAGATGGAAAGTCTGAGATTTGTGCAATTGGTGTTTGAATCTGAAAGTATACGTCTGACATGTGTCAATTGGTTTTGAAATCTGAAAGCATACAGAGCGGTTGTGGGAGGAGCGTAATTGTGGGTGAGTTATTACAATTAAACAAATTACCTTAAAATAAATTTTATATATTCTAAAAATAGGTAACCTTAATTCTAACCAAGGGATGCTAATATTGGAATTAATTATAACCAAGAACGCACTAAAGGAAAAAAAAGATTGTAAAAATGATATAATAATTAACTATGGATAAAAGTGAGAAAAAAAGATGGTAATTTCTGGCATTTTCTCAAAAAAAAAGCTGACGGGCCCAATCCGTCAGCATGCCATCAGCATTTGCTGACGGGTTCGATAATATCGTCAGCGATCAATTTACTGACGCCAAAAGTACTGACGGGTCGTACCCGTTAGCAATCACTTTGCAACGAGTTTGCTGACGGATCCGCCAGTCAGCAAACGACGTTTTTTTTTTTTTGTAGTGATCTCACCAAAAAAAAATCTTATCTCCCTAAAAATCTTATTTTCAGTATTTTCTAGTTTAACGAAACAAAAAAAAAGGAAAGAATATCCAATCACGCCCTATAACACTCGATTTTTTTGGTCACCTGATAAAAGAGTTGAACTAATTGATAAGAGCATTCACTATTTTGAATCGGGGTGACAAATTAGGTTAACGTATCGTGTTCGTATCATATTATTGTGTTTCCTTGTTTCTATCTTATTTTATTGTAAATTAATGATAAGTATAAATCTAATTAAATTTAGGATTTTATAATTTTGTGTCGCATTTTATGTCGAGCTTTATCGTGTCTTGTCCCTACAATTGTATTTCTTATCATGTCATGTTTGGGACGTGATATTGTGTCGTGTCAACAATTACCTCCCCTAATTTTGAACCTGGCACATGATTTTAAGATAGATTATGAATATAAACTTTTTTCTTTCTTCTTCCGTAAATCAATTTATACCGTTAATCCAAAAAAAAAAAAAGAAATTCTAGTGTTTCTATAAAATTACATGAAACAAATCATTAATACATGACGTATAATGCCCAATGAAATTGGTTTATAAAGGGATAATGATACAAAATACCCAACTTTTTTAAAATAATAATAATAATTTTACTTTTTTTTATTAAACATACTTAAGTTTTACATTTTTTTCTTAATAATACATAATTTATTTCAAAAATTCATTCGATTTTTATATGATTTTCAATTTGTTTCCAATTAGATTTTATACACTAATAATTGGGAAAATAAACTCTGTCAAAACATGTGTTCTATAATGTTTCTAGTTTGATTCCAATTGGTTTCTAATATTTAATAATTCAAAAAATGAATCATGTCAAAACATGTGTTTCTATATTGTAACAAATTGGTTTTCATACCATAATAATTGAGAAAGTAAACTATATTAAAAGATATATTTTATATTGTTCCAATTTATTTCCAGTTGGTTTCTCTATCCTACTAATTGAGAAAGTGAACTCTATCATAATATATGTTTACATGTTATTTCCAATTTGTTTCGAATTAATTGTTTCAATATTGTTTCTAATTTGTTTTCTATACTCTAATACTTGAAAAAGTGAATTCTATTAAAATATATGTTGCACTTTTTTATTATTTGCGATTCATTTCAAGTTTATTTCCATACCGATATAAATCCGATACAAAATGAAAATCCATCATAAAAATTTGAACATGTACCCGCAGGCATAAACAAGGCAGTCAGTCATAAAAACTATGATGTATCCAAGTGAGAGAAAAAAAATATTAAAATGTAAACATGGGATAGTATAGGCTTCTTTTTCAGATTATAACTTTATAGGTTGTTTGGTATATTTTCTCCACCAATACTAATAACTATTGTACAACATTCAGTCAACCAAAGTTCCTGAATTTAGAATCAAACTAAAATTGAAAATATATATATATATATAT
>BMAC01000348.1:135748-161709 GCA_014905375.1 Phtheirospermum japonicum
TGTGTGTGTGTGTATATATATATATATATATATATATATATATATATATATATATTTATATGTATATATATATATATGTGTGTGTGTGTGTGTGTGTGTGTATACGAAATCTAAAAAATAAAATATAAATATAATATATATAATTTATAAATAAATCTAAATAATTAGCTTATAAATCTGCAAAACCCAAAATAGTAAATTAAAATATAAGTATGTCAAATGATATCAAATAAATTTGTTTTTATTATATAAAATATAAGAACTTATAATTAAATTAAAAATATTTATTTAATAAATAAGAAAATAGAAAACAAACTAAAGTTGCTAATATTATAAAATTAAATATGAATACATAGCTACAAGAAAGTACCATTAAATTATAGAAAAGTATTAACTAAATATAAAATTAAAAAAATCAAAATTACAAGAAATATGATATAATATAAAAAAAATCGGAAAATAAAATAAAATGAATAACAAAAATATAAAAATTTATAATTTGATTTTAAAAAATTATTTAATAATTTGTTAACTAAAAGAAAAAGATAGTATGAGTACAACCAAAAAATTGATGCAACGAATATAATATATATATATATATATATATATATATATATTATCGGTAACAAGAACTTGTCTTTTCTTCCATAATTTTATTTGTTGACCAGACCATGTGATACGAGAACAAACATAATAGCGTCATATCTTTCAATTTTCTATATGTGACTCAAGTAAAACTCGGATGACTCAAACTTTGACCCTGAACGTGTCACAAACTTGACAATGACACTTTTTTTCTTTTTCTTTTTCCTTTTCCGAAAACATTTAGAAATTTATATTATGAATATAAGTGAAAGGTAAATAATTTTATACAATTATTTGATTGAAATTTGAAATCAAAATTATATGTGGGTAGAACAAAAATTTGATTATATAATCGCATAATATAAATAATTTTAACTAAATAATTATTTATGTACCTTTGTATATTAATAAATTGTGACTAATTACTATAGTTTTAAGTATTTAATGTTAGAAATCTACACATAAATGATTTATTACTCTTGGTTATATAATTACTTTCGTATAACTCAAATCTATATATAAATTTTAGTTTATTTATCGGGTACATTAACTGACTCGATGACTTGGTGGTTAATTTACTCAGTGGCTATCTCGAGTTAATTACTGGGCTGGTTTTTAAAAAATAACTATAATAAAATAGAATACAAATGTATTTTTTTTTTTCATTTTTTTAGTATTTTATATATTTTTACAATATTTATATGTTTTTTATTTTCTAAATTTAGGAGATAATTTTTTATAATACAACATTAATTAAGTATATTACTTTCTATTTAAAAATATTTTAAGATTTATTTTATTATATTTTATAACTTCTTGATCTTTGTTATTGTTTTATTATTAACTTTCAATAGATAAAAAACTATTTAAAATTAACTTTTATATATTTATTTGACTTATTTTATCACTATCGATAATTTATTCTATCAGCGTCTTTACAATAAATATTTAGAAATTAATTATAATTTTATTATATTTTTATCTGATTTCGAAATAATTCCATATTTATGTTATTATATTATATTATAATATTTATATTTTATTTCATTTTAGAAATTATTAAGAACCATTTAGAATCAAAACATACATGTTATATTTATTTAACTAAATTCATATTTTTCTGATTATTTTATTATTTATAGCATTTTAAGTGTGTTTTGTTACTTTTAGGATTTAGTAAATGATTATTCAGGATTTAAATTATTTTTAATTTTATTCTATAAAATTATTGTGAAATAAGATTTATTTTATATTATTTAAACTATTATTATCTTTGTACAAAAAATTATTTTTAAAATATTTGATAAATATTTGTATATAAAATATATTTCTTATATATATTCAGCATATTGCATATTACATTCACTTGAACTCAGCGAATTATAACCTTTATACAAAGTTTTGGTGAAAATTCCTTTCATTCTGAATCACTCGATTAAGTTTAAGATTTATCCAAGTGTCTATCTCAATGGCTTGATCAATTTATCTCATCTTTATTAATCGACAACTAGATCATGCTCAACTACTATATTAAATATGTCTTTAAAAATCAAGACTTCTAACTCCTAAACTAACAGAGGTGGTGGTGGAGTGTAACACTCGATTCATTGTGTATTGAATTGTGTGACTCCCCCATCATGTCTTAATTTTCAAACTTGAAAGGTCAATTGTTAGCCTATATATAGAGGCTAGGAGTACAATAATTTAACACAAGAAAAATTCACATATTTGCATATGTTTAAACCATTGCATATTGATAGAAACAATTCTCTTCAAAACAAATTTTATATTAAATTGCACAAGATAATTTTATACTACACATTATCTTCAAAACAAAAACACATACTGCAGGGAGCATAATTTTATATTACTCATTACACGTGGAGCAAAACTTCATAGGCTATAATAATAATAATTATTATTATTATTATTATTATTATTATTATTATTATTTTAGGTGTAGTAGTAGTATTGATCATTTAAGTTGTAATATATATTAAATATGATATGTCTGAATAAATGGGATAAAACATTTCTCATTGGAATATTTGACAATTAATGATAATGAGAGTGTATTAAATGAGAGTTTCCYCTAAAAGAAAATTATTAAATTAGGTAGATATTAGGCTCGAATGACAATAAAGCATCTGAAATTATATGAAAACTAACCAAATTTGAGAAACASACACATAAAATAGGATAATTCTACATTAATACATATAGGAGATTAGGCTGAATTTTAAATTACACGAGGAATTAAATAAAGTGCCTAATGAGATCTCCAAATTTCAAACAATATTTAGTCTATATGACATTATTTTGTTTGATGATGATGCTCAAGTTATAATTTAGGCAATACAAATATCTAATTCTAGTTATTGGATCGATCTACCCATCACACAATTTAAACAATTTAATCACACAAATTGGTGAGCCTCATTCCTCTATTTAAGAATGAACTCAGRTAGCAAATAATATCAAACAAATCATAACAAGACAAATTTAAGGGGAAAAACCTAAAGGCGTTAAGAATGGTTTCCTTTTCAAAGTTTCATACCATTTTGCTTCTCTCATGTGTTTCCTTATCAATAATTGGAATTTCACTAGTAAGTAAAAACTTAATCACTCTATTTGGAGAGCTTTTAGAGGACGTGACATCTTATAAATCAATGCAATATATGAAATATTAACTAACACCTTTTTGTTTCTTTAAAACAAATCTCACTAATTACATGTTTCTTTTTTAATAATTAGGCTGAAACTGAAAATGATTCAACCGCAGAAATTCTTTCGATTGATTTACTTTCTCCCCAAGGCAACCCAAGCGCAAGAAATGACGTAGTCACTTGTCCAATCTCACAACACCGTAAGTTTATTAAATAATTATTTTTGCAATAATTTTTTTAAAAGCAAAACTATGTATCCTTATACACCAATTCCAACCTATTCATATTATCCCTTATCTATTATTAACAGGTTGTGGGAGAGAATGCATTCGCAGATGCTCAGGAGGATCACATACAAACTTATGTGAGTCGTATTGCAGGCATTGCTGCAACGTATGCAAATGCATGCCGCCGGGACATGCTGGATCACACAAGGAATGTTGCCCTTGCTACAACAACTGGAAGGAAAGTGATGGAGGCCCACACTGTCCTTGAGACTATTGAACAATATTATACATGCAATTGCTCTTTTTTTCTTTGGTTAGAATAAATTTACATGTATTTTATGTTGGAAATTATTAATTTCCTAAATGAAGTGGGCAGCATAATTTAACTTTAATTATATTTTGTCATTATATCATTACTAGTTTAACACATGCATATTATGTGGGATTTGAAAAAAAGTAATATTCATTAAAAAATTGAAAAAATAATATTGAAAATGGTAAATACAAATCGTGATTATTTTCACAATAAATAATTTTTACACGTGAATCAGGACATTATTTGTTCTAATTACAGTAATACCAGTTTTCACAATAAAGAATTTCAAAAATCTTTATCATGAGTCACGAAATTAGTTGCAAAGTATATCAAAATACCCTAAACTTGCCTAAACTTGACGGGAAAACCCGTAAAAATTTGAGTTTGAAACTGTTGTACATGTAACTTGTAGTATATGTAATATTATTATTATTTTTTTCTTCTTAAGACACTAATTTATTTGTATGGATATATAATGTGTGTGTCAATGCATTATATTGAAATTAGATAAAGAAATTCCGAATATATTTAATATTTATTTTCTAGGCATAATAATTTATTATTATTATATATTAGTATTATATTATATTTTTTGTTTCACTTTGTTTTTTTTTTTTTTTTGTTTGGTGTAACAATAATTTTTCATAAATATTTTTAATGTTATTCTAATTCAATATATTAGGATTAGATAAAGAARTTTAAGTTTATATTTCCTTTTGTAATAATTTTATATAACTTATATTTTTCTTAAATAAATATTTAAAACTCTATAAAATTATTTTAACTTTTATTATAAATAAAATTACTTAAACTTATATAGATTTTTTCTAATTAGATATAGCTTGTTTATATTTTTATATTAGAAGAATAAAAGTAAGATATTGAATTAGGCAAATATCTTAAATAAAACATTAAATTAGGTAACATGTAATAAAAGGAAAATATTGAATTAGGTAAAATAAAATAGAAATTAATAAATTAGGTAAAATATAATAAAAGAAAAATACTAAATTAGGTAAATATTAGGCTCGGATGACACCGAATCACCAGAATTTTCTCCAAAGCTAACAAAGAATGAGAAACAGACACGTATGATATGAGAATTTTGCATTAATATATAGGAGAGATTAACAAACTAATATAATTTTGGTAGGAGTCTTATAACTACTGAAATTGATATGTGATTAATGAATAGATTATAGAAGCAATTATTGAAAACCTAATCGATAACTATATAAAGATTTAGACGGTTATGGTCCCCAATATACTAAATCGCACATATTTTTCTACTCTCCCATTAAGATAAAATACTAAGTTCCCTAAAAAGTGTAGTTGAAAAAGATTATAAAATCAATTCGAATCATAATCTTTGATGATTATATCAAAATGTGTATATCCTAAAATTATTTCGCATGTTTTAAAATATAATTTGAGAAAATGTTTATTTGAGAAAGATGATAAAACCAACCCAAAATATAAATTTTTTATGATTACAGAAAAATATTTATATCCTAAAATTATTTCAATATAATTTATTACACAACAAAAAAAGGCAAATGCTGACGGCCAAACACCGTCGGCATATGTTGACGGCTTCTGACGAAAAAAAATTTGCTGACGGGCAAGGGCCTTCAGCGACCTGTCAGGATTTTTTTTTGGGGTGACGGATTTGCTGACAGGCCACCCAGTTACTCACGGGTCAATGGCCGTTAGCAAAATTAAAAATATATATATATTAAAAAAATATTGATGAGTCGCTGCCCATCAGCATTAATAAAAAAAAAGGATACTAACAGGTTTCAAGCTCGTCAGCAATATATAGTTATATTATCATTTATATATATATATATATATAATTATTTAAAGGGATATAAAATAAATATAAATTTATAATATTATAATTATAAATTATAATATTATAATTATAATACATTTTAAAATAATATTATATATTTATAATATAATTAGATATTTTTAGAATGAAATATATAATTATATTATTCATTTATAAATATAATATACATGATTAATTATTGAATTATAAATTTAACTGAATTATAATATACATTTATAAGTATAATATAATTATTATATATTTATATATTTATAATATATAAATATATATAAATAATTTATATATATTTATAAATAATATATTTATAATTAATAATATATACAAGTAATAATATATTTATAATTAATAATATATACAAGTAATAATATATTTATAATTAATAATATATATTTATAATATCATTATTTATATATATAATATAATTAATTATAAATATAATTTATAACTTAATTTACATATCTGGCAGATTGGGCTAGACTTGCCCAAATAAAATATTATTTTTTTTATAATATTTCGTAAATTTTGACGGGTATCAATTGATGTCAGGAGAGTTTACTAACGGGGTGTACCCGTCAGCAGTAGTCAGCAAATGGAGACGGATTTGATAATCACGTCAACAATCAATTTGTTGACGGGTAAAGTCTGAAATTGGGTTTGCCGAAGGTTTCGCCGGCCAGTAAACTTCGATTTTTGTGTAGTGTTAATTTTATTTGTTTGTTTGTTTATGAAATTTCAACCAGTGGTATGTATTCAACTCTTAATTGTTGGGGTTTATGGATTAATACGCGTCAACTGCCTTTTACAAAAGCAGACTTGACTAGTCAATTGTGTTTTAAAAAGGCCCCAATTTCAGTTCAAACGTTGGTTTAAAGAAACCTACAAACAAATTAGGGTATTCTTCCCCAAATAACAAACCACCATATCACCTTCTGACCAAGCAATTGAGGTGCGACGGCCATGATGTGCAAGGTCGAGCACCCACCGCTTCACATCCTCGTTTCCTCATTGTCGCGATGAGCCAGGCGGCAGAACGTGGCAGCGTCGCAACCGACCGTCATGGATCATCGCTAAATTGTGTAGAGACTAGGTGGGGTAATTCCATAACAGGGCCTGATTTTTAAACTTTTCCAATAAAAGGCTTTAATTTTTAAAATTTCCCAATTTAAGACTTACATTTTCATTATATGTCCCACTCCAAGACTTCTATTAACCATGGTAGTGTAAAGGATGATTAGAATGCTGACTTGGCAATTAATAAACTATGGATAGTTTTTGCAATCAATAACACTGTAAATTTATTAAAACTTTCCTGTTAGTTGTTGTTTTCTTAAAGTTTACTAGCTACTACTTAATTAAATTAAATATGATGAGATACCAGAATTAAAAGATAATGGCAAATAGATAATGACAGATTGTAAGTTAATAGATAATGGCAAGAATCAAAAGTTTACTGAATATAATGTTATATCTATAATTTTTGTCAAATAGATAATGGCAGATTGTAAGTTAATAATGTTAAGAATTAAACACATGACATCAACATTCAAGAAAATCGTTTTACTGAATATAATGTTATATCTATAATTTTTGTCAAATAGATAATGGCAGATTATAAATTAATAATGTCAAGAATTAAACACATGACATCAGCACAAGAAAATCATCTCTCTCTTACTATAGTTGCCAAGTCAGCATTCTAATCATCCTTTACACTATCTTGGTTAATAGAAGTCTTGTACCATGGTTAATAGAAGTCTTGGAATGGGAAATATAATGAAAATGTAAGTCTTAAATTGGGAAATTTTGAAAATTGAAGCCTTTTATTGGGCAAGTTTAAAAATCAGGCCTTAATTCGACACAATATCGTAAAATCGGGCCCTGTTATGGAATTACCCCGAGACTAGGTTACCAACCCCAAGCCTAATTATTTATAAGGTAGTGCGATATGGCTCGAAGATCCGGATATATACTTTCTCTTACGACTTTAATGATAACGAGGACGAATTTAATCTTACTATAATATAGGCTATAATAATAGTAAAGAAAAAATTGTCCAACTTTATTTAATAATTCATACCAATCATCAAAATTCCTTAAAAGATGTGTATGTATTGTCACATTTATGACTTAAATCTCATTGTGGAAGGTCCTATGTGCGCATCCATGATGCGCAAGCATGGCGATGGGCGCCTTGCTATGTTGGGGCAAGTCCGAGGCTCGCGTATCCGAGCAAATTACACGGACGAATCGACGATGATGGCGAGACACTCATAGGCGTACTGCCGAAGTGGACGAGACATCCAAGGGCACTAGGCACTAGTTTCGAATAAACTCGACGATCAGAGAAGACAGACGAGGGGGATGCATTTACTCAGGACATAGGCAACCGAACTAGTCAAGGGTGAAGAAGGCGATGCCGAGTCCGGCACACTCGGAAGGACTTGGAGGCACAAGGGACAGTTAATGCGGGCACGCGTCAACAGGGCGGTTGTGGGCCAAACCTACGAGCAGCGAACAGCCGAGTGCAGCGTAGTGTCATGGGCCTACCCCTTGGCTCGGGTTTATACTAACACTACTAAACTAAGTTTAGGGTTTCTCCTCCTCCAAACTACTTAACTTACCTTAATAACTATACAGAAAGTCCTAAATGTCCACAAACACGCGTGGAAAGTCGCCCGCTAGAGTCCTAACCGACCTAAACTCCAAAAGGAATGTAATATACAATGAAACGTCCTAGCTAGGGACACCTCTGTTGGGCTTTGGCTTTGGCTTTGGTTAAGCCAGATGGGCCCAGGACCTTCTAGATCTCAGCCCATGGCGCCGGCCTTTTCAGCAGCTTCTAGAAGCAGGCCGACCCACTGCACGTCTCGGCCCACGAACTGGCACAGGCGCTTGATTTAGCGGCCCAACTTCTCAAAGGCTTCGGCCCTTCTTGCATACTTCTTGTGCCATGACTCACGTCGAGACTTCCATGCATCTTCCCTGTCAGCCCACTCGCACAAGTCCCGGATCCGAAGGCTGATCCTGCTCAACCTCCCTTCCATCATGCTCAACCTCCCTTCCATCAGTGCAAGGTGATCGCTCACATCGGCGACCTCTCGGCATAGTACTTCACCAATCCTCGAGACAGTGCATGGTGTCTCGGCATCTCAGGTCGCGGCGGCAATCCGACAGATATTCGTCATGTTAATAGGCTCAAGTCGAGCCTCAAACAACTTAGCCCCCTTAAATTGCGTAGGTAGGAAAGATAGGATCGTGGGAGATCTTCTTCCCTTTGTAATAGTCACCTAGTATGTCGCTAAGTCATAAAAATCACATATTTGTTATAGGGGAGTTCTACAATATAGTCACTTTATGATGTGTCTACCCATACTAACCAATAAATTTATTTAAAAAGATTATAATCCATTAATATATGTGACGTGAAGTGATTGAATTACCATACATGAGTATGGAATAGTGAAGGCTCATTTTTTATATCAACATTATAGAAAATTTAATGACTTATTTTTTAATAAGTAATTTTCGAACATGAGTTGTAAGGATTAGAATAATCCTAACCAATTTAGTTTTAGTGGTATAATATAAAAATTAATAATTGTATAATGCATTCAAGAAAAAATCAAGATGGATAATGTAAATATATTGTTCATTAATTTCTATCGAAAAAAACCTATCGAACTTTCAACACCATTCTAGATAGATAAATAGATAGATAATGGGTTTCACCATACCTCAAATAGGTAACTTAATTTGTCTTCTCTAATTTATCCAACTATTATACAGTACTAGTTTATCTTTATTAATCAATTTTATTTTTCTTCCAAAAATTTTTTTTAGTCCAATTTTAATTTAACCAAAATTCATAATAATTTTTTAATTTCAAGAAAATTATTTATCCATTATATTGTTTACTTTACAAAAACGAATCATATAATATTGTTCATTATCAAAACACCTAAGTTGGCCAATTATAAAAAAGAAAAAAGTTCAAAATTATCCGTTTGAAGCTATTTTGATGATGTGACGATGGTGAGTACACATTTTGCGGGAGATTAGGGTGGAATGGCAGCGATAGATTGGCTTAGTTGAGTAAAAAATAGAGGAAGGAAAAAGAAAAAGAAAAAGAAAAAAGAGAAAAATAAAAAGGAGAACAATATAGGTAGTTCGATAAATTGTTTTTCATTTACTATTTAAATTAAATAATTAAGGGCAACACTCTTGTTAGGCCGAACTAACGGATCATCCGTTAGACCAAAATTTTATATCAATACATTATATTACAAAAATCAATACATAATAATAAAAAACCAATACATCATAGTAAAAAAATATGACGGTATAAAAACCAATACATCATAGCACGGGTTAGAGATTTATGAAAAACTAATACTTTACAGTACAAAAACCAATACATTACAGTACAAAAACTAATACATTATAGTATCGGGTCGGATGGCCTAACGGATCATGACCCGTTAATCCGGCCTAAAATATAAAAGACGATTCCCAAAAAATTCCCATTTAATCAATAAGTACATTTAAATTATCAAAATTACCCCTATACCTTTCGATGCGTAATTTTTTTAAAAGGCTGGGTATACCCATTTTTCCTTTCTCATTCCTCTCTTAAATTGGAAATCAGAAATGGAGACTGAAATAAAACAGCTTGTGAACATGGGCTTCGCCGCCGACTTGGCCGCCCAAGCGCTGACGGCCGGAGGCGGCAACCTCCACAAAGCCACTGATTGGCTTCTCAATTGCGACAACCACCCCCTTGCTGCCGACTCCCTCCTCCGCTCTGTGATCTCTGCCGGACGCCTCCCCTCCCTCGTCTTGTGGGGTCCTCCCGGCACCGGCAAGACCTTCATCGTCAGGGCCATCGTGAGCTCCTGCGGAGGCGTCCCCTACCGATTCGTCTCCCTCTCCGCCGTCACCTGCGGCGTCAAGGACGTATCGTCACAACAGTCGCCGTTGTTTGCCGCCGACATTCTCAGTGCCGCCACAGCAGCAATCACCGCCGATCCTAATTTTACGGCCGCCCTAGCCGCGGCCATCTCCTCCATCATCGGCGGCTCTCAACCGAATGTAAATACACATAATAGCAGCAAAATCAGTTTTTTGTGGAATTAATTAAAACCAGTTCTTTGTTATTAGTTTTTTTTTCTCTTTTTTTTTTTTAATTTATGGGGATACACTGTGGAATTAATTGACATGTTCATATTGTTATTTTTGTTTTTTGATATGTAATATGGGGCACAAAAATACATTCTTTTCTTATTGTTTTTAATTTCTGTATAATATTCGGTTGACAAAAGAGACAAAGAGTGAATGTTACATTTTGGATTACTTGTTGTATATTTCCCTGGTTTCGTTTTCATTTTCTCAACTGTTTGGAAAACAACAAAAAAGGAGTCGACAAATTGAGACTTTGTGGTAAAAGATGCAGGACCAAGCTTGGATAATCAAAGGTTTGAAAATTTTTCAAGAATTTTGTGAAGTAATATGCAATTTATGCAAGATAGTTTGTAATTTTCAAAATTTGTGAAGTAGTACGCAAATTATGCAAAGTAGTACCTAATTTATCAAAAAATTATGCGAAGTAGTATGTAATTTCCCAAAAACTATGCGAAGTAGTGTGTAATTTTTCAAAATTTACACGATTAGTTCTGAATTTACACGAGTAGTCCTGAATTTACATGAGTAGTTTTGAGATTTACACGAGTAGTTCTGAATTTTTGAAGAATAGTTCCAAAATTTACACGAGTAATTCTGAATTTACACGAGTAGTTCGTCATTTTACACAAGTAGTTTTGAATTTACACGAGTAGTTCTGAATTTACATGAGTAGTTCGTCAATTTACACGAGTAGTTCTGAATTTACATGAGTAGTTCTGAAATTTACACGAGTAGTTTTGAATTTACACGAGTAGTTCTGAATTTACACAAGTATTTCTAAATGTACATGAGTAGTTCTGAATTTTCGAAGAACAAAATAAAATACTTATAAAGGATAATTTAGTACTCTTATATAATTTTTGGATTAAATGGGAAGTTGAGATTTCAATGGCTTATATGGGAAAAAACATTTAACTAATAGTGTATATGGGAATTGACCCTATATAATCATGTTACGTCATCAAAATCGCATGAAATGAATAGTTTTGGATCTTTTTTAAAATTTGGCTAACTTAGAGCGGGCATTTTGCACTGAATAATAATATCACAATTTTTTTTTATGAAAAATGAACAATATAATAAATTAAAAAGTAATTTTCCCATTTCATTTCATATGGCACCATTTTGTAGTTGTTTTCGGTCAAATTTTACATTAATCCGTTAGAATGTTATACGAATATATATACACATTCCATCATAACATAATGCAACAACTATAATTAAATGGTTTAAATACTACTGCAAATAGTTATACTCAGGAACTAAAGAATGAGATAAACACAAGATAATATATTTCAATTTTGCCACATTCTATCTGTGGCTTATTGACAGAACATAAAATGCGGGTAACTTTATTTCTAGCCGGAAAAATAAAACATAAAAGCAGCTGCATGCTTATGGTTCTAATAAGTTATCAAGGGCATTTTGGACCCCCTTTTTTGGTCTTCCAGTCGTTGTAGCACGGGCAACATTCTTTTTGTCCATAAGTTCCCGGTGGCACGCACAAGCACTTGTTACAACATTTGTTGCAAAATAACAAACAATTATTCTTATGTTCTGTTGCAGAGCATCGACGAACATTTCTAAGTAATTCTTTTAAAATAATGAGTTACTAGCGCGATTCGAAGCCAAAATTTCTTTTTCCATGAACTTGCAAAAGAAAAAAATGGCAAACAAATAATTGCTTACGACCCAATAAATATAACTCGTTTTGTTCATGAAAAAAGGTTTTCCTCATTTATTTCTCCCGTCGATCTCTCATCTTTCAACTACCATTAATTTTCTACTATACAAAAACATTATTTTATTTTCCCTCTCTCATTTCTCCACTATCATTAACTCCCACTACAAAAAACTTTTGTTGCGCCATTTGAAAACTTTTTTACCAAGTAATTTTATATCCAATCACTTACTCAAAACACAAAATTATATTCAATCAATATCTCACCAAAAAAAATTATCTCCCTAAAATTTTTATTTTCACTATTTTCTAGTGAAACGAAACCAAAAAAAAAAAAAAAGATATTTTAACGCAAACCTATAACACTCGATACTTTTGGTCGTCCGATAAAAGAGTTGACTAAATTGATAAGAGCAGACACTATTTTGTAATCGGGGTGGCAAATTAGGTTAAAGTGTCGTGTTCATGTCATATTATCGTATTTTCTTGTTTTCTATATAATTTGATCGTAAATTTAATAATAAGTGTATCTCTAATTATATTTAGAATTTTATGCTTTTCGTATTGTGTTTTATGTCGAGCTTTATCGTGTCTTGTCTATGTAGCTGTGTTTCTTATCATGTCATGTTTTGATCGTATCAACCATTACCTCCCCTAATTTTGAACTTAGGACATGAGTTTGAGAGAGATATAGATTTTTTTTCTTTCTTTTTTCGTAAATCAATTTATACGGTCACTAGTACAAAAAAAACACATTCTAGAACAGACATTTTAGAACGGTTGTTTCGGCTACCTTCTAAAATGTTTGTTCGGTGGCATTTTCGTAATTAAATTCGTAATCCTAGAACGGACTTTAAAAACTCGTTCTGAGAAATTGGAGACTGACCAATTAGGCAATCGCCTCTGCTTCTTTGTTCTTTCAATATATGTTTCTCCTTTTCCTTTTTGAGAAAGATATTCTGATAGATTAATAACATTGGGTAATCTTTCGCCTATCACGGAGACCTCAAGCAGTCTGCCATGGCGATTCGCGACTGACTCAATCCATTGCCTTTCGCTCGTTTTGCCCACATCTCTAATTCAGTCGAAGCTCCATCAGTCTTTGGCAAATTATTGTTCTTTTTTTTTCCCGGTATTTATCCGGTAGATTGGTAAATCATTGCTCTTTCTTCCCAAGTTCTCCAGTAATTTATTGAAAAGATTCGGCCTTTATACTAGCGGATTTGAGAATCGAGATCGAAGGGGTTGAACTAAATTCGATTTATATTTATGAACTAAATTATGGAATTAGAGCAGCAGCATATATCAAGACCTTTAATCCAAGCCTGCAGGACTTGGAGTTTACCGGATGACATTTTGGTGGAGATCTTGTTTAGGCTGCCTGATAAGTCTCTAGTCAGATTCAAAGCTTTATTCAAACACTTGTATCTGTTAATTTCTCAAATTCCGCCTGCTGTTGGCTATGCAGGAATACCTTATCGCTTGGTGATATTTAGTTGATGGACAATGTTCTGTAATTTTGAAAGTTAGTTGTTGATTAGGTCAAACCTCTAAGGTATGTTTTGTTACCCCTTGGATTAATGGAGAAATGTTTCTGTTTTCATGATTATACAACTTTTGGCACATGATTAGAGTCGTTGAAGAGTAGTTGATCCTCTGTGCTTTAACCTTTCCTGTGCATATATAGCAATACTTTAGAGGTTTATGATCAGCAACTAATGTTGCTTTTCATTGACATATATGTGGAAAGCTCGATTATTATGATTAAATGACATTTAAATTAATTTATTCGGTTTGAGTCTTACAATTATTATCATTTACCTACAGGTGATGGTCCAGGGAGTGGACAAGCATGGGGATGTGATCTTAGCTACGATTATGTGAAGATAAATGCTGAGTACACAACATAAGTAGATACTTTCAATACGACTCATGCGTACTCGTGGTTATCCTTATTCCTCGTTTAATTTCAAATTTTAATCTGTGATAACAGTTCACCGGTTCATCAAATCACCTATATCCCCTGCCTTTGCAGTACTAATGAGGCAACTGTTGCTGGGTTGTTGTCGTTTCCTGGAGCCTTAATTGGCAGCTATCAATACAACAAAAGCTGCAACCAGTTATATCAACCCTACTTGGCCTTAATTGGTTTTTAGTATGTGAATTGGTATGATTGAGTTTAGAATGCGTTGTTCTTTGATTCAATATATAGTTTCACAATCCATTACAATTCACACAATTTCCCCACGAGTTTTAGAAGAGGAGCAATACAGTCAGTTCCTATTTATAATTTATTAATTAATAAAATTACCAGCCTAATGAGATAAAATATTTTAAAGTAACTAAACGGTAAATAGAAGTTTTGATTTGGTACTAATTGGGAATTTTCCCTAATAATAATAATAATAATAAATCTTAAAATGACACGATCTGCAATGGTGGTCTAAGTAATTTTAATTTTGTAATTGTTTTTTATTCCTTGTGTGTGTTGCTGTTTTTTCTTAATCCAAAACATAAATAAAAAATAAAATAAAACAAAAGCAGCACAATTGCGCAAGCTTATTGTTGTGTAGTCTCAAGGACAGTGTGGGCCTCCATCACTTTCCTTCCAATTGTTGTAGCAAGGGCAACATTCCTTGTGTGATCCTAAAGGTCCCGGCGGCATGCAATTGCATGTCTTGCAGCATTCGTTGCAAAGTGACATACACAGTATCCTATGCGATGTTCCCGAGCATCGACGTATACATTCCGTCCCACATCCTATTACAAATAGGAAAATCATAACATCACATAGGTTAAAATTGTAGTGTAATAAGGATACAATTAATGTTTGCTCTAAAAAGAAAATTGCAAAAGTAAATTTCGTAAAACTCACTGCTTTGAAGGATTGGACATGTGATTGCATCGTTTCTTGATATTAGGTTCGATTCAGTGGCCTATTTTTCACAAAATATAAAGAAACACGTAATTATTAAGTCTGGTTTTAATGAAATAAATGTGTTACTATAATGCAAAATCATTTGTAATGCCCATTTTCATTATTTGAGTGACTATTGTTATTTGACTTAAACAATAGCACTTAAGTTGTATGGGTAAACAAAATATAAGGCAAACATTGCTGCAACTAATGAAATAATATTTACTTATAAGCTCTAAAAAGCCATGTAGGCTTTTACTTACTAGTGAAATCCCCATTATTGATAGCAAAACACACGAGATAAGCGAAATGAATTGAAACTTTGAAGAGGAAATCATTCTTAACGCCTTTTTGTTTTCTCCCCTAAACTTGTTTTGTTGTGATTTATTTGATATTATTTGCTATCCGAGTTCTTTCTTTTATAGATAAATTGAGGCTCTCCAATTTGTAATTGAATTGTGTAACTAATAACGCAAATTAAATGTTTGAATTGTTTAAATTGTGTGAGTAGATTATTAATAGATCTACTACCTCAAATTAGATATTTGAATTCCATTAATTTATGTAAGTGGGTACAGTCTATTGCTCAAATTAGATATTTGAATTGCTCGTGTAAAATATCAAACCAAATAATGTCATTCTTACTAAACATCGATTGGAATTTGCAAATCTTATTAGACATTATATTTGAAAAGTTATATTTTCAATTCAATTATTTTTTCACCACTTCTTATTAAATATATTTTAATAAGTTTAATTATTCATACACTCACATAATTATCAATTATTTTATTATTTTTTATATTAATTTAATTTTAATCATTATATTTTATCTCATATAAAGTCCTTTTAAAAATATATATATTCCCAAAGCATGTCCAATTACTCTCCTAGTGGTGAGCTCGAAAGAGAAAGGCACATTATATTTATATTTGTTCGAGTGTGTCCCACAAAATTTCGATTTAAAGATATAATGTAATTAACATCACATGCACAACATTTTATTTTGAAAACATTATTGTTTATTTAAAGAAATGTTAGGAAAATGTTCATTATGAACATCACAGGCAAACACTTTGTTTCTGAAAATATGTTTTTTTTTTAGGAAATGCATTTATTTATGACAAACAATTAGATGTACCATTTGAAATGTCACTTAGTGTTTGGAATGAAAAAACATTTATTCTTGACGATCATATATACTTGAAAAAGTATTCTCATTCACATTAATTTGAAAATAGTTGTATAAAATATATAAAATTATAACTAACAACAACATATATCAATAACTTAGAGTTCTAAAACAAAATAAATACATATATGTTTTTCATTTTAGATTTTTACTATTATTTAATAGGTACTTTTGTATATTAAAAGAAGTTATTTTGTAAAATGATTTTATGTGAATTCTTGCCTTACATAGAAAAATAAAACAAATAACAATATTATATATATATATATATATATATATATATATATATATATATATATATATATATATATATATATATATATATACATACATAAATAAAAAAGATATATATTAAACTCTCAAAATAAATAACAAATGGACTTTTTCAATTGTTAGATCATTTAAGGCAAAAATGTGTTGGCTCAAGTTAGGTCTTGCTTAAAACTTTCTAACATTTGTATTGAATTCAATATAAATAATTTGATTAAACAAATGATGTTGAGCTGATCATAAAATTGTGCAATTATTACACTATTTATCCCAAATTGTAAAAATAAAAAGTATTTAAAATAGATTATCAAAATAAGTGTGAGCGCAGTGAAACTCCGAAGTTCTTTAAAAAAATAATGGAAGCATAGATTCAGACTACGTTTCTATCCGAAATTAAAAATAAAAATAAAAGGAATTAGGAAGAGGATACCAAAATTGGGCTATATCATTCATTAAAAAAAACGCACGATGAAATTGTACTTTCACAACTTATAGAAAAAATGCATACTCAAATTCTAAAAAAAAATAAAATTAAAAATCGGAAACGCACAATGAAATTGAGCTTCCACGATTTATTTTAAAGAAGAAGAAGAAGCGCAAATTGAGTATGCGCTTCCACAAATTAAAAATTAATAATAATAACATTTATGTTAGAAAATATTTTTCAACTTTTAAGCAAGATAAATAATATATTTTATTTTAAATATCTTCATCTTGATTGTTTTATTCTATTTTTTATAATAAATCGAAAATATATCACCATCATGATTTTTAATTATACCTGAAAATAGGCGCAATTAACGCACTGAATTTTGTTTCATGAATAACTAAATATAGATCGCTAAATAATAAAAAAAACACATATTCTATAGATTTGTTATATTTACATTATAGGAAATTTAATGAGTTAAATATTTTAATAGATAATTTTAGAATATGAATCATAACATTGGGTCAGGCATATTTATCTATGTAAGTGGGAGCGCAGTCAAAATCTGCGCTTCTTTAAAAAAAAAATATTAATGAAAGCGTAGATTCAAACTATGCTTTCATTCAAAATAAATAAAATGACAACTCAAGTTGTGCTTCCACAATTTACCAAAAAAAGAAAAAGCACACAGTAAAATTGCTCTTCCCATATTTAGCGCATACTCAAATTATAAAAAATATTAGAAAAAAAATTGGAAGCGCAGAATCAAATTACGCTTCCACTATTTATAAAAAAAAGGAAAATAGAAAATTCAAATTGAGTATGCACTGCCACCATTTTTATTTTTATTTTTATTTTTATTTTTTTCAAAAAACTAATAACATCATGTTACCAAAAAATTTCAAAACATCTTTTTCCAACGTGATGAATAATATATTCTTCTATTTTAAATATCTTCATCCTAATTTTTTTTTAAGATAATGTGAAAATATATATCTCCATGTTGATTTTTAAATTAGACATGAAAATTGGCAAACGATCACATCGAAGTGAAAAGAAAGAAAGAAAGAAAGAAAAACCTTCGGCGAAAATTTATTTCATTAAATTCGAATTAAAAAAAGATTGTTGCACAAAAATTTGTTGGGTTAAAACCAAAATTAAAAAAAAAAATGACTCATGAAAATTTGTTACATTAAAAACGAAAAACTAAATGTATGTCGCTAGGTGATAAAAAGCACACTACGATGTAGTCACTTTATGATACTTCTACCCCCACTAACAAATAGATTTATTTAAAAATATTCTGATCCATTAATATACTACAATATAGTCATTTTATGATACTTCTACTCCCACTAACTAATAGATTTATTTAAAAAGATTCTGATCCATTATTATATGTGACGTGTCAAATAGTGATTGGATTACCATAAATGAGTATGGTATAGTGAAAACACCGTAATATTTTCTTTTGTTATATCAACATTATAGAGAGTTTAATGATTTAATTTTAATAAATAATTTTCGAACATGAGTTGTAAGGATTAGAATAACCAGTTTTAGTGGTATAATATAAAAGCGAATGATTGTATAATGCATTCAAGAAAAAATTCAGATGGATAATGTAAATATATTATTCATTAATTTTTATCGAAATAAAATCAATTTCAACACCATTTCAACACCGTTCTAGGTAAATAAATAGATAGATAATTTTCACCTACGTCATGACTTAATTTGTCTTCTCTAATTTATCCAACTATTATACAGCACTAGTTTATTAATCAAATTCATTTTTCTTTTAAAATTCATTTTTCTTTATTTAATTTTAATTTAACCAAAATTCATAATAATTTTTTTAATTTCTGTAAAATTATTTTATCCGTTATATTGTTTACTATTCAAAAATAAATCATACAATATTGTTCATTTCAATACACCTAAGTTGGCCATTATCAAAAGAAAAATTAAAAATTATCCATTTCAGGGTATTTTGATGACGTGACAATGGTGAGTACACATGGTGTGGGAGTTTAGGGTTCCGATAGGGCTGGAGATAGCGGCGATAGGTTGGTGGAGTTGAGTTGCAGAAATCAAAAATAGAAGANAAAAAAAAGAGAGAGAGAGAAAAATAAATAGGAGAACAATATAAGTGGTTCGATAACTTTTAATGGGTGTTTTGCACCGAATAATATTATATTTCCCCCGTCACGTTCTATCTGTCGCAATTTGAAAATCTTTTTTGTCTTATTCAATTTGTCTCATTTACCTTTTCAAGAGATAATTATTGTTACTTTTACTTTCCCAATAAAATAAATGTTATCTGTCGCAATTTGAAAAAAAATTTGTCTCATTCTATCTGTCGCATTTACATTTTCAATAGATAACCATGGTACTTTTTACTTTACGAATAAAAAGTAAATGTTATTTTACTGTTTTTATTCTTTCCTTTGTTATTTCACACTTTTAATTATTTTAAATAAAAGGATATTATGGTTATTTAATATCTATAATTATAACACCAATCATTTTTTTAATCTACGTGAAATGGTCAATTGTGACAGATAGTACGAGATGTGGGGAGTAATTTATTTTTTTATTTTTTTTATTTTTTTGAGAAAAAATGAACAATATAATAAATTAAAGAGTAATTTTCCCATCTCATTTGATATGGCACCATTTCGAAGTTGTCTTCGGTCAAATTTTACATTAATCCGTTAGAATGTTATACGAATAGATACACACATTCCAATCATAACTATAGATAAATGGTTTAAATACTGCTACAAATAATTATACTCAGGAACTAAAGAATGAAATAAACACCAGATAATATATTATTGAAAGATTTCAATTTTGCCACATTCTATCTGTGGCTTATTGACAGAACATAAAATGCGGGTAACTTTATTTGTAGCCGGAAAAATAAAAAATAAAAGCACATGCATGCTTATGGTTCTAATAAGTTATCAAGGGCATTTTGGACCCCCTTTTTTGGTCTTCCAGTCGTTGTAGCACGGGCAACATTCTTTTTGTCCATAAGTTCCCGGTGGCACGCACAAGCACTTGTTACAACATTTGTTGCAAAATAACAAACAATTATTCTTATGTTCTGTTGCAGAGCATCGACGATCACATTCACTCGCACACCCTTTTCATAATACAAAATATAAGACGTTAGTTAAAACATGTGTAATTTTATATTTATTTATTTTCAATTCAAGATTATATAGTAAAAACAAATCTCGTAAAAACTCACTATCTTGAGGGACTGGACAGGTGACTGCGTCGCGTCTTGCTATTAAGCTTACCCCTGGAGATTTTTCATCTGCCTATTTATTCATTAAAAAATACAACGAAATATGTAATTAGTGAAACATATTTTGAAGAAATAAAAACACGTTAAAATATTGCATATGTTTGATGAATGTTGATACAAGTGTACAAGTGCCATTTCGAAGGATTACTGACCTTAACAAACGAAAAGGGTAGCAAATGATAAGTCCAAAGTTATAAAACAAGGATCTTTTCATCACGAATTGTATTATAATCAAATTGCTTTAGATCGATTATCGAAATATATATATTTTTTAAAAAAAAAAAATTGTGTTGTCATGCTTAATTTGACTATTGTTGTTTGATTTGAAAGTCCTTTTTTTACACGATTTGATGTACTAGTTGAGACTTAAAATGTATGACTTATAAACCCTTTTTGAGAGAAAACAAAATTAAGGCAAACATGCTACGATTAATAGTATTTATTACTTATAAGCTCTTTAGAAAAGATGTGTTCACTTACCAGGGAAATCCCAAATATTGACAAGGAAACAAATGAGAGGAGCAAAACGAATTGAAACTTTGAAGAGGAAATCATTCTTAACGCCTCTGTTGTTTTCGTCCCTAAGCTTATAAATTATAATTATGATTTATTTGATATTACGTATTTGCTATCTGAAGTTCTTTCTTATATAGAGGATTGAGTCTTGCCAATTTGTAATTGAATTGATTAAATTGTGTGAATAGGTGAAAAGTAGATCTACAAACTCGAATTGGATAGTGAATTGCTTAAATTATTTCTTTTGCACCATCATCAAACCAAAGAATGGTTTGCTATTGATTGGACAAATCTTATAAGACATTATATGTAACTTTTTCTGTAATTTAAAGTCCAGCCTAAATTTATACGAAAAAGATATATCAATTATAGCTTCACAAAATTTATCAAATATTTATAAGTAATTTGGAAATTTTTTAATTCTTGGTTCTTTATATTGACCACTCCAAAAAATGTATGTGATGTTAACTATCATCAAACATCGTCAGCTAAATTGGTCGATTCATCAAAAAATGTCCAAAAATAAGCACAATCAGGTTTTTTTGCTGACATGACGTGATTCAATAATTCTTTTTATCATTTTTACTTAATTTTATTCATTAAATTGAAGGAAAAAAAAACTTGGGGGAAATTTCATTTTGATCATTATATTGACCACATTTCAGAAAAAGGTACCTGACATTGGTTATCGTGAAACCAAGTCTGCTAAGTTGACCAATTGATCAAAAAAGTTGCAAAAAGAGTTTAGTCGAGGTTTTTGTTGATGTGGTATTATTCTATATTCTCTTACCAATTTTCTATAATTATAAATATTAAATTGAAGACAAAAAATCTATTTTGCTCTTTCTTTTCTTTTTCCCTTTTTCTTTTATCTTTTTGTAAATCTAATTAATAAAGTTTTAATCAAAATAAAATAATAAAAGTCATTTAAATATAAAAACATAATTTAAATATTAAGAAAAATATATAATAAATATAGAAATTTCAAAAGTCATTTATAAGAGATCTTCTCATATAGATTTCTTATTTATTTATAAATTTTAAGATTCATTTTATATTTTTATCTATGAGTTTATTAATTTTTTATTAATTAAAATCTTAATAATAAAGAAATCATATAATTATTATATTCATTTTATAAAATTTTAAGATTTATTTTATGTTTTATATTAATCACTTATATTTTCTTTAATTTCTTATTAATTAAGATTTTATTAATTTGATTAAAGGAAAAAGAAAATTGAGGCAAAACAAGTTTTTGCCATTAAATTAATTTTTAAATTAAAAAAAATGATAAAAATAAATATAAAATCACGTCACGTTAGAAGAAAATCTGATCAAAGCTTTTTTGAATCTTTTTTGATGAATTTGTCAACTTAGTAGATGTGGTTTGACGATAGTCAATTCCACATACCTTTTCTTAATTGTGGTCAATATAGTGAATCAAATATAAAAAATAATTCTAAATAATTCTCTTAAAATAATGAGTTACTAGCGCGATTCGAAACCAAAATTTCTTTTTCCCTCAACTAGCAAAAGAAAAAAACGGCAAACGGGTGATTGCTTATGACCCAATAAATATAACTCATTTTTTTCTCAAAAAAGTTACTCCTCAATTCACTCTCATTTATTTCCCCTATCTCTCATCCCTCAACTACCATTAATTCTCTACTACACAAAAACCTTATTTTATTTCCTCTCTCTCATTTCCCCACCATCATTAACTCCCATTACAAAAAAAAAAAAAAACTTTTGTTGGGCCATTTGAAATTTTTGTTATCTAAATAATTTTATATCCAACCACTTACTCAAAACATACAAATTATATCCAATCAATATCTCCCTAAAACTCTTATTTTCACTATTTTCTAATGAAACGAAATAAAAAAAAAAATGAAAGGATGTCCTATCGAACCCTATATAACACTCGATACTTTTGGTTGTCCAATAAAAGAGTTGACTTAATTGATAACAACATCCACTATTTTTTAATAGGGGTGGCAAATTAGGTTAACGTGTCGTATTCGTGTCATATTATCATGTTTTCTTATTTTCTATATTATTTGATCGTAAATGTAATAAGTGTAAATCTAATTATACTTAGAATTTTATGCTTTTCGTATCGTATTTTATGTCGAGCTTTATCGTATCTTGTCTATGTAGCTGTGTTTCTTATCATGTCATGTTTGATCGTGTCAACCATTACACCCTAATTTTGAACTTAGGACATTAGTTTGAGAGAGATTTGACTTTTTCTTTCTTTTTTCGTAAATCAATTTATACAGTTAATCTAAAAAAAATACTTCTGGTGCCTCCGTAAAATTACGGGAAAAAAATCATTTTAATGATAAGAAATACTCAACTTTTAAAAAAAATACTTTTCTTATTACAAACATACTTAAATTTTACATTTTTTTTCTCAAAATATGTAATTTATTCCAAAAATACGCTCGATTTTTATATGATTTTTGGCTTGTTTCCGATTAGTTTCTATACACTAATAATTGGGAAAATGAACTCTATCAAATCATCTGTTTCTATAATATTTCTAATTTGATTCCAATTGGTTTCTATTATCTAATAATTCAGAAAATAAATCATGTCAAAACATGTGTTTCTATATTGTTACTTGGTTTCTATACAATAATAATGGGAAAATTCCCATTTAGTCATATATAATAGAACCCAAATACCATAAAATCTTACGAATCTTTTTATTCACATTTAGGACAAATACATACCATATAGTCTGTATTAATTAGTATATTGACAAATTTGCCCCCACTAAACTGAAGAGACAACGCAGGCCACGCGGACGATATTAAAAAGAAAATTGAAAAAAAACTTGAAAATGCATACGCATACGAGAAAACAGAAAACTGGGAACAAGCGACCAATTCCGGTGGAACTCGCTGCGCCTCTCGATCGGAAACGGCGGGCGATGACGTGAACGGATCGACAGCTTGCTGGGCAGGCGGCGCGATCTCCAGAGGGCGGCCGCACGGAGGTGGCACAGGAGCGGTGTATGGGTCGCGGGTCCGCAGCGGTTCAGGCCGCATTTTTCGGTGGCTCCGGAAGCTTTCCGGCGGGACTTCGCATCCGAAAGCTTCGACTCTTCACGGGACATAGCGTGGTGCCGTCTGTGTTGACCGACGAGGCCCGAATCGAAAGCCCTATATTCGATTTAGGGATTTGATAAAATTTCTGAGAATTTGATATAGATTTGGGCCTGATTGTAATTTTGGAAATTTTTGAAAATCACAGAATTACCCTCAGTTTTTAGAAAATTGCAAGGTTGTCCATAACCTTTTAGAAATTGTGTTTTGACCCCAAAAACTTTCCAAAAAATTATTTTAAGTAGTGTTTAATTTTTCAAAGTTTACACGAGTAGTTCTGAATTTTTGAAGAATAGTTCTGAAATTTACATGAGTAGTTCTGAATTTTTGAAGAATAGTTATGAAATTTACACGAGTAGTTCTGAATTTACATGAGTGGTTCGTCAATTTACACGAGTAGTTTTGAATTTACACGAATAGTTCTGAATTTACACGAGTAGTTCTGAATTTCACACGGGTAGTTCTGAATTTTCGAAGAACAAAATAAAATAGTTATAAAGGGTAATTTAGTACTCTTATATAATTTTTGGATTAAATGGGAAGTTGAGATTTCAATGGCCTATTTGGGAAAAAATATTTCACTAATGGTTTATATGGGAATTGGCCCAATAATAATTGAGAAAGTGAACTCTGTCAAAAAATATAGGAAAAAAAACTTTTTACCCCCAAACTATCGTGATTTTCACAAGTTACCATATAAAGTATTTTTTGTGACAATCCGCCATATAAACTATGCGTTTTTTGCAATCAATCCTACACTCTAGATTTGAAGATGTTTTGTACCGGATTTATGAGGGCATTTTGGTCCAAACCCTTATATACTTCTTCCTAAAATCAAGCCCTCACTGCTCCCGTTTCACATCTGGTTGCTGCCAGCACCACCTCCATCACCTTCATCCTCTCCTCCACCCAATTTGCAAAAATGTGTTTTATAACCAACAGTTGATCACAAAACAGATCTCAAGTCCTCATAAATCTTCCTTCTAATCTTTCCAAACATTAAGATAATATAATTATGTAAATTAATAATTAAATTGCAACATATTATCACTACATTCTTGGAAGCGGTGTCAGAGTGAGGCTACGAAAGGCACGAAAATGAAGAGGATGAGCGGTGGCAACAGATAAGCAGAAATAAAGGGATGGGTTTCAATTTCTCGGGTTAGAATTTAGCCTCGCACTTAGGCAAATTGATGTCATAATATAATTGTTGAGAAAAAGGGAATTTATGAATACTAATTGTAATGGAATTCTTGTGTTGAATCTGAATTGTAATCAACTTGGTTTGTTTTGGCGGCGGTGGAGATCTCAAGTGGCGAACATTGGGGGCTGGTAGTTGCTGAACATACATACATATACATACATCTATATATATATATTAAAGCAGAGGTCTGGAGAGAGAAAAAAATATGAATGGAATACCACGTAGGATTATTTTCTTTTTTTAGTTATGTAGGAATTTTATTAACATAATTATGATAGATACCTTATTTAATATTATTATGATTTGGTTTCTTTTTTTAATTAAAAAGCCACCTTGGATTAGTTTCCTATTTTAATTATGTAGGAATCTTCTTAACATAATTAGAATAGATACTCTTTTTTTTTAGTTATGTAGGAATTTTATTAACATAATTATGATAGATACCTTATTTAATATTATTATGATTTGGTTTCTTTTTTTAATTAAAAA
>BMAC01000348.1:164866-235973 GCA_014905375.1 Phtheirospermum japonicum
ATATGTTGTTGAGAAATATCGATCATTCCCTTGTGTTGTGTAATGTTAGTTGTTTACTTGACGGACATATTGTATAGGCTAATATTTCTCAAGGAAGCAATGCAAGTGAATTGTTGTTAATCCTTAGAATGACTGTCACACCATCCAATTCGAGGTTCCCTTTCAAGTTCCAACGATGACAATTTCCTCTGACCGTGTCATATGCTATGATGATCAACAAAATTCAAGGACAATATCTCTCTCACGTTGGGAAGAAGCCTGTTTTCAGCCATGGTCAGTTATACGTTGCTATATCAAGGGTGACCAATCGTATAGGTTTAATTGATCGACGATGATGAGAATAAACATGTTAACAAAACTACAAATGTTGTGTATAAGGAAATTTATCATAATTTGTAAAGTATATTTCGTCTAATAACAATCCTTTTATGAATTAGGTTATATTATTTTGAATACTATTCGATCTTTAAATAATATTTAGATGATTTATATATAGGGAGCAGTTATGGTAAAACCATCTCTGGTGTGAGAACCAGTGATGGTTCTTACCGAAATATACATACACATAGAGAGATATATATAATTTAAGTATACATATATACAATTACTTATTTAAATATTTTAATACATTTTAAATAATTCTTTTTAATTTAAATAAAATAAAATAAAATAAAAAATTATCGTGCAATGTACGGGTACAATACTAGTAATTATGTACAACGTTGGATGGTGAGGCCGATTAAGGCTCAAAATAGACGGAAGGCGGAGATAGAATGGACAAAGACGAAGATGGATGTGTGTGCCCATATATCTACTTACATATATATGTATATATTGTGTTTGGAGCCGTAATTCTATTAATATAGAAATTCATTTTACACTAAGAGGATTTTAAGTTTGGTTTTAATAATATATATCCCATATATGTTGAATTTTGTTTTGTTTATATATTTAATTTTTAATGAAATTGACTAATACAAGAGAAATATAATAAATTTTCATTTTTCAATAATCTAATTAAATATTACAAAAAAATTAATAATTTAAATAAATAACTGTGTTGACAAAAATACCCTCAAAAAACCACTTCAAATCTGGAGTGTATGCTGATTGCAAAAAACGCATAGTTTATATGATGGATTGTCACAAAAAGTACTTTATATGGTAATTTGTGAAAATCACGATAGTTTGAGGGTAAAAAAAAATTCCCAAAAATATATTTTTACATTATTCCAATTTATTTTCAATTGGTTTTTATATCCTATTAATTGAGAAAATGAACTCTGTCAAAATATATGTTTACATATTATTTCTAATTTATTTCTAATTAAATTATATACCCTAAAAATTATAAAAGTGAATTTTATCAAAATATGTGTTATGCTATTATATTGTTTCCATTTGTTTCTATACCCTAATACTTGGGAAAGTGAAGTCCGTCAAAACATGTGTTACACTTTTTTATTGTTTATAGTTTATTTCAAGTTTGTTTCTATACGGATGTACATCCGATACAAAATGAAAATCCATCATAAAAATTTGAACTTGTACCCGCAGACATAAACAAGACAATTAGTCATAAATACTAGGATATATTCAAGTGGAAAAAGAAAAAACATTCAAATGTAAACATGGGCAAGTGTGAGTGAAGCTATTTACAGGGAATGCCTAAGGAAGAAGTTCAGGAAAAGGACCTAATTTTGCATTCTTGCCCTCAAGGCCTTTTAATATAGAGGAAGAGTGGGAAAATGCTACTAGAACCCCAAAATTATTACGAATTTATACTTTACTCTCAAAATATATTTTATTTTATAGTTAAATCTCAAAAGTTGTGTCACCCCACAAAATGGTATCAAATTAAGAACTTTTAAGAAAAATTTATTATAATTATGTAATTAACTTTTGATGAGGAGAATTATCTCTAAAATGGATCTGAATGAGTGTTTGAGATGTATTCATTTCAGGTGATATTTTCAAGTTTTGGAAATATACGAGTTAGACCATCAAGAGAAAATAACATATTGGCACAACCAATATGTTGAATAAGCTCTCGCCGGAGTCAGTAGGGAAACCTTGAGATAATGGGAGAAACAAAAGGCGTATCACCTAAGTTACCTTTGGGTAAATCAAATGCTAAAGACGGACCTAATGAATAATAGGAATGCAGCTCATGAATTCCATCAATAGATATAACTTCAGGGAGGTGATAACCGATTACTCTAAGAATCTTAAAGATCTTAGAGAAATCCAAAGAATGGTACAAGACATCGACCACCATCAACAACGTATTCAGGTGCAGATGAAAGAGATATTTGAGTATCAAAAGGAAACACGAGAAATTCTAATTGATGTTCAAAGAAGAGTCAAGGCCCTTGAATTTAAGCTTAAGTACAGCCGGAGGAAGACGAAGTATAACTTTCGAAACGAACCCCCTTTTACATCAAAGGGGGAAATCAATCGAGGTTATAAGATAACCAACGGAGGAAGAAAGGATGATGGGTATAATCAAATGAACTCCATTACATCCCAAGAAGTAATGAAAAAGATTAACATTAAAGATCTACACGACCTTGTCGAATCCTTCACCGGATTGGGTATTGTAGATCTAAAAACGAACACAAGAGAATCTTCGGCCTTGGTTCCGATAAGTGATCCTACAACAAATCTCAGACCAGAAAAAAGTACGGCTTCATATGAACCTGTACCAGACGCACCAATGCCACATGTCGGTGATTTCACCATAAAAGGAGATCTTACAGACATAGTGGGTACCAGGCAACGTTCCCGATGGCCCAATATTCTCAACACTCCATACGGGAAGTCTCAACTTGATCCTATACATCTGTATGGGTTAATATTAAATATGAGCGTCCCAGGTTTCAAGAATCGAGAGATACTAATAGATTATTGGGCATGTGTAATGCGAATTACGGCCACAACTCTCATTTAGAGAAAGAAGGGTTCAATTTACTCCTTGAAATGAGCCTTGAAAATTCGGTAAAAATAGCATGAGATCTAACTGGGTCAGATATAAAAATGGGAGTTATATCTGAAGAATCATTAAAAGGCGTAGTCGATAATATGGCTAAACCATTCAAAATTCATTTATCGGCACAGGATATTTCGAGGGTATGGAAGAAGAGAAGCAGAAAAGATACCGACAAGCCCTCTATTGCCTCGAATTATGAGATATTTGTCATGTGAACGAATACATCCAGTTATTCACCGAATACCGATGGAAATCCAAGGTGAACGATGGAGATGCGGCGCAACTATTCTTTGCAAAAAAACCAAGTCCTTGGAGAGAGATGTTAATTCAAGAATACAAACTATCAACTGATGTGGATACAGTTGCCAGAAGGATGTCATTCCTTGAAGCCAAGTTAGCAGAGTGATGCCACCATGCAGTACTTCACATGAATTATAAAATATTAAGAGGAATCAATAAATTGGTTCCTCTATATTGTGCTGAAAATGACATTCCAACAGTAGTTGGAGGTCATCCACATAGATATAAGCAGAAGAAAGAAAGAAGCAACCCTTATGCTCGTGGAAATAAGAGAAGGTTTTTAGGAAAACCAAGAAGATTCTGGTCAAAATGAAAGACCATGAACTATAAAACAGGGCAAAGGACGGAACCGAGCCAAAGATGGGCTCATTTTCAAGTCAAGGAAGCACCAATAGAACTCCAATAAAAAGAACGTTCGAATAGTGAAGCAAAACGATGGCACATGAATGGAAAGGAGTTCTTCGCAGTTAGAAAGACATTCAAAAAATGGCCTTTATTTCTGCTATCTAAGAATTTTACCTTAAAAATTGATAATTCGAGTATTAAGGACTTTTCAAAAATAAAATTGAATCTAAACCAGAAAAGGATAGATACTTAGATGGCAAGCTGAATGTCAATATTATGAATATGATATTATCATTATAAAATCTCATGAAAATGTTCTTATAGATTCTTTAACAAGAGATAAAGGGATTAGAAATTGATTCATTCCTCAAAATGGTGAGGCATCTAAGGGAACACCTGGAGATGACTCAACGCGAGTTCGATGCATGACCCTCAATGCAGAGGTAGCCGAAAGGTTACAACGAGCTGATTGGGAAATAGTTTCCGATGGAATACGAGTTTGTTTACAGGCCAATGAACAATTATGTTCCGTAATAAGAAAGCCGCTTCTCCGGGCGATATCTTCAATGGTGCAAAAGGAGACACTTCGAGTACAGGGCTCTAAACATGTAGCAGGGGATTCAAGTACCCCTAGCATGAGAATTGGGACGGAATCATCTACGGAAGAACTATCTCAAGTTAAAATCAAAACTCTGAAGTCAAATCTCAAGCTTTCGAGATTTAGGCCACAGACAGGCAAATATAAGATCGATACTTACGAGATTTTGAAAACTTCTCATTTCAGGTCTATCAACAGAGACAGGAAAAGCTAATAACTAGGGTGGGGATTAACTCAGCTAAATATCTAGTTGACGTGTCTGGAAGGTATCCCAGAGTGTGGATGATGCCAGAATCTCATCCACAAGACGTAAAAAGCTAGTATGAGTTCGGAGCCTTAGCATCGGTTCATACAAGATCGCCAAGTTTTTTGGAAATATCACAACTTTCGAGATGAATACAAGATGCAATACACGAGACGTGGGCAAATAACCCACACCTTGCATGAGATTATATCCTAGAGTTATATTTCTTTAGCACAGCACCAGAACTAGTTGGGAAAGGAATGCATGAAGTGTTCCATTTCATTAAACTCGGACAACCAGATACGAAAGCAATGAAAAGAATCAAAGCCCCATCGTCTGAAGGAATTCCGTTAGTAGCATCACTCACGGAAGATGACATGTTCACAAGAAGGGCATGGGGTTTTTTGTCTGTCTCACCGAGATGGACAAAATCAAGTTCCCATTCAAATTCTTTCAGAATATCGTGAATGAGTCTTTTCCTATTAAACACGATGACATGTAACACAATAGGATCCGCAGAAAATCTATTCGAGAAAAAGAGAGCTTTTCTGTAAATAACAAGCTATTGGAAGTAAAGAAACTCGTCAAAAATATTGCACATTGCCCACGTCTAGAGATGGATGGGTAAAATCTGCCCGGAATGCTCAAATCAGGCAGAGCCAGAGTTTGGAACAAGATCCAAACAAAATAGGTCGAGTGGTCAGGGACCACCAAAAACGCGTTTTGCAGGGGACGGCACAAACCAAAATAGTAAAATCACATAATAAAGGGGTCTTGTGATATTCGGGTCCTTAAAGAACATGATTGTGCAAAGTAGAAACTCCTCTAGCTAGCAGAGGACAATAATGCAAGAAGTGACGTAAGCAATGGAGTCAAATTAAATTATAAGAGATGGAATTTCAAGTCCGCGAGTCATCTATAATTCAAGATTTGGAGGAATCAGAAGGCATCGCTTATTACCTTTTATTCTTTCATAATAAAATCTAAGTGTTTAGAATACAAGAATACAAGTATTGTAATAAGAGTTTGTATTAGTGAGTTTATGTATTGTCGAGTGCAAGTCTTTTCTATGAGAGGTTAAAAGGTTGTCTCTCCCAAAAGGAGATTACTGATATAATAAACTTCTTCTTTAAGTTTTTAATAAAATAAAGATTTTTGCTTCAACTTGTGTTCTGTATATTTAGTTTATCTCTATAGTCAAAGTATCTCACGCCTGAAGTAGAAAACGAACAAAGGTTGTGCTGGTCAGTTGATGAAGGAGTCGGATACCTTGTATTTCGCTTCCTTGAAAGGAAGTTAGGCAGTGTGAGACCGTCTGTAAAATGAACTAGGGACGGTAATTTTTCGTCTGGTGACATCGCGACCCATTTAACCCGGGGCTGATTCGATCAAAGAGAGTATGAAATTATAGAGACGTTTTAAGTTTACAGAAGTATGTTGGGCCGAATATAGTCGTAATGGACTATTGCCATTTTAAGATGATACAACTCGAAAGATATATGGAAAGGTGTGAATCGAAGCATAGTTAGGGGTTTTTCCCGCTTTAAATAAAGAATTTCCTCATTAAGGGTAAGAAGGTCAATTTACTAAAGTTTCCACAACTATTCCTTAAACGTCCCTGCAAGTAGCCTCACTCGGGCAAGTGTAGGCTTCTTTTTCTGATTATGACTTTATAAGTAGTTTAGTACATTATCTCCACCAATGCTAATAACTATGGTACAAGATTCAGTCAACCAAAGTTCCTGAATTTAGAATCAAACTAAAATTGATAATACTCAATGGAAGGTAGCTAATAGAAAACTAGTAATGCCTTCTCATCGGAGCAATTGACAATGCACATACATCCACTGACAATTAGGTGTGACTAGAATACTTCTCATGTTCTTTAAGTGGAACACAGAAAAAAATTAAAATCATAATTTGATACAATTACTTCTACATTCCTTTTGGATTTAAAACCTCAACTCAATCCTTCAAAGAACGTATAACAATCTTTCTCCAGCAATCATTTATTCAAAATCATCCAACAATTAAAATAATTCACACTATATCACTACCCCTCATGGGAATCAAAACTACACTTGGGGCGAGAAAAGAAAAGAAAAGGCAAGAAAATCTGAGCAATGTTGGACAGAGCACAAGAACAATCAACCCTATGCATTCCAAACCATCTACCATAAATGAATTGGGAGAAGGCATCAGAGAAAAAAAAAAATAAGGAATTGATATCAGCAAACATATTTAGCAAGTTCTCCATTTCTTTTATTGAGGATTCAACATACCACCTGCTGTCCCAATCCAAGATCCGCAACTCAGAGTCGAGAACATAAATCTGCTCTGCACAATCGCTTCAAATGTTGGGCCCTCACCCTGTTCGCTCGTTTACTCACCGTCAGATTGCCGCCACTGCCTATTCACAATGTGGTCAGCGCAGTGAGTGTGTTGGTAGGTCTCACCGGCCTGACCAATCAACTAATATGACATCGAAGTCCTTTTTTTTTTCTAAACGATAGAACTTCGTATAAAATTCATAAAACTTGTATAACCATTGGCCACTAGCAAGAGAGCATCCCAGTGCTAATACACACATTAGTCGATGAGTAATTGACACTCCACAAGGGAGACTAGTCACTCCCACCCGAGGAGTCAACTCATTTTTCACGAAAAATAATTAAATCACATTATACACCCACATTTTCTTGTCCCAACAAAAATTTTACATTTGATGGATAAAAATGATTTTTTTTTTATTAAAATATAGTTACTCAAAAAACACCTACAAAAAAATTTAAAAAATAAAATTCTCCTAAAGTACATCGAATTGACATATCTCTACATATTGAGATTTCCCAATAGTTATAGATTTTGTTGGTTAATATTTATATTACAATTTCATTTCATCTACAAGAAGTTTTAAACACTTCTCATTTTTTTCTGTAGTTAAACTGATTTATTGTTATTTTATTTTTTGGTAGGGAGAGTTGGATCTAACATTGAATTCAATGTCGCATATCAAAACGCGGGGATTCAAGAATCTTGATGTTGTGAGTTTATACACATTATTACACTGTGATTGTGGTATTATTAAACGCGACGATTCAAAAATCTTTGGGGGGTTTCGAGATTGATAATATTTTGTTAAATGATTCATTGTACATAATTCAAGCATAACAGTAAACCAACAACTATAATTATAAATGGTTCGAATGAAAGCTGCAAATAATTGAACTCAAGAGCAAAATAATGAAACAAACACAAATTATTTTAATTAAAGATTTGATTATTGCCACATTCTGTATATTTTGTTTCTAAAGGAAAGATAGTCATCTGCATTCTTATTTTTCTAAGATTTCAAGGGCATTTTGGTCCCCCTTCTTTGGTCTTCCAGTTGTTGTAGCAGGGGCAACATTCTTTTTGCTTATAGGTCCCCGGTGGCACGCACAAGCACTTGTTACAACATTTGTTGCAGAACAACAAACAATTGTTCTTATACTGTGTGTCTGAACAGCGACGATCACATTCGCTCGCACACCCTATTCGTAATAGAAAAACATAAAACATCGGTTACAACATGTATAATTAGAATATGCACAACCTTATATATACCATTTTTTTTAAAATAAGATTATCTAGTAAAAATAGATTTTGTAAACACTCACTGTTTTGAGGGACTGGGCAGGTGACTGCTTCGCTGCTTGCTGGTGCTAACGGAAGTTGGCTGGGTGAAAAAGCAACGTCGGTAGATTTCCATTCACCGGCCTATTTATTTATTCACAATATATAATGAAAAATGTGATTAATATGGCTTATTTTAAAGAAATATACATGTATATATGATTCAAAACTCAAATAAATGCTGAATATGCTGCAACATAGATAAAAAGACATAAGATGAAACCTAGAATGAAATAGAAGATCTATTGTTTAATGTTGCAAAAAAAAAAAAATTATTATAGTAAAAACAAGGCTAGTATGATAGAAAGAAAATTAAAGGTGTTGAGGTTTTTACGTACTAGTGAAAGCCCAATGAAGGAAACACATGAGAGAAGCAGAATGATTTGGAATTTTGAAGAGGAAATCATTTTGTTTTCTGCCTTTTTTCCCCTCTAAACTTTTTTTTGTGTGAATTATTGGATATGATTTGCTTTCTAAGTTCTTTCTTATATAGAAGAATTAAGGGTCACCAATAGGTAATTTCATTATTCAGTAGAACAATTACAGGTGTACATTTGAATTACTATCCCAAGATATTTGAATTGCTTATATTATTCTCGTTCAACATCATCAAAGGGCAAATAATCTCATGTTTACAAAATACTGATTGAAATTATGCGAATCTTATTAAGACATTTTTTGTAAATTTTCCATCATTTAGAGTTTTGACTAAATCCTAGATAATCTTGATTTTACTGTTACAAATTTTACCAAATGCAGGTAATATGCTTCTTAAATAACGAGTTTATAGTAATGATTACTTTATTTCATTTTATTGTATGTTTGTCGAAAATTTTAGTATACCCCCAAAAATGGGTTCGCGATCCAATTTTAAGCGACCATATAGATTAAAATTAGGGAATTTTGAAAATAAATATCTAATTCAACTTTTATTTTGTGATCCAATCTTCACACAAATGAATTTATCATCCACTCTCTAATTTAAGTTTATTTTTTATATCCACTTCCTTGTTTTATAAAAACCCAATTTCACCATGGGTTTAATGAATTTTGTCCTTTTACGATAAAAGACAAAATCAATAGTTCAGAATTTGAGTACTTAATTTCAATATATATGATACTTAATTATTATATACTTAATACTTCGGGCCTTTGAAAGTAATACTTAAATTAAAATACTAAGAAAATTGTTAGAAGATGGTGCCTTTAAAATGGTATCATAACCTAGATTTATTAAGAACTTATAAGAAGATTTTATTATAATTATGTAATCAACTTTTGGTGAGTAGAATTATCTCCAAAAATGGATGCGAACGAGTGTTCGAAATGTATTCATTTCATACGATATTTCCAAATTTTGAAAGTATACAAGTTAGACCATCAAGAGAAAATAACTATTGGGACAATCAATATGTTGAACAAGCTCTCGCCGGAGACAAAAGTGAAACTTTGAGAAAAGGCGTATCACCTTAGTTACCTTTGGGTAAATTAGGTGCTAAAGACGGATCTGATGAATTATAGGGATGTCGCTCATGAATCTCATTAATAGATCCAACTACAGGGAGGTGATATCCGATTCCTCTAAGAATCCTAAAGATTTTAGAGAAATCCAAAGAATGGTACAAGACATCGACCACCATCAACAATGTATCCAAGTGAAAATGAAAGAGATACTTGAATATCAATTGATGTTCAAAAACGAGTCAAGGCCCTTGAAGCTAAGCGAATTACATCCGGAGAAAGACAACGTATAACTTTCTGAACGAAACCCCTTTTACATCAAAAGGGGAAACAGACCTAGGTTGTAAGACAACCAATGGAGGAAGAAAAGATGATGGCTATAATCAAAGGAACTCCATTACAACCCAAGAAATAATGGAGAAAATCAACATTGAAGATCTACACGACCTTGTCGAGTTTGTGGATCTAAAAATGAACTCAGGAGATTCATCGGACTTGGTTCCGAGAAGCGCTCCTGCACCACCACCAACAAGTTTCAATCCAAGTTAAAGTACGGCTTCACATGAACCAGTATCAGACGCACCAATTCCACAAGTCGGGTATTTCACCATCAAAGGAGATCCTACAGACATAGTGGGTACCAGGCAACGTTCTCGAAGGCCCAATATTCTCAACACGCCATACGGAAAGTCTCAACTTGATCCCATACATCTGTATGGATTAATGTTAAATCCGAACATCCCAGATTTTAAAAACTGAGAGATACTAATAGACGATTGGACATCTACAATGCGAATTGCGGCTGGAACTCTCGGCCTAGAGAAGGAAGGGTTCATTTTACTCCTTGACATGAGCCTTTAAGGGTCGGTGAAAATCACATGGGATTTATCAAGATCAGATATAGAAATAGGAGTAATATTTGGAGAATCATTAAAAGGAATAGTCGATAATATGGCTAAATTATTCAATACCCATTTTATCGGCACATGATATTTTGAGGGTATGGAAGAGAAAAAATAAGAAATATTGACAAGCCCTATATTGCCTTGAGTTACGAGATATTTTTCATGTTGACGAATATAACCAGGTATTTATTGAATACCAATGAAAATCCAAGGTGGACGATGGAGATGCGGCGCAACTTTTCTTAGCGAAAATACCAATCACATGGAGAGAGATGTTGATCCAAGAATACAAGTCAACAACTGATATGGATACGGTTTCTCGAAGGATGTCATTCCTAAAAGACAAGTTAGTAGAGTGGTGTCATCAGAAGGCACTTCACATGAATTATAAAATGTTAAGAGGAATTAATAAATCGTTTCCTCTATGTTGTGTTGAAAATGACATCCCAATAGTAGTTGGAGATCATCTACGGAGACATAAGCGGAGGAAAGACGGAAGCCACCCTTATGCTCGTGGAAATAAGAGAAGGTTTCCATGGAAACCAAGAAGGTTCTATTCAAAACAAAAGGCCAACTATAAATCAGGACAAAGAATGGGGTCAAGCCGAAGACGGGGCTCATTTTCAAGCCAAGGAAGCACTAGCAGGACTCCAACAAAAAGAACTTCCAGACGAGCTCATACCAGATCTAATGAGAGTTTTAAAGATTGCAATTGTTGGACGTGTGGAGTTAAAGGCATATTTCTACAGATTGCCCTGAAAATCAGAAAAGAGGAGTCAGACAATTCGAGACAACCCAAGAGTTCAAAGAAGCAGTCTATTATCAAAATCTAGTATAGGTATTTTAATTCGAGGATATTCCCTCAGATGAAAGAACTATGAAGAAAAAGTATACTGCAAAGATGGAAGTGAATCGTATTCAAAATTAGATTGACGAAGAGTTTCTTCTACAAGTAATAAAGGAGGATATGTCAGGATTCCTCTCTCATACAACAGTTTCTTAGAAAGCACTTATGAGAATAATGAAAGAAGACCCAAATATCCAAATGTATGAAGGATTTACAATAGGATCAATGGAAAAGGTGATGGATAAGTTGGGATTGAGATCTCGAAAAAACCAAATTATCCATAGAATTTACATGGGTGAATTTGAAATACCCACATAATACACAGAAAACCAAATAGAGATGCAACTAATCCCCTACAGAGAAATGCAGGAGATTAAGAGCGGACTCAGAAGGGAGATGGCAAATACACTCTCATGGATCCATATCGGAGCCACCAGAGTAATTATAAAATCAACTTTGAAATAAGGAGTTGATTCACCATTAATTCTCGCTCTCTTTGATAAAATAATCTCAAATCTCAAAGATTCTTGTTTGAGAGCAATTACAGGAATTTCATACGCAGAAAAATTGGCATCCAATGTCTACCCAAGAATTGCGTATAATTTAGCAGATCGAGATTTCAGTAGAGTTCTTACCCTTCATCAAGACTTCAAGAGGCCAGACCTGATGATGGAGGGAAATATACCCTACTCGATTACATACAAGATTTTCTATGCAATCTCAAATACTCAACATTCAGAAGTATTCTTGAGAAAATGGTTCATAGAAAAACCAAGGATCTTCGAATACGTAGCAAAAGCGGTCTTAGAGGAGATCATGCAATCTCCAACAATTGGAGAAATCGACATGAGAATCCAAGATCGTCTAGTCCTTAATAAAAATAAAATTCACATGATCGAACCAAGAAGAATGTGTTTCAACAAGATAGAATGATTAGTGGACCTCAATGGGAAGGTCCAAGAATCAGCCCAAGCACTCGAGCTCTTGAAGTGTTCAAAACTAATGGATAGTTGAAGTGTTTAGAAGGATAGAGAGGTGTAGAAGTAATATAAGACATTACACATAAGGATAACGTCTTTCCTTGTGATGCATTATATTACTTACAATAACCTTCCATAGGAAGATATCAAGGAATCCTCAAGATTGGAGAAATTGAAACAATGATTGAGGGTAGCGCAGGAAGAATCCCAGAGCGACTAACTCTAGGGTTAGAGTTTCTCGAGGAACATAAACCTTGGGAAAGACTGAGAGATTGAATGGAATTTACAGTTGGTGAGAAAAGATACAGAATCGGATGAGCACTAGTCCATTCTCCATATACATTCCTATTGGAATGATATATGAAAAATATCGTGCAGAATATTTTGCAGCCTACTTTGATTTAGGCGTAGGAATCTGTACAGCTAAACCAGAAGTCTTCCCTAAATAAATGGAAGAATAATTATCCCCAGTGGCGTGAAGAGATTTCTCTAAAAGGGTTCTCGTCCTTAAGAGAGGGATCAAGCAAGCGGAAATGATGATGGGAGGATCAAATGATACTCCATGGTACAAGGTCAAAACTCCACCAATCTATTTTCATGATATGGGAGCGGATATTCTGTTAGAAAATAATTTCCTATAGATACTTAAAAGATTTACACAAGAAGATGAGACTAGAAGACTTATTTTCACAACCCCACATGATCATAAGATTATAGTCCAACGACTAAGAGAGGCATTCCACAAAAAAATGCCAATCAATTTCTACAGCAAGCGTGGTGATGAAGGAAAACTTCGACACCAAAAAATGAAGGACCGGAGAAGGTATGGAGAATCAATTCTCCAACTACAAACCTAGAGTCTAGGAGACCAAAAGGAAGAGAGGATAAAACCACAAATGACTGAATTCCTCAAGCTATCCTAGACATAAGCTCACAGCCAGACAACACCATGGAAGAACAAGTTTTTGGGCTTGATGGTTCCAGCGCCCCTGAACCTCTGAGACACGGCCCAGACTCCTACGGGAGGCAGCAGTGCCTCCCATTCCAAATCGGCCTGAATGCTGTGGTACTCGAGAAAAATAGTCAGCCGAGAAGTCAAGAAAGGTTTCTTTAGGAATATCGGCGGCGAAGAAAATCTCAAAAGAACTTCAACGAAGATTCTTTAGTATGGTGGGATAATAATGAGCTCAAAGCATATTTGAAGGTGAAACCGGAAAAGAAAATGAGCTTGTTAGGTACAAGACTGTCCTGATTAATCAAGAAGATTGAAAGGATATGTAACAAATACTTAAGGAACACATTGACCTTAAGTTAATTGAAATAGGCGTCTCTCCATACAGGAGTTCGGGGTTCCTAGTCTTCAACCATGTAGAAATAAAAAGAGGAAAACCAAGATTATTTATTAACTATAAGGGAATTAATAAAATCTTGGAATTTGATGGGTATAATATTATAAGAAGAGAACATTTGGTAAATTGCATTAAAACTGCAAAAGTGATCTCCAAGTTCGATTGCAAACCTGGGTTTTACCAGATTAAAATGGAAGAAGGAAGCAATAAGTTCACAGTCTTCTCCACACCACAAGGACACTATATCTGGAATGTTATGCCCATGGGTCGAGTAAATGCACTTCGGATATATCAGAGGAAGATGGATAATCTTTTTAAAGATTATTTGAGTTTCATGTTCGTATACACTGATGATATACTCATCTCATCAAAGAACACGAAGTATCATCTAAAACATTTGGAAATTTTCTTTAATTAAGGGCTGGCCAAAAACTGTTTCTGGGCTCACGACCCATTTGTGGATTTATTTGTAAATCTCTCCTCTAGCCCGTTTGATGGCGACCCGGATCCAACATAAGACAAAACACCTTTGCCTTCACCTTTTCCAGAAATCGACCCGATCGGCATTTCCCCAAATTCACCTTTAGCCCTAATTTTACAATCACCGGCGAATCGCCTCCGATTCATGACAATACCCATGGGTGTTTTGTATTGTATCGAACCCCCCCCTTCATACTCATCCAAGCCTTCGTCAATAAATATAATTGCTACAAAAAAATCGAGTTCCTTTGGATAAAAATTGAAATCATTCTACAAAATCATATTGTAGAAAAGATGCAAGGATTTCCAGACACGTTCAAGGATAAACGGCAACTTCAAAGTTTTTTAGGAGTTGTTAATATTGATGGAATGTTTATAAATAACCTAGCACGTTATAAGAAGGAGTTTAGTTCCCGACGTCATTCTTACATGGTAAAAGGAACACCATGAAGGAATTAAATAGCTTAAAGAGGTTTGCAAACAACTTCTCAAACTGGCAATTCCAAATGATGAGGATGAACTGGTTCTATACACAGATGCCAGTGATTATTGGTGGGTGGTTGTTCTTATGAAATTAATGCCAAAAGGATGAGTGTCACGCGGATATTGCAGCCGACTATTTTCAAATAGAGAGGTAAATCGATGGCATATCAAAAAAAAGGAGTTCTTCGCAGTTAGAGAGGCGTTTAAGAAATGGCCTTTATTTCTGTTATCCAAGAAGTTCACCTTGAAAATCAATAATTCAAGTGTTAAAGCCTTTTTAAAGAACAAAATTGAGTCTAAAACCAAAAAGGCTAGATTGCTTTGATGGCAAGTTGAATGTCAATATTATGATTATGATATTATCGTTATAAAATCTCACAAAAATGTTCTTGCGGATTTTTTAACTCAAGATGGGGGGACACGTCGCTGACGATACCCTCAAAAGGCTAAGGCATCTCAGTGAAAGCCTGGAGATCTTTAAACAATATTTTGGGACGTTATGTCTCAATGCGGAGGTCACAGGATGACTTCAACAGGCTAATCGGGAATCTATTTCCCATCACATATGACCATGCCAGCTGGCATAGTGTCAACTATTCTCAGCTTTGCAAAGGTCTCTTCTCCAAGACGCATCTCCTGCGGTGCAAAAAGGAGTGATTCGAGAATGGGTCTCAAACCCGAAGGTTATGGATTTTAGTACCATAATCACAAGTGTTGCAGATGATGCATTCCATGAGGATGTACAAGCTGTAACAAATGTCGAAATCACGATGTTACAATCGGAGGCTTCAAGTCAACCCACCACCTCTGGGGTAAAAGAGGGGGAGTTGAATCTTAGGCCACAGACTGGCACTTCTAAGATTTAAACTAATGGGATTAAAAAAAATTATATGCAGATTTATCAAAAGCGGTGGGAGAAGTTAGCTACCAGAAGAGGTATCAACCCCGACAAAATAATAATTGATATCTCTAGAAAATATCCAAGAGTTTGGATGAAAAGTAGGATGTCATACAAATGAAGTACAGGAATGGTATAATTTTGGATCCTTAACTTCAGTTTAAACTATTGCACCAGGCTTTGCAGAGATCTCCAAACAACCAAAATGGTTAGGGGAAGCAGTTCACGAGACTTGGGCCAACAATCCACATTTGGACAGAGAAGACATTTTGGAGCTGTATTTTATCAGTGCAGCACCTGAACCAGCGAAGAAAGGCTTCAATGAAGCTTTTCATTTCATCAATCTTAGAAGACCGGATGGGAACGCCATAAGAAATATTAAGGCTGCCTCATCGGAGGACGCACAAGCGATAGTAGGAGCAATTTCAGAAGACAATGCTTCTACACAATGAGCATGGGGAATATGAGTTTGTATAACTTAAATGGACAAATTAAATTACCCGTTTAAGTTCTTTCAAAATTCGGCGAATGGATCATTCCTTCTGAATCCCATGACAGGAGCTGCTACAGGCTTTGCAGAAACTCTTTTCGAAACAAAGAGAAGAGTCTTATGGGAAAACAAGAATTCGATAAGCAAAGAAACCTACCAAAGTTTTTGCAACATGGCGCATGTCGGACGGTGGATTGACTGGATCTGTCAGGCATACACAGAATAGAAGGAACCCGATGTGGGAAAGGATTTTGACCTAAACCAAACCGACAGGAGAATACAGCTGGAAAAGACAAGAGACTAGCTGGTTTCAAAAAAGCGTGGGGACCACGCCAAAATACCCTGTGAAGAGATTCTCGACAACACAAGATGGTTGAGTCATAAGGGACCGACAAAAGAAATGAGTCAGTGGACACTAAGATAAAGGACCACTGACTCACAATAATAGATAAAGATATGTAAGTAATGACGCGTCTTTTATCAACGAGGTTTGGAGTCCGGATTTGAAATCCGAAGTCAGGTCTATAAAAAACAAGCGTTTGAGGAAGTAGAGCACACCGAACATTTTTTTTCTATTTTCTCAGATAATAGTGCAAGGTTGAGTGAAAAGAGAGAGGAAGAATAAATGTTGTAATAATTGTCTGTAATAATGAGTTTATGTATTTTTGAATAAAAGTCTTCTCTATGAGAGGCTAAAAAGTTATCTCCTCCCAAAAGGAGATTGACGATGTAATAAATCTTTTAAGTTCTTAATAAAATAAAGGCTTCTGTTTCAACATGTGTGCTTAATATTGTATTAAATTGTCTCTATAAATTAAGTATCACGTACGCCTGGAGTATGAAATAAACCAAGACTGTGGTGATTAGTTGCTGAAGGAGTCGAATAACTTGCAGTTCAACTTCTGAGAATAGAAGTTAGACAGTGATACCGTTTGTAAAACGAATTGGGGACGGTAATTTTTCGACTAATGGTGTCGTAACCGATCTCATCTGGGCCTATTTTGGTCAAAGAGAGGTACGAAATTATAAAGAAATTTTAATTTTATGGAAGCATGTTGGGCTTAAGTACTATCTGTTAATTTTCTAAGTATTCTTTATTCTGTGTCTAAGTATTAAATATGATAAAACTAAGTACTCAATTTCCTGAATAAAAACCCAAGGGTATTTGGGGCAATGGAGCTAGCTTTAATTTATATAGTGAGCTAGGAAGTTGAAACAAAGAAAATTTAGAAGGGACTAAACCTAAACTTGTATTAGGAGTGTTCAGAAAAGGTTTTGAGTGAAATGTGAAATTTGATTTAATTTTGAAGACTAATTAGTTAAATTTTCTAATTGAATTGTTAGGTAAATAGAAGTTGGAATTAGTTTTTTTGGTACAAAATACTAATTTTGTAAAACCTCATAAGATAAAGGTTTGGAATTTGAGTTGAGCCTCAAATTGCAAAAATTATATATATATATATATATATATATATATATATATATATATATATATATATATATATAAGATTTTCGAATCAAGGAAATTTTATAAATAATAATATTTAAATAATGAATATTTTTTTCGTAAATGTTATTTTGATTATTCAATATATTATAAATCTATGTTATTAATAGAAAAAATACCCAACAATAAATTATATTAATTTTCTTTATAATTATTTTACACAATCAAACAGCTATCAACTCACAACTATTTACAAACACGTTTATACAAACCACTAATACAATCAGTTAATCAAAATATCTAACGGAATCACTTATCAACTAACAACTAATACAGTCAGCTATCCACTAAATATCAAATAGGGTCATAATTTTTATGATCCCAAAAATATATTTTAAAAAAGGTGAAAATATTAGCTTTTTGAGAAGAGAGATTTGAGAAATTGGTTAAAATAACAATTTCTCAAGTTATCAAAAATAATATGTATCTATATAGGGCACGGATATTGGCACCCCATTTTTTAATTAGTTCACCCCATTGAAAAATTCTTGCACAACAATACCAAAAAATTACCCCTCAATCCTAAGTCTCTTTTTATGTTAAATAGTTATAACTTAACTTTTTTTGGTTTTAATGTAGAATTTACTAACGACTTGTTTTTTAGGAGGAGTACAAGCGACGTCTGGATGAGGCACGTGCTTCTTCACATGTTCCAAATAATGAGGTTGACCCTAACCTTATTTATCTCGACGTCGTTGGGTCGAGTAAGGTTCGACATTACAGCACCGGCTGGTTTAGGAAGTTGGTGACTGTTACGAAGGGTTTTAGAGGAAGTAGTTCTTCCTCCTCCAAGCACGGCAGGACTCATATGAGGGAGCTCGAGGCGTAGCTCCAAACGCAGGGGGAGGAGTTAGAGGCCACGAGACGAGTTCAGCAAGCGATGAAATGGAGGTATAATGAGTCTGAGTTATTACATGAGCAGCGCGGTAGGAACAACAATAAGTCCCGGTGCAAGTGAATGCGCAGATGCCGAGTTGTTAGCTCGATTACAGCAGTACCCGCCGCAGCCTCCCCTATCATAGGACTCCTTTGATCAGATGTTTTTATAAATTTTTGATATTTGTAAAACTTTTGTTAAAAAAATTGAATCATTGTAGATTTTATGAAATTATATAATTAGTTAATTTGTTTGCTGTTTTATGTTTTTAAATTGTGAATCTTTTTGGGTATTTTAATTAAAAAAAGGATTAATAATAATATAAAAAATATTTAAAAAATCGAGAGGTGTGTAGCCTTCGGAAAAACCGAGGGCATTTTACACCTCGAAAAATCCGAGGGCAATAATGTTCTTGGAGAAATCGAGAGTATCGCGACCCTCGGAAAAATCGAGAGCATCTCTACCCTTGTTATTCTGAGGGCATAATCGGCCTCGGTTTTTCCGAGGGCCTCTCTTCCCATGGTTTTTTCGAGGGCTATAATACCCCAAATTCTTCGAGGATATTCATATTCAAGTCTTCAAGATTTACTGTAACGCCCCAAATAAAATACTACCTTAATAGTAATATAGAATAAACAAATAAACAAACTCTCACCTTCTGGTCGTTAAAACTTATTGTATTGGTAGACTCAATACAACCAAACTTTATACAAACAAAAAACCAAACAGATAAGAGGTATCCCTAGCCAACGAGCCACTCTTCACCGGAAGGATCAAGATCAGGGTCACTCTCATAACGTCGATATCTGAAGAGTTTGGTTTTAAAACAAAAGAGAGCGTGATCTAAAAGAGCTCAGCGAGGGCAAGCAAATGAAAATACAAATTTTCTTTTAAAATAAAAAATTGACAAGAGTTTAGAAAATAATTTTCATAAAATAATCAAAACACTTGGTGTGCAAAACTATTTTCATGCGTGTAACAAAGTTTTAGTCATCAATAAACACATAATTCAATCAAAATACGATTTCAGTATTTTAATCAAAATTAAAATATTTTACAAAGATTAAACAATAGATTTTCCCAAAATTTAACCAATTATCGTATTTAAAATACAAAAGTAATACTAACTTATTTCGAAAAATCAATTGAAACAGTTAACAGTTGAACAGACAGGAAAATCTGTCTCGTTCTAAAACAGTCGGTCCGATTAGTGAGTGTCCGGGTATGGAACTCTAGAGGTGGCTCCCGCACGTCGCACTTAGCTCCCGAAGGACTCTAGAGGTGGCTCCCACGCATAACACTTAACTTCTGAGCCATATTAACTCACATAAACATAGAATCAATGTCAATCAAACATCGACCCACACGTTTCCACTCACCATGAAAGATGACACTTCAATAGTCCGAAGCCTCAGTCGCCTTATCCCTTCCAATAAGCTCGACGTCCCTTTAGTTATAAGATTCAAATCCAGGGTACGTCATATTCCGGAATATACCCAATCTACGACCCAAATCCTGCCGTCGTCTCCGACCCGACCAAGAACAATAGGAATAGGTACCACGAGTAGTCAAGCAAGAATCATAGGCAACCTGCTCGATTGATTGCTCAAACTACTCGTGCCTGACAGACAGTGACAGTGACAGACAGTAACAGTTTACAAATAATAACAGTAACAGTTGATAACAGACAGTCGAGTTCAAATGATATCAATAACCTTTGATATAAAATCATATAATTAGACTTATGATTAATCACAAGCACAATATCAATGCACACTTGCATATTTTCCTCAAAATATTATTTTTCAAAAGGCTTATACAAGTAGAAAAGTATATTCAAACAATAAGTGATTCATGATTTGGAAAATCTCAAACTTTCCATTAAAAATATTTCACTCACAAATAAGCACAAACAACGCATTATGATTTGAAGATATTTAAATTCCCCAGTTAAGAAAGTTTTACTCACCTTTTTTAAGTTCTTTCCAGAATCAATCATATAGCTACGATGGCTTTACGAGGTTCTCGATCTAGTACATGAAATGCCTCGTCACTTCTGAATAAAAGCCCATGTTCAATCCTAAAATATAATATAATTATAAAATATAAATATAATGTATAATACAATAATATTTAAGATCCTAAGAAAATCGGAAGTGAAACTAATAATCTACAACGCATAATATGATAATAAGAACGTTCGGGCCTCAATTCTTGAAATCTGGAGTTCGAAGGGTAAATTTGTAATTTTGGTATGTCTTACGTAGGAAGATGTTATAAAGAAGCTATGGTTCGAATTTGAAATCATTTGGAAGTCGTTTGACCCTTTTCGGCTCAAAAATAAGAAAGTTGTACGTTTTAAAAAATGAATAAAGTAATTGGGGGTCAAAATGAAATTTTCAGAACATTGAAAAGTTATGTGGGTTAATCTGATATTTTGAAGACTCTGATTTGGGGTCAGTTTGAAATAAATCAAAACGTAATTTAGGAGGACTAAATTGAAACTTAGAGGGGTCAAATTAAAAATTTTAAAATCTTCAATTAGGTCCAAAATTCTATCTAATTCTCATAAGCATACCCCTCAACTTCTAACCCATTTCGTTTGAACCCCTAAACTTTCTGAAGAAACCTCCTGCCATGCCCGTCTCCTCCCCTCATCGGCCCAGCCCCTCTCCGACCACCACCGCACCATCATCCATCACAATAAACACACACATGAGGCACAAACGTACAAAATTAGCAACACACACATGCACACACAGTAAACTCGACACACAAACAGTCTGAAACAGCACCACAATGATGCATCTCTGTCCTCCAATCACTCCGACGTGGTGGTCCCAACCGTGAGAAGAGGGATAAACCGATAGATGCTAAAATAAAATAAAATTGGTCAACCTTTCAAGCTTAAAATCATGATTGAATATGTTCTGAAAAATGAAATTAATTAAAGGCTTTTGGAGCTGGTGAAAACACGAACAAATCGATATATTATACATAAGATTTGGACCTGTAGATGTCCGAAAATTAGCCATCAAAGATCGACTACGCCGTCGCTTGGTGCACAGAAAATCTGCAGCAAATAGAAACTTCGTAGGCGTTTTGCCGATGATCCAGAGTTCCGATCTTCGATCATGAGATGGCGTTGGAAACCTTACTAAACTGGCTATCTACGGTATAAATTTGGTTATAATCCGACGATTTTGTTTTTGCCAGGTTCCCGACGAAGACTTGAGGTTCTAAGGCGGTGGTGGTGATCTGATGCGAAGTGGAAATGATGAATGACGCCAGGTGCTTATCTACTGGAAATAAAGATGGGTCAAGTCTTATAATGGGCTTATTTTGTGGGCTCAATTTTTGGGGCTTGACTCAATAGTTTGGGATTATTTTATTGAATTTGGTTTGAAGAATTTTGACCCCAATTTAACACATTAAGTTAAAATAAAAATATAATATGTGTATTTATTTTCGCTACAAAATAAAATAAATAAAAATAAAATTTCATAATATCCAAAATATATACCAACAAAATATTAATATAATAAAACATTTTGATTGAAATGAAATAAAAATAGTGATATAAGAATAATCAAATTTATTTAAATAAATTATAAGGGTAAATAGATGGGGCTTCACATTCTCCCCTCTTTTAAAGAGTTTGGCCCCCAAACTCCCATCTTAGGTATTCTAGGCAATTCAAGTACTAAGGCACAAAACTTAAATCCAATAACCACTCTCACAAGATACTAGGTACCAAATATTGAATGTGTACAACTGACACTGAATATTATTTCACTCAAAGATGAGGTTGAAAAGGATGTGTGATTTGATTGAGAATAAATATAATTCACATATGAGAAGAAAATAATGAATTGAGTAGTAATAATTTAAATAACATGTAAACAAAATTATTGGTACGTATAATGTATAAGGGATAAGTACTTGGTCATTGAAGCCAAAGACTTAAATAAAACTTCAAAATCTGGAACTATCAAATGGCGAGAGTACGACAACAAAGTCATGTCAGTATAACAAAACAAGTCAATGACACCAATCTTTCTAATGTAACCGATTTAAGTAAATTTCTAATAGAAGATAAAGGAAATAATTCGAACGTTCAATCATGAATGAAATCGAGGTGAAAGTAAGATGATGAGCTTGATAGCTGATGCAATAAAAGAGACAAAATAGTAAGTAACTCGAGGTAAGAAAAATTGCAAAATTAGATCTCGGTTCGAAACGGAATTGACGAACAAAATGATAATATGACAAACAATGTGAAGTAAAAAGAGTAGATATGTGATATACATAAGAAATAATGAAATAATTCTAATGGCAATTTAAAATGAACTTTAATCTAATGAGACCAAGAAAGATAAATATGAAGAAAAAAATAAAGAAAACGTTAAGCAAATAAAATGATGATAAATGATCTCTCTAAAGTTCTATGGCTTATAAGGTATAGATAGATAGATTATGCCCCCAATGAACCAAATATCTTTACTTTAATATTTTTTTTAATTCGTCCAAATAAATTACGGCTTATAAGGTATGGATAGATAGATTATGGCCCAATGAACCAAATATCTTTACTTTAAATTTTTTTAATTGTCAAATAGTCCTCCTAATATAGGTTCATTTGTCAATTAGCCTCACATTCAATTTTAGATCAAATAATACCTACTTTTTGTTAAATAGTCCAAAATTATATGGCAAAATGTCGATAATACCCCTGTATTCCCCCCATTTTTTTCGACCACTTTTTTGGGGAAAAAATTGCAGACGATTTTCTTTCGGAAATTTTTCTCACCTTTCAAATGCTTTTCGACCTGCTACGAACTCTTCTTCATCTAGTTTTCTTTGCTCAATTTCAGCCGTCAATTCCTTTAATCGATTGTACGATTCAAGAGAGTACAATTTATTTTTTTGATTTTTTTCCACAGACGATTCGATTACACGGTCGATGGCTTCTGATTCGAGTACAACTTCTGGTAATTTTTATTAATTTTGTTTGATTAATTTTTGTTTTCGATTATGATTTTTTGTATATGATTCTGATTCGAGTGCATTTTCCCCAATTTTTGATTTCTTACATTATGTTGATTTCTGATAATTTGATTTCTTACGTTATGTTAATTTATGGTAATTTGATATTGTACGTTGTGTTATTTTCTGGTAATTTGATTTCTTACGTTATGCTATTTTCGGATAATTTGATTTCTTACGTTATGTTGATTTTTTTGATAAATTTCTCTATTTTTTCTTACCTACAGGTAATGCTATTGGCAGTGGGATCTTTGTCTTTTGCTTGTATGATGGTGAGACTTTAGCTTATAAAATGGATTTTAGTGATTCATTCGAGAAATTGTTGCTGAAAATACAAAATCAGTGGAAAAAACTACACAGAGATAATTTCACCATGCATTACTCGACTCGTGATTTTTCTAATTGTGTTTTGGCTACTGATGATGATTATAATACTATGGTGTCATTTGCTGTGTTGTATAATTTGGACCTTCTAACAGTTGAAATATCAAAGAAAGATCCTGTTGGCGTTTGAACTTGCGAGCAGTTTTGTTCGTCTTATAACGAGAATAGCTTTTTGACAGATATCGACAACAATGGTATTGAAAAAGATTTACTTCCTCTGTTTTGTCCCTCGAATAACAAGACTCTTTTGACGGATGGTTGGGATAAAGTAATTACTGGTGTTGGTCAGAAATTTGAAGGTGGAGCTACAGAGTTTTGTATTGCATTCCGTAAAATGGCAATTGGTGCTGGCTTTGATTTCAATTGGGGAAGAATGATTCGAAAAGAGTTTCAGCAAGATGCATAAAGAAGGAGACTACGGGGTGTGGTTGGTATGTGTATGCGTCAATGGAGCCTAGCAATGGTTATTTTTACGTGAAGTTAATGAACAATGTACATACGTGTGGTTCATGTTTTAGATCTTTCAAACATAACCCTGTGTGTGCAGATTTGGTTTGTAACTTGATTCTAGACCAAGTTCGTAAGAATCCAGAGACTCGGCCGATTGATATTGTAAAGTTATTTTTGCACAAATATTGTTTGGATATATCGTATACCATTGCATTTGATAGTGTTGAGAAGGCGAAGAAGTGCATCCATGGTGATGAAAACGAGTCATTCGAAATGTTAAGCAGACACGTAAAGGCTATTTCAGAATCAAACCCGGGCTCACATGTTGTTTTGGATGTGAATGCAACATCTTGCAAATTATGAAAGGTTGTATTGATGGATTTAACTTTTGTCGTCCATTGTTGTTTCTTGATGGAACTTATCTAAGAGGGAAGTTCAAAGGACATTTACTTGTTGCCACAAGCAAGGATGGTTATAGAGGTAAAGCCCCTACTAAATGTATTATTTACTATATTTTCTGTAATTACTACTCTCTAATTTAATTCATTTTTTATTATATATCCAGGTTTATACCCACTGGCATTTGCCGTAACAGTTCCGAGAACACTGCAAACTAGAAATGGTTCTTGGAAAACCTTAAGAAAATTATTTCACCATCTCGTATGGTAACTTTTATTTCAGATAGGAACCTTGGTCTACTTGAGGCCATGAGTAAAGTCTTTCCAGACTTCCCCCATGGTTACTGTTTAAACCATCTTAAGATGAATTTGAAGGACAAATTTAGCGGGAAAAGGGCGACTAAGGTCTTGCGAAATAGAATAATTTGGCTTTTGATGAATTGTGCATATTCCCCCACAGTCGAAGCATATCAACAGAACATGAATGATCTATTAAAAGAAGGTGGACGCACGGCACAGAGTTTTTTTGAAAATATTGATCCATGCCATTGGGATAATGCGTATTTTGTGGGTCAAAGATATGAAGAGATGAGTTCTAATGCGGCAGAATCATTTAATAATCGGATCCTTCAAGCAAGGCATCTCCCAATCAAAACTTTGGTTAACTTAATCAAAGTGAAGATGATGAAATCATTTTTTGGTATGTAATAATTTTTCATTCTTTTTTGATAATTTTTCGTAATTATATAAAAATACTTTTCATATACTGTTGATTTAGTACGAGATTAGTTGTGATTCTTATATATATTTCTAATCGGATTAGAAATTAATAATCCATTTGTTTAATTTGTTCTCGGATAGAAGAGGTAGCTTTCGAAATTAGACCAATGTATTCTGCCCGTTAATTAAGAAGAAGTTGACGATACTCATCGACGAAGAGAGGACATGGATTGTTGTTGGATCGTCTGATTCAATTCACGAAGTGTAATGTGTTCCTTCAGTTGTAGTTAATATTTCAGAGCGCACTTGTTCTTGCCGACAGTGGCAAATCACCGGTCTACCATGTTCGCATGCATTGACATGCATAATGAGCGAAGGCAGACCTCTGCACCTTTTTTTTGACGAGTTCTATCATGCACATAGTTACATAAAGTCATATTCAGCACCAATTCATCCTGTTTCAATGTTTGACCAACCCCAAGCCCATCCGGACCATGCTTTGATTGTCCCACCAGAGTCTAGGAGGCCTCCTGGAAGACCTAAAAAGAAGAGGCTATTGCGTAGGGGAGAACACATTCCGAGAGCTATGAAATGTGGTAGATGTGGACATATCGGCAATCATAATATAAAAAAAAAACATGCACTGAACCTCTTGTTTAGATTTCTCAATCTCTAGTAGACACAAATATTGATCTATTGTTTTTAAGTTATATGAGATATGTACTGATTATAAGCATTTTCTTACTTATATTATTGCTTTTTTAGTTGAGGTGATAAATTTATGTGCTTTTTGTTAATGTGTTGGTGTTTTTTGCCTACTGATTTGTTTGATTTATTGTTTTTTTTAGTGAAATGAGATGTGTACTGACTATAAGTATTTATGTGCATTTTTGTTAACTAAACATACTAGTATGTTTAGTTAATACCTGTTGTTGGTTTTCAGTAAGAAATTCACATATTAAGTAACCAAGTTTCCTTACATTTTGCAAAAAAATATCGTTACGTAATATGTGAATTTCTTACGGAAACACCAATATTTCTTACATTTTGAACAGATTTCTTACTATACGTGTATTGAATCACCAAACGCGCATACATGCTTACATATATACACTGCATTAAACTTTACCAATTCACTATTTTGATCGATATACAATTCAATTACACGACCATATCTAAGCATTTCTTACATCTTGAAAAAAGAAACTTACGTAATATGTGGATTTATTATGGAAACACCAATATTTCTTACATTTTGAACAAATTCCTTACTATACGTGTATTAAATCACTAAACCCACATACATACATACATATATACAGGTAATCAAATAATTTTGATGATAGATTCGAAAACCATGCAATTTCAATGATCATGCATAAACACTGCATTAAACTTGGCAATTCACTATTTTGATCGATATACGATTCAATTACACGACCATATCTAATTATTTCTTACTAGATCCTTTCCACATCAAAATGAATACAAATCCACATCAAAATATTTCTTACTAAGTCAGTCACATCAAAATAGAAAACAAACGATTCCCAAAACTGTTGTTTTACAATTTCTAGCCATTCATTACAATAGCCTTCACAATCTCTGCTTTAAAAACTTGAAGATCATCTTTTGAAAGCTTCTTTGGAATCTTCTCCCTTTGCATGACTTTCTTCATGAAGTAGCAAACATAAATTGCACAGTCGTCCCTGGGGCATGAAAAACGATTAACATAGAATAGTTATATGAACAATAAGCTAATTAGTATGCAACAATAAACTAGTAATGTTATTCTTCAAAACACTTACGTGTATGCTCCTTGTTGAGGAATTTCTTTTACACTCTCGAGTGGTAAGTGAGTAGGCTCTTCGTCCTTTCTTAAAACTCCAACTACATTTGTCTCAATAATTTCTTTCTATTAATAGAAATAATCATCGATGGTGTTTTTATTCAATAAAGTAAAAAAGTAACTGAAACTAACATTATTTTAAGTAAAGATTTTGTCATACCATAACTTTTGCGTCTTCACGAAATGCATCCTTTCTAATCTTCCCAGGCTTCATGGAATTGTAGAACCGACATTTATTTGCAGAAACGTCATATTCTAAGAGAGTCCAATGAAATGGGCTTGTTTCTTTATTGTATCCTGTCGAGACGATTGGGAAAAGAATAATTGCATCCTTGACTGCCGATGCATCAGCCACTTGTTTGTAAATAGGATTGTCGACACGGTTTTGCTTAACAATAGAAGTCTGTATTTTTTTTGGGTAAGAAAATGTTATGATATGATATAATTGAAACAGACAGTAATGTAAGACTAACTAGTTTTTAAGAAAGTACCCAACAATGTGCACGAACTATTACTGCCTTGTCATCCAAACTACTTGTTTTCAACAAATGTTGTGCATAGGCATCAATCACCTGAAAATAATGTAATGAGTCAACAATAAACAATACTTTGTCAATGATAATATACATAACAAAAAATTTAATACTGGAAGATAAAATAGATTAAGACTTTTTTTAACTTACACGATTACTAATATATTTACATCTAAATATATCCAAGATATTCTCCACAGTCACAAAGATGCGATTTTCTTTGTCATAGAAAATTGTCACCCTGTTTGCAAAATAATAATAATAATAATAATAATAATAATAATAATAATAATAATATTAAGATTCTAGACGAGTAGAGTATGAAATAGTGATATAGTATTAAACTGTGACATAAAGTAAGAAATCTTACATTATCCCTTTCTGGCTCAATAGTATGAATTTTTTCAAACATTTTGGGGAAAAATCTCATCCACAATATGTCGGTGACTGTCTATCTACCTTTTCAAGGAATTTGATTTGACCAGCAGTGTATTCCAAGTCCACTATTATGTTGCAATCATGAACCTCTTCTTGCACCTTAGATTTCTATCTCCTTTCCCCATAATCATAATCCTTGCTTTCAGTCGGCTTCCTTTTTTTTTGTTCTTGATCTTCTGGTACATTAAATTATGTTTGCTCTCAGCACCTTCAATATTATTTTCCCCCTCAAAATAAGTTTGGGTAATTGCATGTACCTCATCCTCGACCTGAATTGCGAATAATTCAGCATCAAGAACCACAATGATCTCATCTTTCTTTATCTGCTATTTTTTAAGAAACTTGATTTCTTCTTCAAGAGCAGCAATTTTCGTTGTTGCTTCTTTTAGTTCTTTTGACCTGATTTCCTACAAGCTCCTCAGTTTATCGACAGACTCATTGTATGTCAACTGATCCCCATTCACAGTTTGTGATCAACATCACCCTCAACCTGAGTTGCAAATAATTCAGTATTAAGATTCACAACCTCTTCATCTTTCTTGTTTTGCTCAGCCTCCAACACACCAATCCTATCCTTCAATTTTTTACTTTCTTCCCCGAGAATTGTGTACTGAACTTCGATAGCATTGTGTTGCAGCAGAAGATCTTCATACAGTTTTTGAGCAGTCACTATCTCTTCATTTATTTGATGTCTTTCCTCTTGAAGTTGTTCATTTTCTTCCAACAATTTTTGAGTTTCTCAACTCTTCCCCCCTCAATCGATGGCGCAGTCACTATCGCTTTAGTTTTTTGTCGGAGTTTCAGCCTCACCTTAATTGATTTCTCATTCACAACAGTCTTCAAATTCTTGAACACGTTTGCTTCATTAATTGTGGGTGTTAGAGCACCGGTGATCACCTACAATTCAGTATTACCACATGTAAATTCTTTACTCAATGTCACTGTTTCCTACTACATGTATTAAATTCCTTACTTTATGTCATGTGTTCCTACTACATCGCCAGACAAAAATAATAGGCTTTTGTCATTACTTACTTTATGTCATTGTCACTAACTTTATGCCAAACTATTTTCATATTATAAAGGCAAGGCAGAAATAATGTAACAACTTTTGAAAATTTATTTACCTTGTCATCTGTCAAATTTAGCAAACTGTCCTTGTCCACTGTTTTCCACACACTGGGCAGATGCCATTTCAAAACTCTTGTATGCGGTCACCTTCTCTCGGGGTAGCTATTATTGCATGCTCTCTAAGCAAATATTGCAATATTTTGTTTTTCCAAACAGATTCCATTAGTTAAATAAAAATTGAAGAAATGATATTTTTAATTATAACTAATGGAGAAATATCTTACCATCAAAAATGTAGTACATCCTAGAATTTTTGATGGCTGATCATGCTTCTCAACCATGGACTGAACAAGAGTACTCAATATAGCCTCACATCAGCCATACGTCTTCATCTCGTCAGTGTTTTCAACGTACTGAACCCACCCCCATGATATCGAAGTCCCAGATTTACAAAAGAATAGAGAACAAATGGTTATCAAACACAATATTCTGACAGTATCTTCAACTGCAACATCACCTTCAGTATTCAGGACTAACGCCAATCTCGATTTGAGTAGCTTCACAGTCAGCTCCTTCTCCTCCACACCACTAAATATACGATTAGCAAATTCCCATTCAGGCTTCTTACCCTTATAAACCTCGATACGACGTGTTCCGTCAACCAACCCAAAAACAAATCTAACATCCTCCGCATGTATCCCAACATCATGAGACCCAAGCTTAATTGTTCGTGTATCTTTATTGAAATTCCGAATTACAGACACTATATTCTTCTCATTCTTTCTACAATTTGCAGTGGTTAACTTCTCATATATGCACTTAAACAGCAAAAAGAAAGGGGTTTTAGCCATCACGTTTAGATGCTCCTCTTTCAACTGATCTCTTATGCCTCTGATAATCTTTATTATTGTAGCCATTGTAGACCTCATTTGCTCACTAGCCCTAAAAAATGATCAACGTCAATCAATATCAATTAACATAAGATCAAATGTGTATATAAAAACATGTATCAGATTTCATACATTAATTTGAACTAAATCTCAGAAAACCTAAATGTCAATTTCCTACTGAATTAGAAAAGACAGGAGGAAATCGAAAGTATTTTTCACAGAATAATTTGAAATAAATCTCAGAAAATGCAGTTCCGATTTTCTACTGAATCGGAAAGCACAGGGGGAAATCGAAGGTGTTTTTCACACAACAATTTGAACTAAATTTCAGAAAATGCGGTTCTGATTTCCTACTAAATCGGAAAACACAGGGGGAAATCGAAGGTGTTTTTCACACAACAATGTGAACTAAATCTCAGAAAATGCGGTTCTAGTTTCCTACTAAATCGGAAAACAAAGGGGGAAATCGAAGGTGTTTTTCACATAATAATTTGAACTAAATCTCAGAAAATGCAGTCCCGATTTCCTACTGAATCGAAAAACACAGGGGGAAATCGAAGGTATTTTTCACACAACAATTTGAACTAATTACTCAGGAAAACCTAATCCATATTTTTACTGAATCAGAAAAGACATAAACGATTACCGTGGTTTTGGATTTTTCTTCTTCTCCGGCGATGGACTGTTCTTCTTCTCCGGAGATGGACTGGTCTTCTTCTCCGACAATGAAACGTCCTTCGATTGTGCTAGATCTGGCGTCTTTTTTTTCGATTTCTCCATTGCTACAAAGGCGATGGATTTCTTTTATTTTTTAGAAACTAATTTCTTTTTCATTACTAGATTTGTTGAGATTTTCTTCAAATTTTTGCGAGAGAATTTTTGAAAGAAACGCGAAAGAAAATAGAAAAAATTCGAAGAAGTTGTGTGAGAAATGAGAAGGGATGGTTGGTTTTGGGGTTTAAAACTACAGGGGTTAATTTTATCATTTTACAATTGTGTATATAGAGTACTAGATATTTTATATAATAGATTAGAGTATTTAACAAATATGTGTTTTATTATGTAGAATTTGTCAATTGCCCCGAATATTTACTATCCTTGAGTTATGATAATTATGAATGAAAGAAGGTCAAGCATTAATGATAAATTATAAAATATGAGATTTTTTTAAGATTTGTACATGAGACAATGTGCTATTCAAATTGGCCAGTAACACAAATAATTATCATCTATCAGCCACAACAATCAACTGTCAAAGATTTCTTTTTTTCTCTTTTTGGTAAAATTACTGATTATCCAAAGTGAGTTTTATTGTAAACTAGAATTAAAATTTGTTATTATTACTCTTTTAAAATATTATGCATCTCCTTGACTTGCGTTTTTCATCCGTTTTGTACTTATTTTGTCTTCCTTTTGTAGTAGTTTATTATCACTGGTCAAACAAATCATTCACGCTGTGTGCAGAAATTCAAATGGGTAAATATTGAAAGATTTGTGACAGATATTGCTACGCTTTATAATGCTTATATATATATTTTAGAGGTATAGATTTTTATAATTTTGTAAGTCTTATTATTTTTGTTATTTGTTAATTAATAATAATTAAAAGAAAAAAAAAAGATTTATTAGATCACTTTTCCAAGAAATTTGCCAGAATCCCCCAATTGTATAGCCTCACCCGCATAAAAACAAAAAATGTCGACCCGTTAACCCGGAAATCAATCATTCGGCCAACTGTAAAAAGCATTCGACCGGGAAACCTGCAACGGGATTTAACGTTTCATTCTTCTCATCACCACAAGCTTCCGCTCCTTACCATTAATCGTACTCCCAACTGGTAAGCTGTACTTTTTTTGTTTTCTTTGTTCGATTTTTTTATTTTGATGATTTTTTATTATTGTTGTTCTTGTTGCGTGATAGTTTTTGATTTGTATTCTGGAGTTTTTAGGTTTATTCTGGAGATTTGCACTGTTTTCAGATGTGTTCTGAGTTTATTTTCCTCTTTCTATTTTTTTTTTCAGATTCTCCAGAGAAAAGCATTTGCCATTTTTTTTTCTTTTTTTTTTCTGGATTTCGTAAATTTCCGTTGACATTTTGAGGTCCAAAGAAAGAGATTGGTATATTAGGCCGCCGATGAATAGTCAATTGTGGAGATGGGTTTTAGGGTTAATTTACATATTCCTAGTTGCAACAATTTGGATCGCAGCTAGTTTCGTAGTCCAGTCAGTTGTAGACGAGGGCGTTTCGCCGTTTCTCGTAACATACATTTGCAATTCATTGTTCGTCGTGTATATACCGTTAGTCGAAATCGGGCGTTACTTAGAAGATAAATACGGGACCATTTTCTTTTGGCGAAAAAATGATACCAATTCGCAAGATTCAAAGTCTCTTGAGAAGGAGATCCTTCTTGAAAACGACGAGGCTGGTGCTAAAGCTAATAGGTTGAGTCAAGATGTTGTTGCGAACCAAGAAAATGCCGATCACTGTGAAAATGAAGTTATATTAGGGCAAACTGTCGATAGTTGCAATTTGGAATTGGACGCAAAAGGGCGTTGGACTCGTTGGAGAGTTGCGAAAGTTAGCCTATTGATATGCCCTATTTGGTTTCTGGCACAACTCACATTTAACCTTTCTCTCAAGTACACTTCAGTTACGGTGAGGCTTTCATCTGATTTGTTTTGCAATCTGCCTAATATATTTCCGGGAGGAAAAAATTCTTCGCAATATGAAATTTTAGGCTGTGTTTCATTTTAGGTTTATTGAGGTTTATAAAGTTAAAATGAATAGTAAGATCTTTAGAATTTGGGTTTTTGGATAATGATAGTATCAAATTTTGTCTGATTGGTGGATGTTATATTTATTTTATTTTTTTTACAAAAATATGAAAATATTGGCAATTGTGTGAGGATATACAATAATTATAAAATAAAATAACTTTATAGGCTGTTGTTTGCATCATAAGTTGTCTGATAGGTGAGGTTTTTATGTCGGGACTTTGTTTTATTCGAGGAAGCCTAAAACTAAGAAAACTAGAACAAACACACCCTTACTTTTCTTTACATTTTGCAACCCAAAGTATTTTTGTACGAGTCGTTAGAAAATAAATAAAATAAATAGGATCAAATTTTTCTACGTGTTTTAACAAATAATTTGTTTTTTCTGATGTATAGTCAAATACCATACTGAGCAGCTCGTCAAGTCTGTTCACGTTTTTAGTGGCGCTTGTGTTTTTGGGTGAGAAGTTCACATGGCTGAAGCTGACGAGTGTTTTGCTTTGCATGGGAGGAACAATAATTGTCAGCCTGGGCGACTCTGGAATAGGATTAAGTGCTGTTGCCTCGAATCCTATTCTTGGTGATTTTCTGGCTCTTATATCTTCAGCGTTTTATGCTGCGTATATTACCTTGATTAGGCAGAAATTACCGGATGATGACGATGAAGTACAAGGTCGTGCTAGTATGGCCCAGTTTCTTGGGTTCTTGGGTTTGTTCAACCTCGTGTTATTTTTTCCGGTTGCTCTCATGCTGGACATTTTCAAGCTCGAGCGTTTTAACAATCTTAATGGGAAGCAATTTGGTTTGATTGTTGGTAAAGGTATGATATCGAAGCTTCAGTTATTAATTTTAATCTTGATTTATTTTACTCTCTGTTGAGCATTTTAACATGCCTTGGATTCTCTAACATCTGTTAATTTACTGATTTACCAAGGTTCATTTTATTTTTGTTAATTGCAACATTTTTCCTATGGTTACACCTAATAACATGTCATTGTATAGTGATCCTTGTGAGAATAGTGATTTTATTCTTGGTTTTTAAGTCAACATGACCTCTCCACAATCTTCTTCTGCTTAAATTTGTAATTAAACCCTTTTTTCTTGCAATTTTGAATCTATGTAGTCCCACTGTGAATGTTTTTTTGGTTTAACACCTATGTAATTGGCTTTTATGCTTAAAACTATGGGACTTATTGTAAATACCATGTATCCAATTTGTTAGCACCACAAGTTCCCATCACATACTTTATATCCGCATCTTCACCTCTTCTAGCAACTGTGAAATTACGAACATGTTATTGTAAGCTATATTTTAGCCTTTATTTGTATAAATTTGACATATATTTTAATTTCATAATATGAAAAGGACAAAAACTTGTGTACACCCGCCTAACAGAGGCAGGGCCAAATTATAGTTTTTGTTTTTGTTTTTTCTTCTTAGTTTACTAGGGTTCTTTTTCTTTTCTTTTTTTCTTTTTTTTTTTTTATTTAGTTTAGTTTTTCTTAGGGTTTTCCCTTTTTTTTTTTTTACGGGTGATTTTTTTTTCCATTTTTTTAGTTTTTTGGGTTTTCTATTTTTTGGTAATTAAAAAAATATTTTTTATTTAGGGGACCTATCTAACGGTTAGGCTATCTCACGAGTGTGCTTCTATGAAAAGCATATTCTAGAAATGGGATGTTTCAGTTTCTATATCCAAGCTGGTTTAATTGTTCTCTAATGCTTAACTGCTACTTGATATTAATTCTATTTTTCCCTTTGAGATCCACCGTTTCTGAAGAATTATTGTACAATATGGCGTTAATGAGTTTTAAACTCTCTCAATTCAGGTTTACTGGATAATGTGTTGAGCGACTATTTATGGGCCAAGGCCGTGCTACTTACAACGACCACCGTGGCAACGGCTGGTCTTTCAATTCAGGTGCCGTTAGCTGCTATTGTGGATTCGTTAACTGGACATGCGCCTCATCTCTTGGATTATATCGGAGGTGCTGCTATAATGGTTGGTTTCACAGGCATTAATATCCCTTCGGATGCTTTTTGTGGAAATAAAGAAGCTACTGTTGAATTGGAGAGTGTAAATATCAATCGAGACGATCGCGAGTACCTTTGATACATTATGATTGTCTTGTCTTTTTAGACGATCATAGCTGATAGGTGTATTAACGTGTGTATTAGTTTGATTGTTTCGAGCGAAAATATATGAAGATATACAAATCTTATTCTTTGACATTTCTTTGACATTGATTACTAAAGTACAACTGATGTAAAATTATACGACAAAGCATACCCCCGAAATAAATAAAGAAATTAGGATATTTTTATCTGTTCAAGTATTATTTTCTGGGGGGTTTGATAGTTAATTCAAATTTGTATTCAAGTTTACAAATGTTGCTTTTGTTTAGCAAACTTTGACTTTATAGTAATGAAAAGGTTTTAGCTAAGCATCATAACAAAAATGGGAAATAAATTAGGCCACATTTTTTTGGTGTTAAAAGCTGAGAATAAGTACTTTCAGAGTTTATAAACTCTTAAGTCCTATGAATTAAAAAAAAATCACATTTAACAACCATAACTCCAGGTATAATTGCAAAGCTAGCGAATTACATTAAAGACATTAAAGGGGCAGCTGGTGTAGTCGTCAAATTTGCCTAAAATCCCAACACAGTTACACAAATGTCTCATAAAAAAACATCAAGAAGTGCCGAACAATAATACTGTTTAAATCAAATATTCCGGAAACAAATCTTTCAAATTCTAGCTCTGCGCCGTATTCATATGTCCGTGTCGTTGCATCACTCTCCTAGCAGCTAACGCCGCAGCCTCGCTTGCACGTATCGTACCCGTTGCCATGATTGCAGCAAACTCACTGCTAATTTCCTCTTGAACTTTGCTCCGAGCATCTCCGAGTGGGTCCCCAGCAACGGCGTTACTATTATTAGATGGCTTCTTTTGATTTCCGCCAGAAGGCCCATCAATTTTGATCTCAGTCATGTGATCTTGTGCGTTACTTGTGGACTCTGCTTTGGGAATTTTAGCATCTTCGGCTTTCGGCTTTGTGGATTTTACAGCAGGGGTTGTTTGAATGGAACGAGCGACTGATGGAGGGTTGAATTGAGGCGCCTGAGGAACAGCACCGGCTCTTAAAGTGGACTCTAATTGTTGTATCATAGGCACTGCAACGAAAAAAAAAAAAAAAAGCAATGGGCATATTAGCAACAACCATTCTCATGAATAATATGTCCCATCGAAAAAACCATCCTGGACCCTTTCAAAGGAGGTTGATGGCAGGAGAGACTTACACATAAGAGCGCCCATGGGGCTGCTCATAACTTCATTTGGGAGATTCAAAATGTAGTCAGGTATAGTAGCACCAACCAGAAACTGGGCAACCTCATTACTAAAATTGTTGCAGTTATGGGTCATCAAACTGTAAGTTTCAGCTGTGTAACGGGGGCCAATCTCTTGCAAGTACATCTCAAACACATCCTTGGGAACATGTGTCACACCAAGATCTACAACTCGGAGTGGGGTTCCATATGGAGTTTTTCCAACTGGGTCACTTTGTATGCCACCTCCAAAATAGTATTCACGATCATACACCACAACTCCAGTATGCCTGGAAGAAAAAAGGGAAATATAAATAAATAAATTATCAAGTCAAAGGCCGAGTCATTTACAAATTACACTATCCATGAGGAAATCACGGAAAAACATCTCATGAAAATGATACTCATGTTTGATATAAAAAATCATGAGTGCCTAGGCGGATTTTAAGATTTATTACTATCTATGCAGTGTCAGTTTTTAAAACTAGGCAACCACCGGATAAAACGGCAGTGATCAAGAACCTCTTGGTTGAGCAGGTAGGAGGTGTTAGCTTTTTCACCCTCATTCAGCTCATTTATACTGCTTGGTAAAGGAAAACAAACTACAATACTGCAATTGATAGCAGACAACGCTGCTGCTTTTTCTAATCGGCTCTTATCTGATTGGAGAAAATCATTTTATCCTTTTCTTTTGTAAGAAATACTTTCTTCTACAAACTCACATATTATTTTAAAATTTTATGAAAATATTGTTCTACATTAACAAAATCTTTATTTACTATTATAATTTTTTTATTACTTTTTCATATTATTTTTGAATCCCTCGATCATGTCTATATTGCTAAATTCAACTCAAATCAGCTATTCTAATCATCAGATTTACCAAATAATAATTTAAAACCAACTACCAACTATCAACTATTGGCCACCAGCAATTAACTGATAGCAAAATGTTACAAGTTTTGAGTGTTAAAACCAAAAATAAGGTTACCACCGATTGCATAAAATCCATTTATTATCAATGAGAAAAACAAACAACACATCAAGTCATATCCATGATTCCAAGTTATCTGAAATGCAACTCGCAAGAAATACAACCCTTCTTACCAAATGCCTTCAATAGCCTTCCCCAAAAATGTTGTGGATAACTGCCTGGCTAGGCCCTGGCTTAAGTCATACACGTTCAAAGACACCTTGTGACCTTCCTGCAAGAGCACATAGACTAGTAAAAAAAACTATTCCCATAATTTCCTTCTAATGTTTTAGAACGCTATCCAATGTGGCATGTACCTCAGCCATCTTCACCGGTGCAACAATAAAAACTTCGATAAAGCAAAACTTTTGTCTTTATTGAGAAGATAGCTGACCTATAAAACACAAAACAATTAAGATTTAATAGATAGTAGAGGTATAAACCAGATCAAAAACTAAGAGTAAACCAAAAAAAAAAAAAACATCCTGTGTGAAATTAGGCATCAGGTTGACAATGTAAGATAAAAAAAATTAAAATCAATTTAAAATCATTCATACAAGATAAAATCCCAAATCCTAACTTCCATCCAGCCCACATAGAGACAGAGATCTTCCAATTTACCCATTGCAAAATTATCATACAAATCTTCTAACATAATCCCCCAAATTTCAAATAATTCTACACAAATCTACAACTCTCATAAACACAGGAGAGAGGAATCAAAATCGAGCCATATGTAAATAGCATCAAACCAAAAAAAAAACTGATTCAAAAAAAAATTCCGACCAAAGGAAATCCAGAAAACCGAAGCACGTTCTACGATAAAAAAAAATATATAACGTTCTACGATTAAAAATATATATATATTTTTATAATAATAATTAAATTAAAAAAAAATTAAGAGGAGAATGTAGCGTACCAGAAGAGAGAAGCGAAACGAATAAAACGAACCAAGAGAGAATCAGAATTTACGCTTGTTTTCTTCTTAACAACAATATGATGTGATTTGGGAGGGGGGATTTTATACATGTGCTAAAGGAGGAAAACGATTCTTTAGACGGCCTGGAGCTCTCTCTTCCTTAACTTTCCAGATCCTTCCACCCAATCATAACACGACACGTAGAGGGTTTTCAACGTTGACCATCGGTGCTTAGTTTTTGTGGACCGAAATATGGGACATGTTTAGGTAGGTTTGAAATGTTAGCAAAAGTAGCAATTTATAGCATAATGCGTGAAATTTTGTCACAGCGGTTTCTAGATCAGATGGTTTGTTAGTTTTTTGCTCGATGATCATCTATTTTATTTTATTTTTTCTCAATTGAGTACAAATTTTTTTTTAAATAAAATAGCACTAACTTTTTAACTCTTTTTGATGACTTTACTCTTGATCTTATTATATCAACTTCAGGTGTTTTATTCAATAATAAGATTATCTCAACTAGTTATAATTTATTAAAATAATAATAATTAATAAAATTATTACAAGCAATAGTTGTTATAATGTGTCATAAATTTTATTTCCAATCACTTCTATATATTAATTCAAAATTCTTATAATATATGTGTTTGTTTCGTTTGCTTCTTTTGAAATAAAAAATCGTGGTGTTTCGATTTCTTATGTGTCATCTCTGTCTAATATCTACCTAATTTAATATTCTCATCTTATTGTATTGTGTCTAATTTAATTTTTTTATTATTATTATATTTTACTTAATTCAATATTTATCTATTATTTAATTCAATACTTTTTTTTTATTCTCCTAATATAAAAATATAAATAAGTCACATATAATTAGTAAAAAAGATCTAAATTGGTTATTTTAATTTAAATAGAAATTACATGTGAAATAATTCAAACTGCAAAAAAACATTATCATGAAAATAATTAAATATGTTGTATTTATAATAAAAATTAAAATAATTTTATTTTTGGGACTTTAAATATTCTATATAGGTAAATTAAAAGTAATTTGAAATAATATAAGTACTAGTTTAACACCCGCATATTATGCGGAATTTGAAAAAAAGTATAACTCATTAATATATTAAAATAATAATATTGAATAAACTACACACAAACTGTAACATTATTTTCTATTTATACAAAGATTATTTTTCACAATAAATAAGTTTTACACATAAACCAGAGTGTTATTGTTCTAATTACAGTAAGACTGATTTTCACAATAAATAGTTTTTAATTATTTTTACCTGGGAGTCACGAAATTAGTTGTAAGACATAGCACAATACGCTATACTTGAAAGGAAACTCGTAGAAAATTGAGTTTGTAAAAATGTAAAACATACAATACTCACGTGTCGCGTGTAAATATGTGATATAAAAAATTAAAATCTATAAGGCACTGATAAGTCTATTAAAGAACGTCGTATATCTAACTTTTAGTATATGTAATATTTTATTATTATTTCTTGTTTCATTTTTTCTTTTTTTCTTTTTTTTTTTTCTCTTTGCGTAAGAAATTAATTTATTCATATAGATATATAATATGTTTATCAATACATTTTATAGAACTTAGATAATAAAATTTAGTATATACTTAATATTTATTTTTCTAGGTTGTTATTATTAGTTTTATTGTTGTCTCTCTCTCTCTCTCTCTCTAGCGTAACAATAGTTTTTCATATTTTTTAATGTTATTCTCAATGCATTATATTAGGATTATATATCCAAATTTAATTTTATATATTTTATATTTATTTTTCTTTTGTTATAATTTTATATAACTCGTTTTTTTCTTAAATAGAATATTTAAAATTCTAAAAATAATTTTATTTCAACTTTATTAAAAATAAAAATTAATTCAAATATAGATTTTTTATAATTAAATATGTCTTTTTTTTATATATTAGTATAATAAAAATACGATATTGAATTAGGCAAAATATGATAAAAAAAAAAATATTAAATTAGGTAACATATAATTAAAGGAAAATATTAAATTATGAGAAATATAGTGATAGAAAAATATTAAATTAGGTAATAATATATAAAAGAAAAATATTAAATTAGGTAAATATTAGGTTCGGTAACCCCAAAGCACCAAAAAAAATTTCCAAAACTAACAAATCATGGGAAACAGACACATATGATAGGAGGATTTTGCATTAATATATAGGGGATATGTAGTTAAAATTAGTAATGAATTCAATCTAAACATAAAAATATAATAATAATTATTATTATTATTATTTAACTGAACACTGGTATAATGCGACACGGATTGGGAGTATGTCATCTTTTGAGTTTTTAAAAGTACGTGACTAATAATTATTAACTAATTTAATCTAGATATTTAAATATAAAATAATTTAATAAGTATTATTAATTAATCGAGATTAGACACGGGTTTAGAATGTGACATCATTTGATTTTTTTTAGCATGTAAATAAAATTATTAACAAATTTAATTTAAACATTAAAAAAAATTATTCAATAATTAATAAATAGATTATAAATGTACAAGACACGGGTTGGAATAGATCCTTTGAGTTTTTTATTTTAAATTTAAAACTTTGTAATTATAATAAATACGGAGTATGTTTTATATTTATCTTTTTGGATAAAACGTGTAATACACCGGTGTTAAACTGATTATTTTATTATTTCAAAAAATAAAAAATATATCATTAATATTGTTTGATACAAATAGCATTGACAATAACTGTATCAAAACAATCAGATCTAATACAACTTATCAGACCGATTTACAATACATACATGAGTAAAACCAATGTAGATCATAATTGATAGATACAAAATTATTTAGATAGGTCTCGTACCACTGAAATTAATATTGGTTGCTCGTTAATTTCCACCATCAAAATTGATTGAATCTAAATAATATCACGATTGGATCTTCTAAGTGGACATCGGGCAAAATAAATCTCCGCTTATTAACATATATAAAGCTCCATTTATTAAGATAACACTAACAATTGTGGAGGATAACACTCAAATGGAGGGAAAATTCAATTTTTAGTCTATTTATGTTGGCCACTTTTCACAAAAGACACGTGATGTTGGTCAGCATCAAACCACGTCTGCTTAGTTGGCTAATTCATAAAAAAGGTCCAATATTATCATGTTCGGACCAAATTGGTGACGTGGCAGGATAATTTATTTTCTTATCGATTTTTGTTTATTTTTAAACATTAAATGTTGAATATGTAATTGAACTACCTAATATGCCCTTCTACTTTTCAATCTTAATTTTTCCTCTCTTTTCATTTTTCTTTTTCCCTTCTTCTTCGTATTTCTTATTTATTTTTTTCACCTTCTTCATCTTCATCCCAATTTAAGCACATTAGGTAGAATTGAAAAGTAGAAGGGCAAATTAGATAGTTCAAGCACATATTTATAATTTAATATTTAAAAATAAATGAAAATTGATCAGAAATAACGTCACAAATTTGGCCCGAACATGATAATTTTGGATCTTTTTTTATGAATTAGTCAAGTTAGCATACATAGTTTGATGTTGGCCAACATTACGTACCTTTCATGAAAAGTGACTAACATAATGGACAAAAAATGGATTTTTCCCCTCAAATAGACAATGAATTAAGTAAAGTGTTTATTTAACACAGGAATCATAAACATTAAATCAATCGTGCTTTTAAAAATTAGCCATCCATTAATAAGATTATCATATACCAATAATTATATCAACAAGATTAGCACAATACGTAGTGTATATCTGGTAAGTACAATAAGCTAACTTATAACTTATTTAGAGAGTTTATACTTTCGTGTATTCAAATGAATCTTGTTTGGTTGGATGAGTTTATTTAAAAAGTTTGAACTTATCTCAAATGCTACTATTACAAGCGTTACAAATAAGCCTATGAAAACTTTTATTTTATTTTTCTTGTAACCATTTCTTTTTTCTTTTTGGAAAATCACACTATTATGTCATTGGGTATTTATAAAAAAAAATATTATTTCATCATTTTGTTAATTATTACCTGAATATTTAGACTTATTTAGTACTATGCAATTCAAATTTATCATTATTAGTTTTATTATTTTAAATCGACCTAGTAAATTGGCCTACAATAGAAAGAATAAAGGAAAATCTCTCCCCGGCTCATTGTAAAACAAGTATTGTGCAATTATTGAAAACTAGCGTATAAATATTTCAAACAAAATTGATAACTGAAACAAGAATAATTACAATGCTAAAATTCTAATAATAATAAGAAGAAGAATCCATATATACAATAACAGTACTGGCTATATGAGTCAATTGTTTTGGTTCCCTCCAAAACTTTTTTCTTTCCCAAAAAAGAAACATTTTTGGCGCAAAGCCACATTTGTTGACTTTTCAACATTTTTTTTTATTTTGATTTAAATCTCACAACACACAATTGTTGTCTTTTCAACACAGGTTTCAAGTCCATGCTTGTGTGTTTTGAGGGTTAATCGGAGGGGCCGAATTTCGGATTTTTGGATACAAAGTAGGATATCAGTGCTTAAGATTTCGTGACCAAAATTGTTTGAGGCTCTTAATTCAAATCCGTGAGAATCAATTTTGATTATATGAAAACTCAAAATTACATATTTTTGAGCCACATAAATTGAGATTTTGACTAGGTGAGGTTATCAATTTTAAATTTTTTATATATATCTTATTATATATATCCGATTATTAGCCATATATATATATATATATGATTTTCAATTGAGATAATAGATAAAGCAAACATAAAAATAAAATTAATTACAGGCCCCAAATAAAGAAAAACAAAGCATGAAAATAAATTATTACAGGCCCAAAGAAAAAATCGGAACCTAAAAAACAAAGCAAGGCATTATAATTGAATAATTTACAGGCACTAAATATAACTAATTTGACAATAATACAATAAAGCATATCGGAATTAAACTCTAAATCTGATATCCTTGCACAATTAAACTCTAAATAATATGCGTTTTTCACAACGATATTCTTTTAAAAAATCGACAGTTGATTCAATCCGATTCACTTGCAGAATTAGAATCATAAACAAATGAAATACATTAAATCAGATTTTTTATTCATACGAAAACTGATTGCCTAAAATCACTCTAAAGCAGTTGGACGAATTAAAGACATTTAATTTATTAAAATTGCAACAAATCTATTTTTTATAAATAAAATCGACCAATAAAAAACGTTCAAAAAAATGGAATTAGGCAACAAAATAAAATCGGAATAATCAGATTTAAACAATTAATCGCAGTAGATTAGGCAACCAAAGATAATATCATTTTTTTAAAAATATCAGATTGCATACGATTTGTTAGCATAATTAAAGACATTTAATTTGTGAAAAATGCAGCAGATCGATTTTTTAATTCTAAAGTCGATGGATAAAAATTTACAAAAAAATTAAAAACAGATGCATTATCTACAATTAGGGGATAACTAAATCTTATATTTTCGAGAGTATACAGAATTCCAAAAATTCAAAATTAAGGGTTTCAACTAATTCGCCCTATAAATATATGGTCCTGTTATTTGCAAATTAATTTCAATTCCGCTCCCGAATGTGTGTTTGATTTTTCTCTATTTTCAAAACTTGGACAGCTAGAGGTTTTGGAACGATGCCTCCATTTGGACTGACCAAAGACATCGACCAAACGAACAAAAAAGCACTTAAGCTTAGGGTCGTTCGATTTTTTGCTCGATCCGGATTCGATGATAATGATCAAAAGACTTCAACGGAAATTATTTTCCATGATTCGGAGGTAATTATTTTGTTCTCAATAATTTTATATTATATATAGATGTATATAGGTTCGAATTATCTACCAATTATTATTCGATTAATGTATTAAATTAAAATAAATTGTCTCTAATTATTTTAAAACAGGGAGGATAAATTACTGGTTATAAAAAAGATCAATATCAAATTGTTCGAAATCGAATAGTTGAAGGTCACGTTTATGCGATTAGAAACTATTACGTCGAGAACAACACCGACAAATTTCGCACCCCAATGGCCAAATTCAAAATTGTTTTTCATGCGAAAACAATTTTAGTCTACGTGAATGATGATTCTTTTCCAAATTTCGTGTTTGATTTTCGAACTTTTTCAACACTCATTGACCTCAACAAAGTTGACGAGACAATGTTGTTCGGTTAATTTTTTAATATTTTTGAATAATTACAAATATATATATAATTTCGGTTGTTTTTATAACTAATTTAGTTAAATTTTGAATCTGCATGTATAATTGGAAAGGTGTCGGAAATTCGTAACCCCAAGAGAAAGAATTGATGGGAGGACGTCGAGCAAGATTGATTGATATTATTCTCGAGGATTTAAGGTAATTTTCAATTATAGCATTTTGCATAATTATTATTACACATTATTTGTTTGGTTTCTTTTATATTTAAATAGGAATATAGGAGTTAATAATTAGCTTTTGTTATCGTTTGGTATCATAGTGGTCGTCGCCTAAGTTGTACTCTATGGGGCGAATACGTTAACCAAATTTAGCTTTTGAAAGCGGTCTTTCCATGGAACCTCCAGGGATAATTTTGCAAATGTGTCGTGACAAGGTCTATAGAGGTAATAATATATTTGGTCTGATTGTTGCTTTTTTTCTTTTTTAATGTTTTGTTATTTTTCACCTTCTGGAAAGAATATAATACAACATAATTTATGGTAGAGAATGTATTCAGTTTTTAATTCCGAATATTATTCTGATATATTTTCAATTTTGGCATTTTTTATTATTTTATTTTTAGATTGTGTTTGTTTTTTTATATTCTTTTTTTATATCGTTTTGTTAATTTTCACTTTTTGGAATGAAGTCAATTAAAACAAAATTTATTATATAGAATTTACTCAGATTTGATTAAATATAATACATGTAATTATATTTGGAGCAGCGCATTGAGAGTAATATGAGGAGGAAGACCGAGTTCATACGAGAAAGAGAACAAACAAACATTACAATGGAAGGTAATTCTTTTTTTTTTTTTCTTTTTAATTATGCTTTAAACTGAACTGAATATCAGTAAGAATTTGTCATACATATTTTTCATGTAAATCCTTTAAAATCGCAGTTTAGAACTACACAAATTAATATTATATTTATATGTTATAAAGTTTATTTTGAAAAACTAAACAGGAGTCAGATGCATAAAATATTCTTTACCGTTTAAGTGCAGTCCTATAAATTATTTTGCCCGGTATGTGTGTCTTTGCCGGTTATCTACAGCCTGTGATAAAGCAAAGACAAAGTTAGTATTTAGCTTTAGTTTATTAAGTATAAATTCTATTTGTGTATAAGTATATTGGTTTAAAGTCTATTACTTATCTTCTATTGTTTGTGTGATCCCTTACTTATCAATACTTATTTAGCTTCCCTTTTCCAAATCTAAGATACATACAAAACTCCTTTCAGTTATGTGATAAGAACATATAGTTAATACTGTTTTTTATTCAACTAAATAAATTTTTTTTTAAATGGCAGTGTAAGTGTAATTTAAGGATGACATTTTGGTACTTATCTTTTTTAATGTTGTGTTTGTTCTCCAGAGTATATGTTACTTAACCTTCAATATTAATGCTATAAGATTATAGATTCAACATATACAAATAAATATCGCATTATAAATATAAAACAGTGGATTATATAAAATATGCAACTGTTAGTTTTTTAAAAAATATGTCTTCGTTCGTGGCATTGTTACATCTACTTAGACCTTTGACTCTATCCAAAGGTATTATCATACTACGATAAGTCATGTTAGGTTTATAGCCGATAAACTTAGACATATCTAAAATTTTCAATCCCAAAAGTATGAATTGTATTATATTCAAAGTTAATTTGTATACTTATCTTTTTGCAGCTGTTAATACTCCATTACATTATCGGTGGCTTAGACGTCGAATCGAAAATCGATGTTAATTAAATATGTAAAAAACTGATGTTAGATGTATGACATTGGTTTCTTTAGAACCGATGTGATTACGTTGTTTTTTTAGTAGCAACCCTGTTTATTTGTACCATCCCACCTAATACCAATATATAATAAACAATATATAAACAATAATTTAGGCATAATTATTTTAAAATCACATTAAATCATTTACATACAACAATTAGATAATTTTAAGGCATTAGCAAAATGGACATAAATACATAATTTTGCGAAAAAAATCTTGGAACAATACAACACCTCAAATTTGTTTCTGGAAAAATGCAAGATTTAACAAATGATCCCCTAACAACATAAAAATCTCAGTTATGGTCCTAAGTTCACTAGATTCAGATTCCAAACTTTCAGCAAACAGAATAAAAAACCAAAACCACTTCTATTGGCCCCTCAATCCCCTAACCAAATTCAAATAAATATCAATACAAGTAATAAAGAACAATAAAAGAAATAAAATTTCAGCATTAACTCGGGCATGGACTACAAAAAATATATTTTACCTACATCAATATTTCCTTCTATTCTCCTACTATAAAATATAAATAAGTCATAAATAATTAGGTAAAGTAATCCAATTTAGTTATATCTTAATTAAAAGATAAACTACATATGAAATAATTTTAATTTCAAAAGAACTTAATCATGAAAATAACTAAATAGGTTGTATTTATAATAATGGTTAAATTTTATTTTGGAATTTGACAATATTCTGTATAGGTCAATCACGAGTTATTTGTAATAATCTAAGTATTAGCAATTAATTCAATGTAAACATAACAATATAAAATTATATAATAATAATAATTAATAAATATTGATTTGACACTAGCACAATGTGACACTGCTTGAGAATATGACATATTTTGAATTTTTTTTTAACTATGTACCTAATAATTATTAAAGATTTTAATCTAAACAATAAGATATAAAATTATATAATAATAATTAATTAATATAGATTAGACAGAGTTGAGAATGTGACATATTTTAAAAATTTCTAACTATGTAAATAAAATTATTAATGAATTTAATTTAAATATTAAAATATAAAATTATTTAGTAATAATTTTGATATATACAAAGACACACATTGATAGTACATCTTTTGAATTTTTTATTTTAAATATAAAACTCTATAATTATTATAAGTCTTTTTATAATTTCTTTTGATACTCCCATGTATTATTTCCAGGCTTAAATCAGGCATCAGCTAGTCACTTATAAGTTGTTCCAATCAACTTAACCAAAGAGTCCGTCAATGAATGTAGAAATCACCCCTATATATTAATGCAAAATCTTCATAACCTATGTGCCTGCTTCGCATGCTTCGTTTAGCAAATAAAATATTTTGGTGTTTCGGTTGCTTATGTGTCATCCGAACCTAATATCTACCTAATTTTATACATTTTTATTATATTTTTTCTAATTTAATATTTCTTTTATTATATGTTGCCTAATTTGATATTTTTCTTTTATTATATTTTGTCTAATTTAATATTTTTTTTATTCTCCTAATATAAAAATATAACAAGTCATTTATAATTAGTAAAAATATGAAATAGTTTTAATTAAAACAAATTAATTTTGAAATTAAATAAGTTGTATTTATAATAAAAGTTGAAATAATTTTTATTTTTGGAATTTAAATATTCGATATAGGTAACTTACGAGTTATTTGCAATACTCTAAGTATGTGACTAAATATTATAAATGGAAATCAATTTAAACAAACAAACACACACACACACACACACACACACACACATATATATATATATATATATATATATATATATAATCATAATTAATAAATATTGATTAGACACTGGTACAATGCGACACAGGTTGAGATTAAGTCATCTTTTGAATTTTATAACTATGTAACTAATAATTATTAATAAATTTTAATCTAAATATTAAATTATAAAATTACTTAATAACAATAATTACTATTAATAAATAGAGATTAGACATAGGTTGAAAATGTGACATATTTTGAGTTTTTTCTTACATATGTACATAAAACTATTAATAAAATTAATTTAAATACTAAAATATAAAATTATTTAATAATAACAATAATTAAAAAGATTTGACATGTAAAAGATACGAATTGAGAATACATCATTTGGATTTTTTATTTAAGATTTAAAACTCTATAATTATTACAAATATTTTTTATATTTATCTTTTGATAAATTCCGTGCAATATATGGGTATTAAACTATTATAACGAAAAATATGTACAGTCTTCCTAACCTATGTGTCTGCTTCGCATGCTTCATTTAGCAAATAATTTTTTTTTTTGTGCTTTGATTGCTTACGTGTTATCCGAACCTAATATCTACCTAATTTAATATTTTTCTTTATTATATTTTTCCTATTTAATATCTTCCTTTTATTATATATTTCCAAATTTAATATATTTATTTTATTATATATGTTATCTAATTCAATATTTTTCTTTTCATTTAATCCAATATTTTCTTTTTATTCTTCTATAAATATAAAAATATAATAAGTTATACTAATGTAGTATCTCAATTAAAAGAAAACTAAATGTGAAATAACCCGAATTAAGAAAATAATTAAATAAGTTGTATTTATAATAAAAGTTGAAATAATCTTTATTTTTGAAATTTTAAATATTCTATATATGTAAACTTACGAGTTATTTGCAATAGTTTAGTATGTGACTAAATATTAGTAAAGAGTTCAATTTAAACATAAATATTTATATAATAATTAATAAATATTAATTAGACACTGGAACAATATGAGTGTGACACGAGTTTAGAGTATGTCATCTTTTGATTTTTTCTAACCATGTAACTAATTATTAACTAATTTAATATAGACATTAAATATAAAATTATTTGACAATAATAACTAATTAATAGAGATTAGATACAAGTTGAAAATGTGACATCTTTTGAATTTCTTGAAGTATGTAAATAAAATTATTAATAAATTTAATTTAAATATTAAAATATAAAATTATTCAATAATAAAATAATTATCAATAGATTTGACATGTATTGAGAGTACATTATTAAATTTTTATTTTAAATTTAAAATGTATTATTATAAATATTTTTTATATTTCTCTTTTAATAAATCTCGTGTAATACATGGTCATTAAACTTCGTTCAGAACCACCAACGCGATTATTTGTGTGGGAAGGGCCCATCTTTGTGGGGACATATGTAAAATAATAATTATCCCCAGTGCACGAGCTCAGGCTCGAATTTCTCCAGAAACCGCAGCAGTGCTTGCTGAAAACGACCCACACTTTCGAACACCTTAAACATCGAGCACGTTACAACTCCGAGTCACTTTATGCCAGCTTCTACCCGAGCCAGCTGTCGCTTCGGTACCGTTTCACTAAGTTAAAAACGTTCGATATTTAAGACCCAAGTGCACTTTCCCAACTGAAACCTCAACCCGAACCTCTATCCGTGCCTAAGCACACCAAAAGATACCACCCGGAACCTCACTCCGTGCCTAGTCACTATATATACCCCGCATATGATTCCTCGCCCCAAGCCTCAGGCCCAGATCCCTACGGACCGCTTTATCCAGCTGTTTTTCGGCTTTCCATTGCCGATATTTATTTCGGCTCTCTGGCTTCTGCACTCTTTCAGTTTAGTTTTTTTTTTTTTTTTTTGTTTATTATCCACCAGAATTGATGAATTCTTCTTGTGTTCGTTTTTTGATTTTCTTTTTTATTTTTTTTTGTTTTCCCCCTTCTCAAGTCTCCAAATCCTTCAAATTTTTCGAGTAATTTGTTAAAATTGAGAAATTATCGACCAGAAGCGTAATAATAGTTATGTGGCCTTTGTATAATCAAAGGAGAGGTTTACTTAGTTCAATTTGAATTCAGGATCGCGATCTCTAAGAAATTTGATAAGAACTCTTGTGTTTTCGCTGATCTAAGGGAATATTACCCAATCGGAAGTGAATTCACGAACTAAGTGTACGAAACTCGATATAATTTTCTTTTCTTTTGGACTAAAATGACATTTAGTGAGTAAAGATATTATTTCACCAAAATTTTCTGACATTTTTTTTTTTTTTTTAAAGTTTCTGTCAATTTAGGTCGAGGATCTTGTGCGGATCGTTAAATAGAGTCTGATCTCGCCAATTGGGTAAATTAATGAGTGATTCTGCCTACCCTTCTTCTTCTTCTTCTTCGTCTTTTTTACTTTTTGATTTTTTTTTTTCAAAACATTATTATTTAGATTCATGACTTTGTATTAGTCTACACTTTGTAGTGAAAGAGTTTTCTGACCAAATTAATGTATGGTTTCGGAATTGATTTCAGAGGAAGAAAAAAAGACGAGCAGATTCTTTCTGGAGCAACAAACATGGCGCAGAGTAATTGGGAAGCAGATAAGATGTAAAGCTTCATGACTGTTTAATTTGTACACATCTGTGAGAATGAAAAGCGACCAACAGAATCATATATATGTTTACTGTTTTGCTGTCAAATACTGGGAAGGAACATATATAATTAAGTCAATGGATGGTTGAAAATACGAAATTGTTATTGAATAAATTCAACACATCATCAACTACAAATTCTTCAATTGACTGGTGGAATCATGATTGTTTATTCACGTTTCATGAGTGGTGGACAAAATTTGTCAGTTTCTATTGAATTTTGGATTGATTACTGTTGATAAATGATTCTGATTCTGATTCTTTAATCCAGGCTTGATGTCTACATTCATGACTACCTGTTGAAAAGAAAATTGCATAATTCTGCAAAAGCTTTCATGACAGAAGGAAAAGTTGCTAGTGATCCTGTAGGTAAGGGATTTATTATTATTAGCGCCAATGTTATTCTGTATAAATGGATTTCTTTTTGCTATACGAAGAAATTTTTAGCCTTAGATGATGGATAGCTCATTAACTTACGATTTTAATTCTGTTTGTAGCTATTGATGCACCTGGAGGATTTTTGTTTGAATGGTGGTCCGTCTTTTGGGACATCTTCATTGCAAGGACGAATGAGAAGCATTCTGAGGCAGCCGCGGCTTACATAGAGGTTCCTTTTTTATTCTTTTTTTTTTTACCTTTGAATATTTTTAAATAGAGTGCATATATTGACAAAAGTTTTTCACTCAAATTCAGACACAGCAAATTAAAGCAAGGGAGCAGCAGCAGATGCAAATGCAGCAGTTGCAACTCATGCAGCAGCGCAATGCCCAATTACAGCGAAGGGATCCGAACCATCCTCCGCTGGGTCCCATGAACTCGATGAACTCTGAAGGAATGGTTGGGCAGCAGTCGGCCAGTGTATTGGCTATGAAAATGTATGAAGGGCACATGAAGCATCCTAACTCCATGGATTCGGAAACATCTCAAGGCCTTATGGATGCTAATAGGATGGCACTTCTCAAGTCAGCTTCCAATCAACAAGGGTAAGATTGATATAGCTTTCCTCGGTTTCTTGTTTAAGTTGTCAAATGGGAATGGTCAATGAATAATTTTATTAATAATTTTTTTTTAAAAATATTCAGACAGATGATGCAAGGCAATTCTGGGAGCATGTCTGCAGCCTTGCAGCAAATGCAAGGGCGGCCTCAACTGGCCACTGTACTTACTGAAACCAGTTTTGTTCAATACTTCGATTTGAACCATTTGTTTTCTCATTGAGCTTAACCACGTGTTTTTGTTTTTTTTTTCCCAATTTTTTTAAGGACATCAAAACGGAAGTGAACTTAGGTGCATCTCAGAAGTCTTTGCCCATGGACCCATCATCTATATACGGGCAGGCAATTCTTCAGTCAAAATCTGGACTTGGTGGTGGAGGTATAGTACTTTGCCACTTGACACTTTTTAATCCATATACGACCTTGCAGTATTATTGCTACTTTAGTTAAGTAGGAAGTGAAGATGGAAATAGTTACAAAACACTATGCATGTACGTGTGATGATGTTAAATGAATAAGTATGTATTCTACAATTGCACCTCATATTTTCCACTTGATTATTTCTGTTGTAGAGCGTTGTGTTCTTGCTTCTTTGACCCACCTCTAAATGTACTTTTTTGATTCGAAAAAGTAACAAACTAATGAGCAGAAGCTGCTGCTATTGTCAATTTTTGTATATCTGTTTCTACACTGTTCACTGTTTACTCCAAGCCACCTGTTGAATCATCCAGTGCTCTGGACTTCAGTATAGTTTGTAAACGTTCTCTAAGGATTCAGAGCTTTAGTTCAAAAATTTTATGAAAAAACTGTTTTCATTTTACCGAATCTGAGGATACTAAAGCTGACCTGTTAGCTTATGTGATTTCAAGTCGTGTAGATCTTTGTCATTTCAGGGTTGAGTCAAGGAGTAACTGGTCTACCATTGAAGGGCTGGCCTCTGACTGTAAGTTTCTCATGTCTTTGGTTTTTTCACATCTTTGATGAAGTATCTGATGTTATGGGGCAAATTGTTTGAGAGACGATTGACAATATTATGCAGGGAATTGACCAGTTACGACCAAGTTTGGGTTTACAAGTGCAAAAGCCCAATATGCAGAACCAAAGCCAGTTCCTTTTGGCATCACAGCAGCAGCAGGTTCTAGCACAAGCTCAGGCACAAGGGAACCTTGGAAATTCAGCTAACTATGGGTTTGGAGGATTACCAAGGGGTAATTTTAATGCAAAAGATGGTCAGCCTCCTAGAAATGATGGATCTATTTGCTCTCCCGCGCAGTCTCATTCACCGAAGGTTAATAATGTCCTCAAAGTTTTAAACAATAATGTTTGTCTAATTAAAACTCATGCCCGGAATTCCATAAATGGTCATATCTCGTTGACACGCCGAGTTCTTGATAATCAGCACTTGTACTTATGTTGGGTGAAATGTTATTGCGCCAGTTTCTCTCTCTGCTGTGCCTGAAGAATTTTGTATTTTTCACTTTGAAGTATTCATACTTGAGAGACTTTTATTGTTCTAGGGTGTTGCATATCGGCATCAGCTGCCAATTTCTTTGATTTTAATAATTTTTTAAAAATAATGGTTTCTAAGATAGCGTGATATACTTATGTAAAACACTTTGATTGAACTTCCTAAATTATATTAAAGACGTATCTTATACATCTCAGAACAATGAATGTAGAACATTCCATTCTGATACATTTTCAAACTCTTACTTTGAATGCTTGCAATGTTTTTCAATCTAAGCAGATGAAAATGCCCCAAATGCAGCAGCCTTCCTCTCAACAACAGGATCAGTTACAGCAGCAGCAACAGCAGCAGCAGCAGCAGCAGCAGCAGCAACAACAACAGCATTTACAACCGGTGAGTTCTTTCTTATGCAGTTATCGACCCATTTCTTTATTCATAGCAATACAAAGGATTGACACACGTCTTTGACCTGAAACAGAATAACCGGAAAAGAAAGCAACATTCATCATCAGGCCCTGCTAACAGTACAGGTACTGGGAATACAGTGGGCCCTTCCCCAGGCTCTCCGCAATCAACACATACACCTGGTGATGGAATGGCTACTGCTAGCAGCCTGCAGCATGGTAATAGTGTGCCCAAGAGTATGATGATATATAGTGCAGAAGGAGCTGGTGGAATTGCATCATCGACAAATCAGCTTGTAAGACTCTGTTTACATTGTTGTATTTTCATTGCCTAGTGACCTAATTTTCTAGTTAACATCTTTCAAATAATTTATGCTTGCAAATTATTCCCTATAAAAGCATGTAGTTTTTCGTAATTTTGCTTTTGATAAAATTGTTTTGTTCGTCAAGTTGCTATTGTGTTCCTTAAATCTTTGAATTATGTTCCTTTTTTTTTCTTTTCAAAACAGGATGACTTGGAGACTTTTGGAGATGTAGGTTCCCTTGAAGACAATGTTGATTCTTTTTTGTCGCATGATGGAGGAGATGGAAATTTATATGGCTCTTTGAAACAAACTCTTACTGAACATAAAACGGAGACTTCTAAAGGTGGGTTTTCTGTTATGTTTGTGCATTGGTTGGATCCTACTTAATTTAGCAACTGCCATCACAACAGAAAGTTTGAATTTGAATATTTGTCTGACTTGCAGGGTTCTCATTTGGAGAAGTTGGTTGTATACGGACAAGAACCAAAGTGACTTGTTGCCATTTCTCTTCAGATGGGAAGTTGTTAGCTAGTGCTGGGCATGACAAAAAGGTATTGCGTGTCAATTTTAGTGACTTTACAACATAATGGACACATCAAGTCAATGTTCTGCTCAAAGTTAGCTTCATGAGCAATTTAAATAAGGCTCATCCTATTGTGTGCTCCGCATTTTCCTTTGGTTTTACTTATGTGACATTGTTATTACTGGTTTTTTTCTTGTCGCTTGATTAGGCTGTTCTTTGGAACATGAACACTCTGCAAACTGAGACCACCCCCGAAGAACATCAATACCTGATTACGGACGTGCGATTCCGACCAAATTCGACTCAACTTGCGACGGCTTCGTTTGACAAGTCTGTCAGATTATGGGATGCAGCTAATGTAATGATTTCACTTCCATTTTATTTGCAAGCAATTTCACTTTTGGAGTAATAGCAGTCTAGAAAGAACTAGTTTTTGAGTCTTTCGAATCTTTTTCTGAGTGATACACTTTTCACTTTGAAACTAAGTGACACGCTTTCGAAACTATATGCTGGGTGACACACTTATCAAAATTGTACTCGTCCCGATTTCAGAACGGTGTGGATCATTATATAGGTTTCACTACTAATATGGCGTGTTCTTGTGTGTGCAGCCACATGCCCATATTTTTGTTTCCGACTTTTTTGCTGCAACATATGTGAAGTTGATCCTCACAAATACATAATCTGCATGTATATTTGTTGTGAAAGGTGTTGACTTAATATATTTATTCAATGCAGCCTAGCTATTGTCTGGATGCTTACACATCGCATACTTCCCATGTCATGTCCCTCGATTTCCATCCTAAGAAGAATGACCTTTTCTGTTTCTGCGATAGTAGCAACGAAATTCATTATTGGAGTATTAGTCCGTTTTCATGCACTCGGGTTTCCAAGGTCGGATATCGTTTTCATTTCTTCGTCTCACTCTAGCTTGTATTTGTTTTTGAACTCAAATCATCTCGATCACATGGTGCAGCAAGGAGGAAGCGCGCAAGTGAGATTTCAACCCATAAATGGACATCTACTGGCAGCAGCATCAGACAAGGTGGTTTCTATATTTGACGTTGAAACCGACAGGCAAACACATTATTTCCAGGTGTGTGATTTACTAGCTTAGTCTGTAATTAATTCCTTGCTTGTGCATTTTTGCTTGTTGTAATGGGTTTTGATGGTTAATTAGGGTCACTCTGGTGTGGTGAACTACCTGTGCTGGGATCTTAATGGTGATCTCTTGGCTTCTGTAAGTGAGGACAGTATTAAAGTTTGGTCGTTGGCCTCCGGAGATTGCATCCATGAGCTCAACGCCAATGGGAACCAATTCCATTCCTGTGTTTTTCATCCAAGTTATTCTGCTCTTCTGGTCATTGGAGGGTTACGGGTAGAATCTTCCATCCTATTTCTCTCACCCACCTTTTTAATAACATAGCATAATTTTCATATTCATTTTATTAAAGAAAAAGTTAAATCTTTTCTTACTCATGCCAATTGACTCCTTTACACCTTGATGATGTGTAGTCTATGGAATTGTGGAACATGGTCGAGAACAAAAGCATGACGGTGCCTGCACACGAGAACATAGTTGCTGCGTTGGCACAGTCACCCCTGACAGGAATGGTCGCCTCTGCTAGCCACGACAGCTCGGTGAAGCTGTGGAAATAAAGCTGACATGGCTTTGTCAGAATTGTTAATTGACATGGTAGGGAAAAATCGGTCGATTGTTTCTTAGTGTCTTTGTAAGAAATGCAAGAGCTAATGTTAGTATTCGAGTGTCTTGAGATTTTCCCGGGCAAGTTATAGACCAAGTGTCGTTGATGCTTGGAGAGCAAATGTCCATAAGGATTGGTAAAAACTGATAACATGATTGTTTTCTGATCCCGAGGCTGTTTTTATTCCCCCTCTTGTAAGCTAGTGAGTTTGTATGTACAACTTAAAAACTGGTGAGTGGCGATATAATATAATAGTCAAACTAGAAGCTTTCCATGTGAGACCGACAATTTTTTGTCTACTGTATTAGTCATCTCTTTGTTGTCGAATAAGCACAAAAGTGCGTTAGAGGGTCACTGATAGTATTTGCCTTAAATGTGGATAGTAGTTGAAGTTCTATTTTAAACGTGTGTACTTTGAATTTGATTAAGTAAGTAAAAACGTATGGGTCATTAGTTTCCTCTTTTAGGATTTCTATCACCCAGTACCAACTTCTGGTTTCTGTCCAAATTTGTTTCGGGTTGCCAAACAGTTGTTGGTGGTGATTAATGGTGGGGCTGTAGCTTGTTACGTCACAAACAATTATAATCGTCAGCTTCCTTTCTTCTAAAGAATGAAATAAAGATGGGCACCCCACCATAATAAAGATGCCCTCTTCTTTTGGGACACTCAGAATTTAGGATCACATCACTATCACCCTTTACCTGCTCCATCTCTTGAATAATGAAAACAAAAAAAGCCTCCAATCATGTTAGGAGCTTGACAAATTTGTCAAGGCAAATAAAGGTCTACCTAATTATGATGTACATCTCGTTGTCAATGGCTCCCGGGGCTATTTTTTTTTTTTTAATTTCTTTGTTAATAGGAAATGGTAGACTGTAGGCTGTAGCCACTACACATTGTTGCGCAGGAAGTGCTGACAAACACACAGAAAAAAACTCTCAACTTTTAAAGGAACTTCTTGAAGTAGATAACCATTTTTCTTATTAATGTTTGGTCATGCCAATTGAGTGATACGTGTAGTTGTCAAAAGTACCGGCCCCATCTAGTTTAAGAAAAAATCGGACTCAACTTTGGACGAGTTGAAGTTTTTCACAAGCCACTACTTTCAAAGCGCATACCCGACCCATGCTACACGAAAAGTACAAAAGTGCGATGAGCCCATTTGACCATCGTTGTGCCAATGAGTAGAGTGAAAAAAACTCGGTTTCTTTTGAGAAGAAATCCCAGGTTACTCGTAACATAGCTCTCAACACTCTGGTGATGCAGTTGAAATGAATAACACTTGAATAGAGTTGACAATGGGTTGGGCTGGGTCGACTGGTACAAGCCCACTGAACTAAGTTTTGAAACTGGGATGAGCCGAAATTCCTTTGGGCGACTATGCGGAGGCCTACACCCAAGACCATTGATATGAAATTTGTGTAATTTGTGGTCGGGCTAATTGAAACCACCGGGTAAACTCGGGCAGGACAGTCATTATACTATACACCTTAAAACACATTACAACATACACATCACACATTTACATCACTTTATACACAATGTTGTACCGAAGAAATCACTCAATTTGATGAATTTAATTTAAACACATAAGACTCGTCAGTTTCATGCAAATTTTTATTTTTTTTTAAAATACAAAGGTTCATAATTTTGACACACATATTTATCAATACTCATGCAAATTTATCAATTTGTAATTAAAAACTTATTTGAGTTTATTGTATCATACAAGTTCATTAATTTGTAATTAAAAACTTATTTGAGTTTATGCAACTACCTATACAATATAGAGTATGTAATAATTCGTGAACACATGCCCTCCTAATTTAGTCTGGGCCGGGTTTGAAATCCACACCTGATACTTGAACGAAATCGAAAACGTACTGTGATTCGGCCCGATTCATGGCCCAACAATTCCTCGGAACTGTTGGTCCATCTGATCCCCTTCTTCTTTTCTCTGTTTCTCTCAATGTTACCCCAACTGTATCTCCAAAGGGGAAATAATGGATGTTTCCGACAAATTCAAAGGAATGATGGAAAATGAATCTGACGAGGTTGATGATGACGAATTGGATAACTTTTCTGATGCTTTTGTTTGCTGTATTTGCCGGTAATTTCATTTCCCGTCTTCAGATGTTTTCCGTTCTGTTTTCGCCTTCCTTTTTTTTTTTTTTTTAAATTTATTTATTTGCCGACTTATCTACGAAAACGCATAATTTGTTGTTTTTTTCGTTTTTCGATAAATTTTAATTGTGTTTGAATATGTTTATGTTTATGCGCTATGGTATACTAAATTCGAGCTCAATTTGACTTGTCCTGTTGTTGTTCATTAGTCATAATTGAGAGAATGTATGCACGAGATGGCGTATCTCTTTTCAAAGTTATTGTACCGTAGCATGGCTTAGTAATTGCACCGACATTTTTATGTATCTGCTTGAATTGTGTATAACTGAATAAATGGTCAAGTGATATCTATATCTAATAATGAGTTTTCAACATCATCATATCATTTTTTCTATGTTTTTAGAATGTACTCCACTTGTTCATGTTTGCCCACAGCTTTCATTTTTGCAAGTTTTGAAGTTTTTTTGGATCGGCAATTAAGCCTTTTGGTTTGCTTCTCTTTTGCAGTGATCTCCTTTACAAGCCTGTTGTTTTGGGTAAGGCTTTCATTCGTATTATTAAAAACCTGCATTATATTCCATTTGTGACTAATTGATTCTCTTTGGCCCCAAACGGCGCAGCTTGTGGACACATCTCGTGTTTCTGGTGTGTTCATAAATCTATGAGTGGCGTGCAAAAGTCCCGCTGTCCAATATGTAGGAATCAATATTTTCATTTCCCGTTTATATGTCAAACGCTCCACTTGCTGCTGTTGAAAATGTATCCCAGTGCCTATAAGAGAAGGGAGAACCAAATATTAGGTCAGTTTTTTTCCTTTTGTACTCTAGTTCTTGTGTCAATTTCATGTCCAATAATCTTATTTGATGGTTTTGCACATTCCAGAAGAGGAAAAGGATACCGGTTACTTCTCTCCACAAATCAATGTTCCTGATCACAAGTTGCAACCTCAAGAGACAATAATTAATTCGTTTGATGCTTCTGAGACATGCTTTTCTGTCAGAGCACTCGAGACAATGCCAGCTGTCCTATCGGACCCCGTTCGTACAGAGACTGGCTTGAAAAACTCGCTAGACCAGAGAAAAGATGCTGCAGCAACTAGCTTTACCACCGCTGCAGACAGAGACTCAAACCAGATACATAGCAATGGAACTTGCAAACAGGTTTCGGTTGATGATGTCTCGTGTGGTTCCTGTAAGCGCATGCTTTTCCGGCCCATAGTTCTTAATTGTGGTCATGGTATGTTTCATCCTTGTCAACCTTTTTTTCTTCCTTGTAAATTAACTTGGAACAGTTCAGAGTATTAGGGTGCGATTGGATACATTTTCTCTAGGATTTTTTTCCCCACTAGAGGGTAGTGATCAAATTTTTGAGGTGAAAAGAAATGAATTTTGAGAATGTGATTGGATATGAGATGAAAATATAATGATGAAATTTGATGGGATACTACCTCCATTACAGAATAGATGTTGTAAAAAGTTCTCCAAAATAGTTCTACAATTTCAATGTAAAGTTGCACTGATCTTTACTATTTTACTCCGAAGGTCATATACGTTGAGCAGACAAACGTAGGAAAGAGACAAAAAAATGAAAATTTATATTTTTTGGTAAGGGTAATACGGTCATTTAGTTCCACTCCTTAATTTGTGTACATGAAGCTAAAACTACATCTATTGCATATGAATGGTAGTTTCTAGCTATTTATATGTGAGCGGGTGAATAGTACACTTTTTGGTAATATGTGTAATAATGTCTTTTTAGAAAACTGAAAAATCGAAAATGAGTGAATAGTGTATTTTCTGAAATTTTGGTTGACAATCATATTTCGGGTGAAAAAATTTCTCTAGCGGAGCAGAAGTGATCATCATCATCTTTATTTTTATTTTTTAATCCAATCACTGCCTTAGTATTCTCATTTTTTTGTTGACTAAGAACTTATACGTGTTCCCTCCCCCACCCATATGTCTAGCATTTTGTGTCTACTGCATTGATCTGAAGACAAATGAGATGTTCAAGTGTGGAGTTTGTCAAAGTCCGCATCCAGGTGACATTCCAAAAGTATGTTTGGAGTTTGATCATTTCCTTGAGGAACAATTTCCCAAGGAATATGAGCTGAGAAGAGCCAGTTTACAGATGAAACAAGAGCAGTTATCGAATGAAACTACCCCTAGTACATGTAAGCTTCCTCTTCTTCTTTTTATTTATTTATTTATTTTAGATTTATTTAGATAGTGCTATGGTGGAACTATTAAATATGTTTCTATAGAAATGGTTTTGAATTGAAGTTAAATGATTATGATGTACTACTCTGCTTGTCTCGTCTCTTTTAACTTACGTCATACGTAAAAAAAAAAAAAAAAAAAGAAAGAAACTTTTCTGTTTGGAAACATAAAGTTGCTTAAAAGAAATCATGAAAGTTGGCCAGTCTCTAATTGGAAGTGAAAATTAATTGTTTGTTAATTTTGGTTATTACTGGTCTTCATGCAACGTCAATTCGCATCTAACATTTCTAGTTTCAACATGTTTTTCAGGCTCATCAGAAGCTGGTAAGGGAAGTTTTCACTTTTCATTTTCACCAGGAGAGGATCCTTTACATTGGTGGAATGTCAGCTCAAGGGTCCATATTGGTGTCGGTTGTGATTCTTGTGGGGTATGCTGCTTACTTTTGATAACCGAATGTATTTATTTATCTCATGTGTAACTATTTGAGTCATTTGAACTTTGTTGAAAATTTGAATCTTTGTGGATTTTTTATAAACAATTAATTTCAACTATTTTTTGTTTTTTTTGGGTTTTGTGTGTATCAAAGGTAAATTTTCTCATCCAAGACAAAATCAGCTATATAATGCTTATCATTACGGATCAGGTGTTTATAAATCATAGTGCATGGACTGACATTTGTTGTGCGTTGAATCCTTTTATTGATCCGTCTGGTTCTTAAAGCAATTGTGTTCTACATTCGCTAATCGCCAGATCCATTTATCATCCTGTGCATTTTTTAACACCACGTTTGTATAGTTCTGTAAATGGCAGATACTGCCAGAACCTTATAGTGGAGGCATGATCCAAAACAATGCCTCATAAAATGTTAGCATTTGATAATGGGTTAGTTACAAAAAGTAACCCAAGTTTTGACCTAATTACATAAAAACTCATCTAACTCTCAAAAATACACAAAAGAAAATTAAAAAAGTAAAAAACCCACCCAATTAACATTTATTAAATCTTAAAGTTAGCCCCATTGTTTTAACACTGATTCAAACCTCAAGGGTATTTTTGTAATTTTGAAAGATCCTTTTTTTTGTTTAAATAATTAGGTCAAACCTCAAGGGCACTTTTTTGTAATCATCCCTTCAATAAACTGTTAGATTTGTATTCATTATCTCATTCTTTGAAATTCTACCTGCAGATGTATCCTATAATCGGTGATAGATACAGATGTAAAGATTGCTTGGAGCAAATAGGCTATGACCTTTGTAAAGATTGTTACACCACCTCTTCTAAGCTACCTGGCCGGTTCAATCAGCAGCACACCTCGGATCACCAGTTCGAAATCGTGAGATCAAGTGCGATGCACAATATAATGTTGAGACTACTAAGACCGCAATCACAAGAAGTTTCTGCTGTCTCTGATGCCTTAAATGACGGGTCGGAAAATGTGATTCCTTCATCTGAAAATACCAATGATGATGGAGAGAATGTTGTTGATGCACCTTTGCCCTCGTCCGAAACGGAGCCGAATCAGAGAGACAACGAGCAGTCTGCTTGAAAATATTGTTTATTACTTCCTGGATTTTTGCTGTTGGATAATCTGGCGCAGGCATTGACAATGACGTTAGGGTTTTGTCGTTCACCGGCTTGGGTATGTTGTGTTCTTTTTTAATTTATTCACTTAGAATTGGAATAATTGCCGAAAATACCCTTGTAGTTCAGTCTAATTACCAAAAACAAAAAACTAACTTACAAAATTACAAAAACACCCCTGAGTTTGATTCATTGTTAAAATTAAGGGGCTAACTGTAGTATTTTTATAAATGTGAAGGGGGATTTTGAGGTGTCTTTGTGCTGATGTAGGGGTTAAATATAAGAAAAGATAAAATCTTAGGGGTGTTTTTTGTAATTTTGAAAGATAGATGTTTTTTTTTTGGTAATTTAGTCAAACCTCAGGGGCACTTTTTGTAATTAACCCTACCTCTTAAAATTACAAGTATCGCATTTATATATGTTCTTATTTTACAAAGGATGTCCTCAAGAAGGGGGTAATTATTAAGAAAAGGGAAAAGGTACAACTAGGCCCTTGAACTATTGAACCAGGATCAACCAGGCCCTTAATGTATTTTTTTTGTCCAACCAGACCCTCTTACCTTTTTAAATGGAACAATTGAGCCCTTAAACTTAAAAATCAAAAGGTTGTCTTTTATATTATTTTTTAGAGTTAAGAAAATATTATTCTTATCAATATATGTACAAATCGTATTTCCGTAACTAAACTCTATTCGTGTTCATTAAAAATCTTTTATTATTTTTTATTAAAACTCAATAATAAAAATATGTAATGATAGTTCTTTTGTAGAAAATCAAGTAAATCATTTCTCAACGATAATTATCTGACTATCATGTGATCTCAAATTATTAAAAATTTATATAGTCTAAAATTCATAATTACAAACTCATATTTTACTCGATTACAACTATTATTGAGTTTTAATGATAAGATTATGAAAAGATTCATACTAATGTATCGATTTAATTGAAAAAAAAAAGAAATTAAAAAACTCATTTTTAAGTTTTAAATTAGTTTGATTTAGAGATTTTAGAAAGAACGGAACTCGTTTACTATTATAGAAGAGTACCAACCAACAAAAGAAAATTACATGTAATCAATTTGTGATTATTTGATAAAAAAGACATACAAAGATCTTATTTGTATTTATCAGATAAAATAATATTTTTTTAACTCAAAAAACTAATAAAGTAGCCAGCATTTTTATTTAAAAAAGTTGAAGGGCTAATTTGTTTCAATTAAAAAGGTTAGAAGGCCTAGATGGACAAGAAAATACATTAAGGGCCTAGTTGATCCTGGTACAATAGTTCAGGGGCCTAATTGCACCTTTTCCCTAACGAAAATACAAAACCTCAAGGGGTATGTTGCATTCTTTTTTTATTTTCTTCACTAAAATAGGATAATTACGAACACTATCCTTGAAGCTTAGTCTAATTACAAAAAAGCACCCTTGAGATTTGACCTAATTCCAAAAAAAAAAACAAAAAAAAAAATTCAAAATTACAAAAAACATAAGAATAAAAATTCGAGGGTTTTAAGATGGTTTTTGCTTATGTAGCAAAATAATATCTCAGGGGCATCTTTCGTAATTTTGAAAAAGAGATTGATTTTTTATTTGTAATTAAGTCAAATCTCAAGGTTACAATTTGTAATTAACCCTATAAAAATCCCAATCCCAACTACCTTTTTAAAATCTCAAATATCGCATTGATATTTGTTCCTATTTTGCAAATTACGCCCTCCATAAAGGGTATTTATTAAGTAAATAGAAAACCTCAAGGGGGTGTTTGTAATTTTGAAAGATAATCGTACTTTTTGTTATTAGACTGAACCTCGAGGGTAGTTTTGTAATCATTTCCCTTATACTGTGTTTGAGATTCTAACCGAAACGTCATTTGAACTTTCCTTGTAGTCGGCATAGCGATCAAGAAGTTCCCATTATCGGCTCGCCTTCAGGTCTCCCAACAATTGCAAAGCCAGGTGCTGTTATGATGAGTTATATATATACTATATTATATGCTACTATATGCAAAGCAGACTGCAGATTGTCTCTTAGAGGGTGGTGTCAGATTCTTTCACATTCCCTATAAATATGTATCATTCATGTCATGTGACAATAACTAAACAGAATCCCATTATCCTTAATTACTGTATCATGTGAAGTAATTAGAGTTATCATCTCAATTTCCAATTTCATATTTTCATTGAAACTGCTGATAAATTTATTCTGAGTATCATTTCATATTGCATGTTTTTGTAGAAAAATGACATAACATGAATCTTTTTGTAAAAAGGTCAAAAATTAAGAATATGTGCAAATGAAGGGGGCATAAGTTGATAATGATTTGAAAGTAGCCTCAAACAGCGTGCATGTGGGGGGCAGAGTGCCGCAGAAACAAAGTCCAAAGATTAAAAAATAAAAAAAATAATAAAAAAAATGAGGAAGCATTTTCCAATCAAGGGTGTTGAAATGCGAGAAATTGCATGATTGGCCCACCATCTGTACACACTGGGAATTACAAAGCTCCATTTTTTACCCTTATCCCCACGCACACCATTACCACGTAAATGCGTAGATAATAGATTTGGACTCTCAAAACATTGGATTTTTTAGATGAACTTAAATATAATTCATATTTTTAATGCATGTTTTACATATATAAATATATAATAATGATATTCTTGTAGAATTAATACCATATGTAACGTACATAGATCGATAATGTAAATGTTTAATATGCATTGATAAATAGAAAACAAACAAGAAAAATTGTATTATAATTTTGGAGTAATTTTACTTTCTTTTTATTAATTTTGTATTAGATTTATATAAATATAGTGTAATTTATACACAACATAAAGAAATATGAGTTTATTCTCATTGCCACCCATAAGAATGCATGTATAAAATAAACTCATATTTCTTTTATGTTAAAAAGCTAATAGCTTTGACACGAGCCATGTGTTTCTTGGGATTTAGTCCTGGTTTACCTTGAGGGTAATAAGGTTGGTGAATGTTTGAGTTGATTGATGGTTTGTAGTATAATCTATAATTTTATAGGCCCTATATTATCAAGAATGATAAGATAATAATGACGCTGAGCCTACTTTGGATTATTGCATCAAAGACTATTTTGGATTATTGCATCAAAGACTCAGAGTCATATTAGTGCCACTGCCACACCTAGTGAATGATAAACTTACTGTTTATATACAATCAAAAGTGTCAATTTTATATTAAAAAAAAAAAAGTGATGTACTTTGAATAGAAAAATATAGCTTGAGAATATTTATAATCTTACTACTCGATAATATATAACGTCTTGAGTTTCTAATATATGAACCAAAATCAGGAAGCCTAAGGCAAATAATATTAGATCTATTCATAGTATTTCATACCACCATCAAACTCAAACCCTACCCATTCAAGTTTGTTTCCTCTTGTTATTTTCATGGATATTCAAACCTAGAGGTGACATCACTATCTCATGACTAGTATTACAGAATACAAATCACATTTGATCACCACTAATACAGTAATACATCAACTTCACAATGTTGTGTCAAAGAAACAAAAGTTTTCAAAATAGTTGTTATTTTACAAATTTAATATTAAAATTACACTAATTTTTTTTTTTATTTTACCCCTATACATACATTGATAAGACACAAGTAATAAACTCAACAGTTTTGAAAAGATAAAATAGTTAGTACAATTTGATCATCTAGTTCCATTCCTTAAATTGTGTGAATAAATTTAAAATTACATCTACTGCGAAATGAAGGTAGCATAGTTAACCAATTGAATTATTTAATTTCGGTATTCTATTCTGTCTTTGATTGGATGATATTAAATTGAACTCTAAAATTTAATTTGAAGAATCATCAACCACTAATTTAACTAAGAATAATAATAATAACACAAACAACACAAACTGTTTATATTGTTATACTAGAATTAGAACAAATAAATAATAAGGGAGCAAGTTTTTGGCGGGAACGACCCGTGAGGCGGAAAGATTCTTTTGCCTCGGGGCGAGCACTATAAAGTCTGCTATCAATTATAGGCACTATATTATATTATGAAAAGTAATTAAATTGATAAATGTACTAGTACTTTATTATGTATATTTAATATTTGTCATTTGATTATTACTACTACTGCACTGTGCTCACACGTACGTGTACTATTATTGTATTTGTAAAGGGAGAAAAGCCAGAAAATGAGGGAAAAGATGATCATCACCACAAAGAGACAACTGCGGTTAAACTCATTTTTAGCATTCCGAGAATTTTTTTATTTGTTCTTTAGTTGTTTCGGGGCCAAAAACTTGGACGGGTATGATTTTCCATTCTGATATTATATTATATATTGCATTCTATTTTTTATTGCGTCGGTTTATATGTAGTATACAATATAAATCTGATTAAAGACGCTAATGGATAAAATGAAAAACTTCAACCAATTTTGCACGAATGGATGGTCAGTAAACAACTAATTCGATTGTGCAAAACGGGCATGCTCCTCTCTTTGATGTTTGCCACCTTTCAAGGGGGCGGGTAGAGCATATTACCTTTTATTTTGCAAGTATTTCGTTAAAAAAGTTATTGGCAAACTTTATGCAATAAAAAAGTTGGTTTTGAGGTTTCGAATGAATTATCAACGTTGGTTCGAACTGAAATTTTACGTGGTAAATTAAAAAAGTAGAGGAATTCAACAGATCGGCGAGCAGAACGGAGCACTGAGAGTTTGTGAATAAATGTATAATAACGTAACTGAGGGTTGAGATTTTAGAGGGACTATCGACGGTAATGGGGTTGAAATTTTGCGTGGTGGCTGAGAGAAATTCAACGGACCAACGCCAGTCGGAATGGTGTATTGAAAATAGGTTCACCGGAGAGAATCACAAAACTGAAAGGTTTCTCAGGTGAACCTACTTCTGGTGCTTCGTTCCCGCCGACATTGGTTCCCTTGGATTATCCTCTCATTTTTCGAGCCACCACGCAAAGTTTTAGTCTCATCCGCGGCCAATAACTCATCAGAAACTGAACCCTAATTATGTTATCATATATTTTTTAACCAACTTCCGATGCTCTGCTCTGACTACCATTTGTTTCGTTGGATTCCTCTAATTTTTTGAGTTACTACACGAACGCCCAAATCGACATCAATAACCCCTCTGAAAATCTCAAAACCAACTTTTCTGTCGCGTTCATAGCTATTCTGACAACTTTTTTTTTTTACCAAAAACTGTTAGTAGGAGCCAATATGTCCAAAAATTGTGTATTCCTAGAGATATTTATATAATTTAGGAGGAAAAGAGAAGGGAAAAAAACACACAATAAATTTGGAGGCAAAATCAAAATTTTCCTTAATAGTATATGTGTGTATGTAAGATGTGATGGTAAGAATTTTGATGCGTAAATTTCTTAAACAGTCTATTTTATTATGAGTTAGTTAAATTCGAGGTCTTAGAGTAGCCACATGAAGTGCACTCACTTTGGAGGGATCCCGTAGTCACTTGAGTGAGTTTTCATCCTAAGATCAATAGATGATAACATTACAAAAAAATCGGAGTATGCTGACGGGCAGAACCGTCAGCAAACCCGTCAACAACAAATTTACTGACGGGTTTTACCTGTTAGTATTCCCCTAGTCACCAATCGACATCGTCAGCGTTTGCTGATGGGTATGAGGCTGTCAGCAAATGCTGACGGGTCATACCCGTCAACGCGCCATCAACATTATATATATATATATATATATATATATATATGTGTGTGTGTGTGTGTGTGTGTGTGTGTGTGTGTGTGTGTGTGTGTGTGTTGTTTTTTTTACCTGTACCTGTGTCATAAATTAAAAATCAAATACGAAACATAATTTGTAGGTCGCAAAAAAATATGAAATTAAACATAAAATATAATTAATTAACATATGATATAATGTATACAGTTTAAATAAAATATCAAACATAAATATTCTGAAAAAATATTCATAACCTAAAACAACTACTCTGAAGAATCAGCCAGAGAACTATCTAGAGGATCATAGGGAGAGGGAGGCCGCCGACGTCGCGCTCTCGTTGTTGCAGCGACTTCCTTCATCACCGATGGAGAGTCGCCTACATCTCGAGCCATTTACGAGCAAGTTCCTTGCGCATCGTCTGGAGTTGCTTCTAATGTGCCCGCTCGTTGGCTCGAGCTGTGTCTCGACCTGACTCCTATAAGTATGCAGCTACATCTGGAGATCCATAACACGACTATCTGGAGAAGAGGAGGTACCGCCTCTGAAAGTCTTCGAAGCCAAAAGACCTCCTAAGAATCCCGTGCCAAATCATCGACCCTTCTTCATTTCGGCGATCTGTAGATAGATCTCACCTTCGTTAACATCGGCAAGATCCTATGATGAAGCATGTCTCTCCTCTAGAAGTCTCTAATACTCCTCCTGTAATATTTTTATTGATGTATAATTTACCTTTACGAGGATTAAAAATGAAAGATATATATATTTATATTAATTGCATCTAAAAAAATACTTACAAAAATCTGCTGTAATAGAGGATCAGTGAAAGTGTCATCGGGTCTCTGGTGCATAGTTAACAAAAGCTCAAATGCAGTGGGTTTTCTACCCATATCCTCACACTGTATACAATACTTAAATTATATTTTTATTTATAACTAATTATGAACTAATTAATTACTTACGAGCTAAATTTACAAACACATTTAAATTTATTTACGAGCTGACTTGCATGACCAATCACAGTTCGAGACTCGCCTCTGTTATTGGATATCTGATTTGTACATATTTATGTGTGTTTTCCGTTTGTTTTTGCATTTTATTTTGTGTGTTATAACGGTTTAGGTCATTTTTTCTCTCGTTTCTCTTCTTTTTAGTATTTTTGTACATCGTTTCATTTTTTATCCCGTTTAACACCTTTTTCCTTCTCGTTTCCTAAGTTGTGTTCTCATTTCGTTTAATTGACTGTTTCAGCTTTGGAATAACGAAGATTGAACGAGGGATGCAGAACTATCGTCGATCGATGCGTCGTCGATGCCGCCCGTCGACGCAGCACTGATGCCGACATCAAAAGCAACTGTTGATCGATGTGCTGAGATTTTCCAGCATCCGTTGAACGACGTCGCCCGTCGACACGACATCGATGGGCGCCCACCAGCAGAGTCAACAACCTTGTTCGATCGACATGCCAAGAGCCACATGACACCGTCGATCGATGCAAAATCGACGATCGTCATTTTCAAGCAAATTTACTACAACACCCTTCTCGTTCGACGCTATTTAAACGATGTTTCTATTCAGCTGAACATCAGACCGAGAAAGACTGGGACGAGAACCATTTTTTTAACTTCTTAGGGTTTGACAGCCCAAGGGTGTTCTTCGTTTTCTTCATTCATCTTCCCTTTCTACATTTAAATTCTAGTTTTTTTCAATTTTTAGTAGATTTTAGATCGTTAATCGTTGCTCATTTTGTTGGACATAAACTTCATTATAAATTGTTTAATTTCTTGTTCGAACGATGATATTCTCCTTTGCTAATCAGTAGGTTTTCCATTTCCTTTGCTTACTAGTATAATTTCTTGATTGTTTAGATTATGAACTTTTGTTGCATTTCTTGATTGCTTAGATTATGAACTTTTGTTGCATTTGTGATGTTCTTTATTCATATCTGTAGTTATGTTCCTTTCATTTCTCATACTTTTATATTATATGATTGTTAGAAATTCTTATTAGAATAATTGTTGTTCTTAAAGCTTAGTTTCTATTGTTGCTTTATCTCGAGCCTTTTATATCTAATCATGTGTATGTCTGCGTTGAATTTTAATTGTTGCATTTCTTGATAAGGTGTGTTTAGAATTAACGGGTCTAGTGTCTAGAATCGTTTACAACCATCAATCGAGTGCCAAATACTAGATTTGTTATTAAATTTAACTTTTCATTTTTATGAATCTCTAATTAATAATGAGATCAGGGGCGGATTTAAGATTCTTAATTTGGGGACGCCGCGTATTAAAAGGAAAAAATAATTTGATAAAATGGCGAGAATCGACTCGTATTATAACAAGGGGAAAAAACATATTTTAAACATTTTTAGTGTTGCGATAAATTACAAAGAATATGAAATTAAATATAAGAAGAAAAAAAAGGAGTTAGAGAGAGGTGAAAGAAATAAAGAATTTTTTTTCACTTCTAAGTTGGTACCATTAATTAGTGAGAATAGGGGGGGGGGGGGGTGGGGAGTGAGAAAAAAAAAAGAGAAATGGGTAGTTTTATATATATATATATATATATATATATATATATATATATATATATATATTAAAGTTAAATTAACGAGAAAGAGGAAAATAAAAGAAAGAAAAAGAAGGATAAAAAATACAGAAAAAAGGAAATAAAAAGAAAGATAGTGTGGTGTTTTTAATTCTATATTGTTGTTTTAAAATTTAATTAATGAAAAGGAAGGAAATAAAAAGAGAGGAAAAGGAAGAATAAAGGATATATAAAAATAATTGATAAAAAGAAAGAAAAAGAAGAAAAAATGGGCTAGAGGTGGAGTTGAACCATGAACAATGGAGAAGAAATTAGATACACAAACCACTAGATTAAAATACATACTTGTGAGTTATGGGAGGCCATTTTATATATAATTACAAATAAAGAAAAATTATAAATAATATTAAAGTTTTGGAATTTATTTTTGGGAGCGCCCCCTCATGGATTTAAGGTAGATCCGCCCCTGAAATGGAGATTTAACTAATCCATTCGATACTCGGGTAACTGATCAAGCGCCAAAAAAGGGCACTATGATTGTAATAATGAGCTTAGAGATCGAGAATTTGAATCACGAGAAATCGGAATGCTGTTAAGACGATTGAGGGATTGAATGAGGACTAATAAAATTATAGGCTCAAGAAATAGATCATTTTTTAAAACAATTTTGAGAAAGCTCCACCAAGAAGCTTTTTAATAATTAGATCACCAAGAAGCTCCACCAATGTTTCTTTAGTTTTTATTTTATTATTATTATTATTATTATTTATTATTATTATTATTATAGTTAGAGAATGGAAGCGAGCCAATCTTGTGAATATTAATTTGGTTT